>OY365812.1:18384727-18984727 GCA_959347315.1 Bimastos eiseni
AATCATAGGGCCTATTCTCTCTCTATGCGTATTGAAAAGAAAGTCCAATAATTTAATCATAGCGAGACCATAGTAAGTATGGTACTTAGAATGGATTAGTAACTGACCACTTTGACTAATCGGAGCGCTCATGAGTAGTAACCTTGAAGGGGCGCTATATAAATTTTCGCAATGAATGAACGAATGAACTTATCATACGGATTACGGATACGGTACGGTCTCATACTTTCATTATACCTGTCAACTGTTACAATTAAAAAATTTACTTTTCTTGCTTTCCTGGCCTGCAGCAAAATTACTATTAACCTTGTCAAAGTTAATTGTGCTTGTCAAAGAGCGTTCAATTTAAAGAATTGCTAAATTGGAATGTAATGATTCTCTAATTGTGGGTCTTAAGTAGGCTTTAATTAGATTATTTTAATTAGTTTTAGTTTTGAAAATCCAAATTCTGTTTAGAGAATAACCCTCTCATCAACCAGATTCTAATTAAGATTTTTTGATAAATTCAACTTCTATTTAAGTTAGATTTCGATTGTAAATCCAACTTTGCATTAATTTTTTCATCACTCAATGTAGGCAAAAACGTCTTTCATTACTCAAATTTCTGTTTCATAAAACTTAATTTGCATCAATACATGATGCATTTTGCAAGTTTTTTCATAAATCAAATTTATATTTAAGCAAAGATTGTCCCTAATTAATTCAAAGTTTTACTTAGGAAAGAATAATTTTTCATCCATCTAAGAATTTGCGCATTATTATAATTGCAAAATTTATTCCATTTGATAGGTGCGAAAATCATGGCAAGATAGACAGGGGCGGCATTGCCATTTTACAGCGTGTCTATTGACACTAGGTGCCATTCGATGGTCCTTCGGTATATCGTATATGTTAGTTTTAAGTCGAGAAACAGCAAAAAAGCTTTAGTTTAGACAAGAGCAGCAAGAATCTTGAAGAGTGCTAGTTATAAAAAAATAATGTTTTTATTTTTTTTCCGCGGCTCAGGAATATATGTAGATTATACGGACAGACAATAATGGGAGACTTTATCGGGTTTTTCTTATCTTCACTATTGATGTCCGGACAGACAGACAGACAGACGGACGGACCGACGGACGGACGCACAATTGCACAGTTGTATACAGTAGGACTTGTAAGCCACTAGCATTTAGATTTATTTCATGCATAGTAATGGATCTATTTTGTTCAATTATGCCAATGTTTCATAGCACTTAAGAAGACTGAGGCCTAAATAAATTCAAACATACAGTTACGATCAGGTCAGTCATGCTTGGCCACGTATGGAGCTCCAGTTTGACGAGTGTAAACAGGGATTACATGATTATTTAGTATTTAGACGGTTAGGAATAAGTTCTGGCTTGCACCCTGAAAGTGCGAGTCCAAGACCTAGATACAGAAGGAGGGCGAATCTAACGATCTTTGGTATCACGTGGCGTCTTTAAACTAAAACTTCCTGTTGATGTCGATATATCGACGATTCGCTTGTCATTGTTTGCACGCTTTGTTCTGTCGAGATAATAAGCATTTGGACAGCTGAATATAATGAACAAATGGACATCATAATTGGCCAGTGCAGAGATCGCCTCTGAATAGTTATTCTATGAGAGGCGAAATACAATAAAATACAATACAATGAAGACCAAAGACAATGGACATGTCGTCGTACATGTATCGCTGTATTGATGTGTCCGTGTGGTTACTTGTTCAACATATTGACCGTGTCAACCTGAGTATGAGTTCGTTCGTATGTTTGTGTGGATATTTGTTACAATGAATTAGGCTGCTTGATGTCCGGATAAGCTGTCATCGTATCCAAACTAGTTTTAATAGGCCTATGATATTTTATGCAACTCTTGTATTCATTGTGTTTCTGCTTTGTTTTGAAAGGAACGTCGTCGATGGATACCTTATGTGTTAGACGAGTGTAAACGGAGATTAGGAGACGGCGCATATTGAAAAGAGTTCTTTGTTGTTCGGTCTACTTATTTGACGATCTATTTTTGTCTATGTCTCTGGCGATTGATCGCTCTTTAGATCCGTACCGCTAGGATAAAAGAATTATAAGATTTCTCTCTGTCTGTCTTTGTCTGTCCATTTCCACGCTCTATTTCTTAAACTCTTGAACGTGCACGCGCCTACTTTCTGAAATGATTGCACACTTATGCCGATACATACTCGCCTAAATCCTTGCTTGTGTCTAAAACATTGATTTCTTAATTGCTTAAGTATTTTCATACCTTAAGCTATTAAGCACTCACAAGCTTTAAGGCCTAAACATATTAATGTTTGCTGCTTTCAAAGAAAATGACAAATCTTTGAACAGGTAAACTGATCTTAATAGGCCCTAATCAGTAAATGAAGATGTTCAATTAACGTGTTTATGTCTTTTTAATTTTTCAGATGCAATCGCAGCAACCATACATAGGTTTGGATTTTCTTAATACTCTTACTACCCAAGTATACTTGGGATTTAACTCAGCGGTCAAAATATAGGCCTATATACAAACGTGTTCCTAATTACATTTATCAGCGTTTATTGTAGGGTAGGAGACACCGTTGATTAACTTCTTTCGTGCAGCTCTACCTACATAATTAGCCACTTGCAATTACAAATGAAACATAAATTTACCATAAAGCTGGAGCATTTATTCTACCCAGTATAAATGAGTTACATGTTTTCTTACTTGAGGCGTACCGGTTGAAAACTGTTCGATACCCTTTACCTACAGCGGGCATCTGTATACCAGTTGTGTGGCCAACTTGACGGGCGTCCCATGCAACTTTGGATGCCTTATGCGAGATCGAACCGTGGTGACGTGTAGAAGACAAGACAGTAAGCAAAACAGTGATTCCGTTTTTCACACCAGTAAATTACGATATTCATTATCTAAAAATAATGCGCAGTGGGCATGTAACTGTCATGCAGTATGATCGCCTTGTGCTGGCATAGTCTACCCACCGTTTAGGTGGATTAGGACAAGATATGGCTGTTTACAGGAATGGATATTTAGATGAAGAAGAGGAAGATAATGCGAGCGGTGCGGAGAATTGAGATTTAGTCAAAGAGGCTGAGGAAAAAAACGAAGATCAACAGATGCAGATCGAAGGGCAAAGAAATTTGAAGAACCGCTGCAGACAAAGAATGTATGACTCACTGTATAAGAGATATGAAATAATAGATTAAAGAGGATTCGTGGATTCGTGGAATAAATATCATGGTTGCGGTTATCTCAATAGACGATCAATTGATGTTTACAAAAGATATACGAATTAAGTGGAGTTGGCAGATGAATCAATGATTGGAGGACTTCTGGGAGAAGAGAAAACAAAAGAACGAATCAAGTTATTTCTCTGTGACCAAATATATGAAGAAACACATTAAATTTCCGTAAATGTTTTGAGAACTTTCAATTGAACGCCGGAAGTTTAGTAACAGGTTTTAATTTGAATCATTGAGTTGAATTGAATTGAATTTTATATTAGTGTTTTGTGTGTTGTAAAAAGAAGAAACAGTCGAAAACTTTGAACGGTTTCGATATCAATTATAGTCACTTAACCCCATATTGAGATAACCATAACCATGACCATGATATTTATTGCTCTCATAACAGCAAAACATATCAGAAACACATTTTTCACAATGATAAAGGGAGAAAGAGCAAAGAATACCCTGAAGGGACGATAATTCCGCTCTTAGTGTGACCCTTTTATGAAAACAATAAGTGTACAGACGGTTGGTTGAAAGCAATGCAAAAAGTAAATTAATTAGAGACTTAACTAGTTAACTAAAGATGCCAAAGTGCAAGAAATTATGAAAATTTTAGACATATTTAGGTAAGGAATCATTAATTAGAAAAGCACGTAAACTCTTTTAACATGCACGTGTCTTAGGCTGTAAACGAAGTCTGGATGGTAAGTTTTTCCAGATCATGGGTTCAGTGTGTGACCGAAAATTTTCTAGTATTTGTTCGTACAAAAATTGGCCTAGAGGTATTGGACGCACGCAAAGCGTATGGACTAATGTCAGATGAGTGGACGAAATAATGAGAGAATAGGAGGAAGTTGATTGTTACGATGCCTAGACATTAAGTCAGCAGTTTGGAAGGTTGCTACCTGGCCAATATTTAGAATTTTAGTTTTCTTAAAAATAACCTCAGTTGGAAAGGAGTAGTTAGAACCATTAATCAGACAAATTGCCCTCTTCTATAGTGCATTCAGCCTGTCAGCCTTGTCAGTCTTGAAGGATTATTAGAAAGCCAAATTAAAGTACCAAAAATAAATTTGGGTGAATCATTGCATAGGCCTAGTACAAATTGGTACGGATTTTCCTATCAAGTAAATGGGTGGTTCTAGAAATAATTCTAGTTTTGTTTGCTATTTTGATTTATATAGTTTGGATACGGCCCTTCCAAGTGAGGAATTGGTGGAGACATTTGTGCGTAGCAATAGAAATGTTAATATTGTTGAGTTAGGACACACGTATAATAGAGAGGTGTCAATGTATTTACGGACACTCAATATAGGCTAGAGCTTTTTGGGCACGTCAATAAATTAGTTTCATGTATTAAATTACAAGTTGACACAGCCGCAACTTACACAGCAAATGTTCTCGGGAACCAGCGTACGATGAATGTTTGCTAAACTGGTCCAGCGTACCGAATGTAGCAGAACGTCAGTGAGTTAAACAGCGTATGTCAAAGTTGAATTGATTTTATTATGATAATTTTTGTGGTCAGAGAATTTTACTGCTGTTTACGTCCAAGTAAACGTTGCGATCCCGACTGTCAGCGGATCGACTCCACTGATGAACATAAACAACTGGATCGTCATCCAACAAAGAGTGGATGGAAGCCTGAACTTCACCCTGCTATGGTCCGCCTACAAGGCCGGAATTGGAGATATCTCCAGTAACTTTTGGATAGGCCTGGAAAAGATGCACCAGCTGACCTCCAGCGCTCGTTACCGGCTTCGTGTTGAGTTGCAGTCGTTGGGAAACGACAAGTGGTTTTCGGCTGAGTACGATTCGTTCCGGATCGACTCCGAGGCCAAGAGTTATGCTCTGAACGTATCTGGTTACGTGGGAGACGCAGGCGACGCACTTCAGAACTCCAAGAACTTCTCCGGTATGTGTTATCACAATGGAATGAAATTCTCGACAATTGATGTGGACAATGATGCTGTAAGCGACGACTGCGCCAAGATCAAAGGCGGCGGTGGCTGGTGGTACAATGGCTGCTCCTATTGTAACCTCAATAATCCCACTGATAACAGCCGATTCTACTGGCTGACAATCTCAGATCTCGGGCTTGCCTCCACGGGTCAGCTCAAAACGTGTAAGATGATGATCAAGACCGTCTAAGGCTATGACGAGAATGAAACTTGATCGCTCTCATACGCTTTTTGTTGCACCTGGAAACGAAATCCTTAGACAAACACAGTAATACATGTCATAGGCTCATTTACTGCACTTGATGTGGAACAGAGGAAGGTTGCTTACTGAATCCAGTAATCGATATGGATTTTTTTCCATCATCCGTCGCCCAAAGGATGTGATATTAATTCGAATTAATAGTCTTTGACACTGAAGTTCAATATAGTCAAAAAGTTAATCTCAGGAAAAATAAAAAATGTTTGCTACAAGAAAACTATGCTTGTTTCCAATTTATGTTAACATTGACGCAAATAACACTTCAATCGTGTAAATATTTTGTTGTGCGGACATCACGAATGATCAACTTAACGAGACCTGAAAATTAGGAAAGCCATTTTAAAGAAGTACAATATCATACCACTTTCCATTATTCAAACACAGTATTGCAATATTCATATTCATATAATTTGCTGTGATTTACATTAGGTGATTGTAATGTCAACTGTCAACCCTGACGATGCTGGTCAGTTTGACTCAGCGGCTTTGTGGCAGAACGTCAACAGTGAATCGTCCAGCTTATTGATCATCGTTATCAGAAACCTATCTAATTTAGGTTACAATCTATCAGACCATGAACCGCAGTACCAGATTACGCAGGCTGTGAGTGGGGAGAGCAGACTGCGAGAGGGAAGAATGTTGACCAGCCCTCATAAGAAAGTGAAGTCGTTTACTCTTCATACTTGTGCGGCACGGTGGCTATCAGTTAGAGCGGTAGGCCAGTAACGTTCAGTGACTGTGTACTATGACAGATGGCATTGAAGAATGGGGTGGAACAACAGAGCAAGTATCCAAGAGTTGAGAGTTGAGCCACGCTGCAAGGGACAGAGTCTACAGAGAGGTGTGGAGAGATGTTGTTAGAACGACATCAAACACATTACATGTATGGGTGATTCGCCAATGGTTATTGACTGGTTAATTGAGGTAGAAAGCAATGTTGCATTCGGTGGCTGATCGGTTAGAGTGGTCGGCGCGTAACACTCAGTGTGCGCTGACGCCGCAGAGCGAGCGGGTTCGACCCTCGTGCGAGTCGTCAGTCACTGTGTAGGGACCTTGAGCAAGTTCTTCGCGCACAATTGCTCTGCAGCGCAAATGCAATCGCGCCGTCGAGGCGTGTGCACTTCTGAGCAAAAGATGTTGGAAGAAGGGCAGTATCAAATTTCAAGAATATCAACAGCAAAAATTTCAAAAAATTTAAAGAAAATCTCACGCGAGGTCCACAACCGCTAATGTACTGCGCCGATGATTCTGTATGTGTCACACCAGCACAAGTTTGGTATGCATTTATGCGTATGTACATTATGTAATTTACGTACGTATATTTGCATGCATGCATGCATGAATGTAAGTATAAATGCATGTATAAATGCATAGACATGCACATGTATGAATGTATGTACATGTGTGCATAAGCACACATGTGTAGTTGTATACATCACATATGCATAGGCTCTGAGTTGTTTACATAAATGGCCAAATCTTCAATATATGATTTATTTCAACAACAACACACTGAGGAAATGTCCTAAAGTATTGGGTTCCGTCTCCTTTAGAAAAGTTCTTCCAAAGTTCTTCTCCAAGCACCTTTATCTTCCAATTATCGTCGATTTCATTCCAAGGTAAGTTTCGGGCAGCTATTGTCTCTCCATCCACCATCCAATATCACCAGAGGGGCACTAGCGGCCGATCTGCATACGGAAACGACGAAAGCGGCGACGCGCATTTGGGTTTACACGGTCCCAGTCAATGCCAATGCAGCGTCTTTTCAGTTCTTCACAAAAGCGCCAGCCTAAATAATGCCAGAGTATGAAAGACATTGACCGAGCAAAAATGCAATGGTTAGGTAACTGGACGAATCACTGGACAAACAGAGTCCAGTCGATGGAATAAGTAGGGTCAAAGAAGAAGAGTGACAACATAAGACGAGGCATCATCTAACCAGTGCTTAAAGTGTAAAAAAATTAAGTGCTTGGACGCTAGGCCTAAGTGTCAAGAATTTAAGAACTAAAGATTGCAAAGGCAGATCACAAACATAAGTCGACGACAAAAGTTCGCATCCTACGGTCCACTGTATTCGTCCAAATAGAAGTTGGATTGATGATATTAATGATGCTGGAAAGACTCGAATAGAAGTTGGATTGGTGACCGAAAATCTTCCAAAACAGATGCCATTTACATGGAGATGAATATAATGCCTGCTAAAATAAAAGTTGGATTATTGAAAAGATTATTTGCCTAAACAGTAGAATTGATAAAAATAGTTCTTGCTGAAGCAGAAGCCGCATTTGCAGGGATTATCGTTATCAATCCAACTTCTATTTAACTAAATACAGTTGACGAAAAATAAAATTTATTTAGCATTCGTTAGCTTTTCGTCCATTAACCATTAATGTGTCGCCAACTATTTGTTTGTGAAATTTTTTGTAAATTTTAAGCGTACAGAGAATTATTTTCCTTTGTAAAATTGCAAACAAGCGCCGGCAGAGTTTTGAAAGTTGGGGTAATAAAGTTTGTGACCGCGCGATGCACAACATTTTTTTCTTACCCTTTTTCCGAGTGCCCCCTCTATATAGAGAGTTGTGTCTCTTTGTGGAGGAACGTGCTCTAGTCAATACTGAGATAGAATTGAATTTAGTCTATACATAAAGTAGAAAAATTAGCCAAACAAAATACACCTCCAGATAGACTGATAGAGCAGTGTACCGAGAGTTGTTATAATAACTTCTGCCAAACAGTCTCTTAAGTAGATGTGGTTCATACTTTCCCGACACATAGTGGATCGTAAGCAGCGTTGCCACATTTTCTTATCTTGGGTCCAGGCTATACATCTGCCATTTGAGACAACGGCTACAGACTCTTTTAATCGTAGGCCTGAAGAATGTTAAGTTTTAGAAAGAGCTGGGACACGTACCGCTGCCAGCGCCAGTGATGGGGCCAAAACTCAAGAGGAAAACTTTCGAAAACGATATCTAAAATAGTGACCACCTCCATTCTTTCTATTCTTTTCCAGAACTACAGCAAGTATTGAGGCAACTGAACTGGTCTCAATTTTTTTGTCGATGATCAACCAGACATCATGCACCAGCAGTAACAGTAGATATGTAGCCTATCTAGCTAGACGTAGACCTATACACGTTTCATCCTTTCGCAGCTTGAAATAGAAGAAATTCAGGTCAATTTTATACGCGCTATGGTGTGTAGTGCAAGTTAATTAGTTTACGGACTTACTAGGCCTCAGCTCGTCAAAAATTTCAT
This sequence comes from Bimastos eiseni, assembly GCA_959347315.1. Classification (NCBI taxonomy): domain Eukaryota; kingdom Metazoa; phylum Annelida; class Clitellata; order Crassiclitellata; family Lumbricidae; genus Bimastos; species Bimastos eiseni. Next base: position 18,393,432 of record OY365812.1, read on the forward strand.
CAAATCAGTTGAACAACTATTTGCTTTTTATGTCTGAAGATTAATAAGATGAAAATTAATTTGATGAAAAGGTAACTAGAATGTGTAACACGAATTATAGGCGTCCATTATACACATATGATACTTAGCCTGCTTCAGTCAACAAGTAGGCCTACTTAAAATATGATTTTTTTGGAATAGTGAATCATTAAAGATAATAACGTACGTAGAGAAATTGCATTGTTGCATGGACAATCATGGCCGGAGTCAAGGCTCAGCTGGCCAAATAAGAGGCAGGACGGCGTCCAACCTCGAAAATAAGTGCCTGGACGCCATCCGTGACCGTCCAGGCCAACTTTAAGCACATGATGGGTTGTATAATAATTATTTTGTATCCGGTGAGCAACTTTGCGCACCTCGAAACCTAAGAAAAACTATTAAGCAATTAACCTATAACGGTTTTGAGCAAATCTAGTTTTATTCCAGTACAGATTTATTCTTCTCTCACTAGATATGTCAATAGGCGTATAAACTAGTGTAGCCTTAAGTTCTTGATGTAATTAAGGTCTACTTAATTAAGCCTAATTGTCGGTCGATATAATGTGCGGTTTATAATTCAATATGTAGATCAGGCACGTACTTTAGTATCTATATACTCAAAACACTTCGCCAAATGGAACACTCGCGATCAATCGGCTAGAACCACACTTAAAGAATTTGAGAGGCAAAGCTCCCCACTGAGTTTGAAATTCAATCCCACGCGAAGCTGCATGGGCAGTGTGGGTCTATTAACAACTAATTCCTGAGCAAATGTCTACGCATGATTATCATCGTGACAGCTATAGAGTGCCGCATACTCAATGTAATGAAGTGTACTGTAAACGAGCATTATATAGTGCCCTTTAAAGATATTTTCTCAGAGACACTCTCAGCGCTGGCCTCACACGATGCTAAGTGTCATAATATGATCGAATACAATTCATCATGCATATTCATACATTACATGAATAAAGTACATCATGCATATTCTACGTCCTCTTTGTGCCTCGACGAATAGACCTACCCAGACGAGCGTTGATCATCTTTCACCAGAAAGGGACTATATAGGCCTACTCGTCGACATCGCACCCATGTCAGCGAATCGCTGTAGAGTGTAGACATTCGTCGCTCTGCCTTTTCGACGCAACATAAAAAATTGTGTGCTGCTATTTCCTTTTGGATGCCAAGCTAATTACATCATGATGTTGGAATCGTGCATGCTGTGATCGAGTTGCTGCGAAAATCTGTGATTGCCACTTCACAGTTTACGAACACTCGCAACGTCATAGTCTACAACGGAACATTATATTGATAATTAATAAGAGTAGGTCTATATGTGACGATGTTACACGTAGGCCTACTGTTGCCAATCTTTGCCATGCAATCAACCAGCCGGCTGTTTTAACTGCACGCCCACAGGCCACCACCACGAGGTGTTGGCAAAGATCTCCTCAGTCCGTCACATCAGCTCCAAAGCAGTAGGCCTAGAAATTCGTCGCCAGGTTGATTTTTACCATCAGGACTTCCAATAATTATTATAAATTAAAAAACTTGAATAATTTGTGTTATCCAATACTCTAGTAATAAGTAGGCCTATTCGTGTGGCACAGTTGCTATCGTTATTGAATTTTCTTTCTGTTGGAATGGAAAATCAAGACAAACATTCCCGTTGGTAGTATAGGAAACGTGAATTGTCGCAACTCAGAGACTTCAGAAAACGTAGAAAGAGCAGAAACGAAATACGCTCAGAGTTATAAAGATCAAAGACGGATCGAATAGTCTATGTGCAGGTAGGCCTACAATTGAATTAGAGAGTTAACAGGAAGCGAGGGATAGAACAAGACAGCAGCGATATAGAGTGATACAGGAAAACAGAATTGGATGGATTGTGAACAAGAGTGATAGAGTAACAACAAGCAAGATATATATATATATATATATATATATATATATAGACATATATAGGCCTACAGTATATATATGCCAGAAATAGACGGACATAGACAGTAAAATGAAAGAAAAAGAATGATACGTACAGACAGAGAATATAAACATCGATGATAGAAGGAGAGATAGACACTTAGACATGTAGACATACATAGATATAGACAGACAGAATGCCAACACACAGGTAGATAGAGATATAGGCCTAGGCATACATATAGATAGACAGACAGATAAACTGACTGACAGATATAAAATCAAGCAGACAGATAAACAGATTGTAGACAGACAGAGATTCATACATGCATAGATATATAGAGATACAGGCACAGACATACATGCATACATACATACATAAAAACAGATAGATACATCTATATATAGACAAAGGCAGACATACATGTACATTTAGATAATTAGGAAGATAGACAGATAGAACAAATACTGTGGGATGACGAAAGTGGTTATGTTGGCATATATTCAACAAGCATGAAACGGAAAGCGAGACTGAACAAATCAAATAATAGGCCCGTATGGGAGACAGGAGCGCCCAGATAGAAAGGGGAGATTGCCTCCGTCAGAGGGATTAACGCCCCTGATGGGAGACGCAGAAATAGAGAGGGTGTATTGAGAACGAGATACATGTATGTATTTAGTTAAAATGAGCCAGAGATTGGAATGATATGTGAAGCAGAGATTTAGAGTCTCTAGCTGCTTATTAGGCAACTTTCCCTTTCTTATTTAATCGCAAAAGCGATTAGACCCTAAGAAAAGATGACTAGGCCACCTTTTATTAAGTCATTAAGTGAAAATGGGAAGTAAAACTGCTTGAGAGACTTGCCGTGAATGGACTACCCAAATGCATGTAGTTTGATTCTAAGACCCTACAGAGAAATGTGATGCATTTGGCCATCACATTTCTCAAGCATGGACTTTGAAGATAGTTGTGTGTTGATCGCAGACCTGAGGCCAACACCAAACTATTTTCGAACTCCATGATCTGTCTCTTCATTTCAGCGCACGATGTCATTACAAAGTGACGCTGGTAATGATATATCGTGCGCTGCACTTACCCTACCAGACTAGGCAGCAGATTTGCATACGGTTGGTCATTCTCTTCCTCGATGTATTTAAAACGGTGTAATTAATTGATTTGTTGATGTGTGGAGACAATCAACAGAAACAAAGAAAGATTCACGGTTCTTAAAAACATAGGCCTACATTCACAACAATCGACAAAACGACCCAAAGCAGGGGAGCAATAGGACAGAAAACTAAAAAAGAAGAGAGAGTCAAAGAGATAAAAGAAAGGAGAAATTAAGAGATCTAGAGTGAAACTGGGAGTTGGGCAGATTACACCGAAATACGAGAAAAACAGTATAAAAATATTAAGTGGCTAGGCCTAACAGAATCTAATCCAATGGATTCTCTAGCGCTTGTGTCACTCTTATTGTCCAAGACATATCAACATCAATCCATGGTTACATCAAGTGAACTCACCATTTGAATTCATTATCCAATTGAGGATCCAGCATAGCTCCAACAGATCGAAAACAGAAAGCCAGAATACAGTGGACATGCAGGTTGAAAGTGATATTCTTCTGTGACAACAGTGTAAATTCAAGAATATTAGGATAAATAGAGAAAAATAGAGACCTAGAGAGACTATCAAGGATGGAAACAATTAAAGGCAGCGAAGCCTAAGGCATGCGTGGCCTATTATTTATAACATTGTCTTTAGCATTTTCTATATAGTCAGAACAGTCGCCTGCAGCCATAAACCTCATTCTCACCTATAGCTGCATCCACGAGTCAACTCGATCGTCTTTACTCGCTCCTGTCCGGAATTGTGATCCATCGAGTAGCGAGCGTCATTCTGCCAATCTTTCACTCCATCACAGGTTTCGAAGAAGGAAGAATTGCTGCATGAAGGAATTCGAGGGCAACTGATAGCCCGCCATGTCAGATGACAGAGTAGCTGTGTCATTGGCGGCGGCGTCATGTCTTACGGAGCCTTCAGTCCTTGCATCCTCGCCAGAATTGAAAGATCCAAAACAGATTAAAAGGCGTGGCAGAAAGCTTATGAAAACCATACTGACGGTCAGAAAAAATGATGCTGTCAGGGATTGACGGTGCCAGAGCTGACAGAGCTGACATGCGGATGGACTATCTGTTGCTCTCGAATACAATTCGAGAGCAACAGCTAGAGGCACAAGTCAGATAACAGATTTGTGGTGTCAGTGGCGGCGGTGCCTTGTCTTACGGAGCTTCCAGTCATGGCAGACTCACCAGAATTGAAAGATCCAAAAACAGATTAGAAGTCCGGACAGCTATAGATCTAGAGCCTATGAAAAGTATACTGACGGTCAGAAGAAATGAACCTGTCAGGGATTGACTATGCCAGAGCTGACAGAGCTGACATGCAGTCAGGATGGACGGTGTCAAAACTGCCGGAGTTCTCTGACCTATTTAATTCATCAATACGCAGATGTTGTATAATTAACATAAGGCTTTAACTGAGTTTCTTAAAGTCGATAAAACATTGCAAGGAAAGTAATGTACTTCGAAGCTACGGCGCCATTCTCCGGTTGACACTCCCTGGTTATCGAAGTTATACCTATAAACCGTTTTAGCATACGCCGGCCTATCCACTATTGCACTAAAGGATTTCATTCTAAACTCGGTCGGGAAACTGTGTCCATAATGTCAAGAAGAGGCTCCAAACCAGATGACAATGTCGTACTTGAGTGTCTCCAGGACGAAAAGGTTATGGAGATTATCATAACACGACTCTAAAAAAGTCTTCAACCGATCGTGGAGCGACTTTTTAATGCATTGGCTGTCTGTCTCACCAAAAGACTTGAGGTTATGGTGGACTCATGATGGTTCAAACCAAGATAGCCGACATGAAAAAAAATTACCAGAGTTTGGCCAAAACTATCGATGGTCTCGATAACCAGTCTAGACAGGAAAATCTGATCATCTACGGAATCGATGACACCAAACTTCTCACTACAGGACTTCCCCAACATGCAGAATCCGAAGAGACTCGCTCATTCGGTCATTAACTTTTGTGCCTCTCACCTGGATCTCATCATACAGGACTCAAGACATCTCCATGGCCTATCGGATGATCAGCAGATCGACTTTTTCCATCAGACCCATCCTGATCCGTTTCACAACCAGGCGCATCCGGAATAGAGTCCTCTCTGCTCGTAGATCACTACGCCGAGCACCGGAAACCAAGTCCGTCTACATTAATGAACACTTGACTCGCAAGAACTCTCTCCTCTTCGCGGAAACCAGAAAATTCGCCAAGATGAAAACTATCACATCAACCTCGACGAGAGATGAGATGATCTATGTCCGCTGTTCTGACGATCCTGCAAGTAGGCCGATTAGGATTTCATCCGACGAAGATCTGGAGAAACTTACGCTGCGTAAGCCCTATGATTTGCCTATGCATGTAAACTGCCGAAGTATACTTAATAAGCTCTCTGCTCTTGAAAGCCTCGACCTTCGATTATCTCCTGACATCATCGCTGTATCCGAGACTTGACTGGACATTAACTCTTAAGATCTTATTCATATCGCTGGCTACACCCTTGAATCCAAACCTAGAATAGTTGGCCGGGGAGGGGGAGCGGACCTCTTCATTAGAGACAATATCAAATACCAACTTCTCATCATGCCCACTCCATGTTAACCCCACGTCGCTTATGAATCGCTTTTTATTCAACTGCTTTGTGTAAATGGTGCTTACTCTAATGTGGGTGTAGTATATAGGCCCCCAGGTCAAAATCTTGTGAATTTTAATACTGAGTGAAATGAGCTGCTAGCGTCCATGTTGATTAAGGATCGTGACACCTATATTATAGGAGACTTTAACATCGATCTACTCAAGGCTCAGGAACACAAACTTACTGGTAACTTTATGGATATTACATAATCTCACCACCTTCTTCCAGTTATCACCCAACCCACTAGGATCACAGATACTTCCGCTATCCTAATTGACAACCTTTTCACCAATCGCATTCCTAAGATCACCGACTCCACTATTATTATTGAAGACTTATCGGATCACTTACCTATCTTGGCTTGGTTTGACCTATCCACTACCCCTACTCATGGCCCTCTGACTCGTACAGCACGAAGATATGAGGAGAAGTCGATGGTACTATTTAGAGGCTTAATTTCCCGTATGGACTGGTCTAGCATTTACGATAGTTGTCTACAGGATGACCCGTCAAGTGCTTATGATAACTTTAGCGCTAAAATTTAAAATGCTTACAACCTAGCTTTCCCTTTGACTGTCACCACCATTTAAAAAAAATAACCCTAAGCATCCTTGGATGACTCCGGCACTACTGAACTCATGTAGCAACAATCTAAACTCCACTCTGCCTATATCAAGAATCCGACTCCTGAAAATAAATATAAATTCAAGGTATACCGGAATAAATTCAAAACTTTGCGCATAAAAGCGGAACAAAATTACTACGCATTGGAGTTTATTAAACATAGTGGTGACCTTAAACAAACTTGGAAGGTCATTAAATCGATCCTTAAGGTTAAACCTCGCGATGCACTTGTCAGTTCCATTGTGACAAAGGGCACTGAAATTTCTTACCCGATTAAAATCGCCCAGAAATTTAATGATTATTTTACTAATATCGCTAGTGATCTTGTAGATAAGATCCCCTCTTCCTCTAATAGTTTTGATCTTTATCTTTGCCCCTCTAATCCTAACTCCATTGCCATTATCCCTACCTCGCCTGATGAATTAATCGCTCTGAATCATTCCTTGAAGGTTACTCACTCGGCTGGCCCTGATGATCTCAGTCCCTCTGTAATCGCTTCTGTATATCCGCTTATTGCTACTTCACTTGCATCCATTGTTAACTGTTCCTTAGCCACTGGCTTGGTTCCATCTGCTTTAAAAATTGCTAAAGTTATTCCAATACACAAACAGAGTCATAAGGACCACATAGCCAACTATAGGCCTATTTCGATTCTACCCTTCTTTTCTAAATGATTCGAAAAAGTAATGTATTCTAGGCTCTGCAACTTCATTGAAACGAATCAACTCCTATGCCCATCCTAACACGGTTTTCGACCTGGGCACTCTACTGTTATGTCTCTGCTAGACCTTCATGACCACATATTTAAGGCTTTTGACCGTAATGAATTCTCTGTTGGTATATTTATTGACATATCTAAGGCTTTTGACATTGTCGATCATAAAATCCTTCTTTCCAAATTAAACTCTATAGGTATCTGTGGAGTAGCTCTGAACTGGTTCCAGAGCTACTTACATCACCGCATCCAATACGTGCTCTGTAACGGTTAAGTCTCCAAGACTCGTTTAATCAAGTATGGGGTTCTCCAGGGTTCTATTTTAGGCCCCTTACTCTTTCTTATATATATCAACGACCTACCTAACGCGTCTAAACTCGTGCATTTCCTTCTTTTTGCGGACGATACAAATATTATTGCGTCTAGCCCCTTATATGTCAACTTAGTGACTCTGCTTAACCATGAACTGTTGAATATCTGGGACTGGCTCACTGTTAATAAGCTGTCACTTAACACGCTTAAGACCAGCTGCATTACTTTTGCTTCTCATCGCAAAAAGCCTCCTGTATCGGAGGACTTGCTGACGTTAAATAACAATCCCAAACCTAAAACAGTCTCTACCAAATTTCTGGGTGTCTTCGTTGACAAATCCCTAACCTGGAATGTCCTCATCGATAAAGTGGCATCTAAGCTGTCTAAAAATGTGGGCATTTTGTCACGCATTGTCCACTTACTACCACTTAACCTGCGTACTAATCTCTATTATTCTCTGGTCCATCCGTACTTAACATATTGTAACATGGTATGGGCGTCAAACTACCCTACTCGCATCAAAAGGTTACAACTCCTCCAGAACAGAGCCTTCAGAATTATCCATCGCAACGGCATACGTCCTTCTTCTCTCAGCATTGGCGCCAATCTAAAGATACCTAATATTGCTCAAATTACACAGCTTCAATTAAATGTGTTCATGTATCAACACCTCAATAATCTTCTACCATTGTGTTTTAAAAACCAGTTTCATACGGTTCTACAACTCAACCCTTTACAACTCAACCCTTATTGTCTTCGTAATGCCACCAATTACAGACCTAAATACTCCCGAACTAATACCCGCCAATTCTGTATCACTCCTGCTGACCCTGCAGCCTGGAATAGTCTACCGCATGAGTTACGAAACTTACCTCACATAACTATGTTTAAAATTAAACTCCGTAATCCTCTACTAGCGCTTACCGCTTCATCAATATAATCAACATCAGACACTCGTTAGCCCTATTTAAATCACGATAACATTACTTTGTGGACTTTTATAGTTAAGCTAGTTAAGTTGTAAAATAAATCCTTTCTCAAATCTCTCACCTCCGCCGCTGTCACATACCTCTCACTAAGGGTGCCCCTACTAGCGGGACCTCGGTCCCTTTGGGGTCTCCTCCCCTGTTGATCACATCCACTTCACCTCTCTCTTGACCTGGTCAATTACAGTGCTTGTATGTTACTTGCTTTGATTGACCGTGTCTTGTGTGTGTGTGTGCTCAATAAAAATCTTTGGTATAGCAGTTTCAGACTAACGACACTGTGTGATAACATAGATCATTAGCGTCTCCCTCCTTTATCTTGGCTAGGGACGGGCACTGTCAGGGTGCAAACCAGTGGATGAGTTTGGACTGCTTTCTAGCATTGTCTGGGTTTACCCATCCGAATGCCATAGAAACTTGACACAAACATTAATTAGTATGTCACACTCGGTCTAGAGCAAGTCAAAGTGTTATGGATTAACATATTTCGTGGATTTGTTTGTTTGGGCCTACTGTGGCCTAGTATTATTAAAGTATTAAAGTAGACATGCAGTTATTGGTTAGCTTATAATAATTTATAGGCCTAAGTTAGTCGCTTTCAACCGGTGGAACACGTATCCCCTGGAGTAAGCAAGCTGTTGTCAATTAACGGGTACGCCTACGCAAAAAATTTATACTTAAAATATGTTTTGCAGAAACATATAATAATTGCAGGTTTAGAAATGCCATATTTATGCATTTTTAAAGTTATACCATAGCAATAGTATACTAAATATTGTTAAATTATTTTCTTGCTATTGTTCTATTCTATGATCATCTATTATTTCCATGTCATAAAATGATGTCACATGCGGCTTTGTCAAATATTATATAGATTTATAAAATAATTTAGCGAAATTCATTAATAATATTATAACTTACAACCAATATTCTTATTATAACAACCTTCTCTAAATAATTATCAAAGAACGCTTCTAAAAAGTTTTTTATATTGAGATACGCAAACAAAATTTTGTTTTGCTTTGGGGTAGGCCTACAACAAAAAAGAAGGTTGGTAATCGACTAACCGTTGATATAGCCTAAGTTGTCGAGTCCAAACGGACCGAAAACTATTTCAAGTAAGCCTATCTAATAGGCTTATCTGATAGGCATCTGCATCTGAATCAGTAGCATAATTGAACATTCACCTCCTGCGGCCGATATTCTTGCGTCCTCCTCGTGGGTCCAGTAGAAGTAAGTCAATCTATTGTCTTCTGATTGAAGCGACGAACAAGTTTTTCTGCATTCAAAATATTTTAATATAAGAGATATAATTGTTGCGCTTAGAAGTCACGGAATCTCAGATAATTTATATAGCCTACTCATATACTCAAATAAGGAATTTAGTTGGCATAAACAATAATTATAAGAAGTTAAATAAATGAACTTAAATTTCAAAATATAGAAATATTTTTATCAACTTATTGAAGAAAACTTAAATTTTAAATTAAATTTAAAAATCAGATAGATATATAAAAACCTTGTCTATAAAATGTATCTTGGTGCATGCAGAAGTCACAGAGTCACAAAGCTTACTAAAAAAAACTCGAATAGGTGCTAGGCCTATACATTTAACTTGACGCGCTACAGAGGTTATAATGAGTTTGATCGGAAAAAGCGTTACTACGAAAATTTCAGCCTAGTCCTAAAAATCGTTGCATCGTAAATTTCGATAAAAAGTCGTTAATTTGTAATAATTTAGGTTTACCTGATGCCCTTCGACGAATATTTGATCGAAACATCAGTTAGTGTAGCAGAAATGGGAAGAATTTCGATAAACATATGCACATTTTCAGAATTTAATGCCGCGCGGCTGTTCGTGGGCGTCGACTGTGCTACGCTAATATTTGCCATGACGTCATTGGTCCGTCTCTTTCAAGCAGCTGGGCCTGAGACAATACGTAGACGCAATCATTAGCTACGTTATTTAATTGACCTTTAGCAAAGTTCACGAGTTTCTCGGATCTAAGTATGTAAGTAAGTAAGTATATTCTTTCTTAACCAACTGTTTATCCGCACTTTGGCGCACGGTAAATTTAAATGTGCAGCATGCTATAATTGAAAAGCAACTTCGCACTTTAGATATTTTATTATATGCCTGACGAGTAACACAATCTTGTGTGGGTATCTTTACAGTCTCTTTGCCTGAATGCTTCATTATTCATACACACACAACGGAACACAAATAGATACACACACATTGGAACATACGCGTATTGGGCAGCCGCAGGTATACCAGAGTATTAGCGATAGCGAGTACCCGACTCGTATTGTACTAGAGTACCGTACTACCCTCTTCCACTTCCGGTCGGAAAATTATAATTTCCGGTTACAGTCAATCTCGTACACGTATGTAGGCTATATATATATATATATATATATATATATATATATATATATATATATATATATATATATTGTTATGATGCGCTTCATAGTTACTAGAAATAAGACAGATAGTGAGTAAACTCTATTTCTTTCGCCGTAACAAAGATCCAACCTATACAAACGTTCGTAGAAAACGAAGTGCGGAAGCACATTGACAGACTCCTCTTCCAACGGAAGGGACGCACTACCGACATCAGTCCACAGAAAACAACTCAGACGGTCCAAGACTCGACCGAGAAGTGGAATACTAAGGTCAAACGTAGACACTTAAGTCTTTTTAACAACTGGAGATGTTGGTCAGCCTTAACTACGACGTAGCTACCTGAAACAGCAACGAGCCTGCTACGTGACGTCACTCCTTAACTATCTGATCCAATACTCCCAGAAAGTCTCATTGCACAGCCTTATATACAGCAGATAACCTAATGTGCACTCTCTTTGTACACCTCAGTACACATCGTAGGCCCTCTTTGGTTCTTCGCTACACCCTGACCAATGTCCTACGACAGCAAGAAAATATAGGCTTACAGCAGTTCCCCTCCTCTACATGCACTCTCCATGTACACCTCAGCACACCTTGTAAGCCCCTCTTTGGTTCCTCACTCAACCTTTGACCCATGTCCTACGAGTCTACGACCAACGCAGCTGCTCTAGGATGGTCCCAGAGTTCATAGTCGATGCACCCGCACCTAACAATATATATATATTTAAATATACGTTTCATCATTTCGCAACTTGAAAGAGAAGAAATTCAATTCAATTTTATACGCGCTATGGCATGTAGTGCAACTTAATTAGTTTACTAACTTACTAGGCTTCATCTGCTCGTAAAAAATTTCATCAAACGAGCAGAAAAACTTTTAGCTTTTTACATCTGAAAATGAATCACAAATGCAGCAGATGCCGGAAGCGCATAAGACGAAAATAAATTTGATGAAGAGGTAACTAGAAAGTATGAATCGAATTATAGACATCCATTATATGCATGGGCTACTTCAATTAATAAGAAGGCCTAATGAAATTATGATTTTTGGAAGAGTAGATAATTAAATGCTGTTGATAATTACGTATGTAGAGGAACTGCACTGTTGCATGGACGCTCAAGGAAGACGTCCAGGCTCTCCTGGTCAAATAAGTGGCAGGACGACGTCCAGCCTCGGAAAATTAGAGCCTGGACGCCGTCCATGATCGTCCAGGCACACTTTAAGCCCTGCATCCAGCCGTCATAGATGTCGAACTGGAAGGCGCTGCGTGTGTGGATATCTTCAAAGCCGAACCTTTGGAGAATGACATCCTTCGCAGCCTGTAGATGTTCGTACAGCGTCACTGTAGTTGAACACTTGGCATCAACATAGGCGTAATTTCTGTGAGCGTAAACCCTTCATCTTAGGTTACCATGCTTCATATGATCCAGTTCCAGCTTTTTGACTGAAAAGCTTAAGAGAACTTAATAAATAGGCAGTAGATAGCAGAGTTCATGAGTTCGAGTTCCTTTATGCTCAGAGCCACATTGAACAAACTTATGGATTCGAAGTCCGAAGTCCGTTAATTTGCTGGCAAGGTGGTGCCCTGCGCTTAACTATCGAGTGATGCCTTAGAAATTATTTGGAAGTTTTACGATTGCGCTATATGATAAAAAGCCTACCTGACAAAACGTTTTATATTTGTGAGGTGTAATGTTAATGAAACACCACACTCATGAATACATTATATATATTTATATAAATATGATGCATACAACTATACATTTGTGCTTATGCATACATACATGCGTTCATATATGTGCATGTTTATGCATATATACATACATTTATACTTACCCTTCTATTTATGTTCCATTTATTTATGCTTCTCATCTAATGAAATCAAATTCCAAACGTGCACACTCAGGGATGTAACCTGAAAATTTTGTTGTGGGCATTTTAGTTTGGAGGGGGGTTTACTGAACATGGTCGCGGAGCATATTTTACTATACTTTTAGTGTTTTATAACAGTAATGCATCCCTTTCGAAAGTTACCTCATAAAACCACCCCAGAAGTACATAACCATGTCTGCACTACCAAAATTTAGGCCAGCCATATAAATGCGATTTAACTTTTTTGCCGAAGGCTCGAATAAACAACCGAAACATCGCAACACATAAATGTTTTAATCATGGGATATTCAACATTCATTAATTAGATAATTCGGAAATGCAGCTTCATCAAGTTCATCATATTGACAATCGTCTTCAGTTTGAGTAAGAATGTGCAGTTGAGTATAACTACGTCCATTTCGATTCCACCTGCACCTCCTCCTTCTCTCCCTTCTAATCTGGTCTTCTATCATACTCGTTCTAATCCCTCGGCTCATTGCAAGACAACGACAAAATAAACAAAACATAGAACTATCGACAAACTGAGCTTACAGAATTTAAGCCACTCCAGGGGCGCAGCAGGACTACTACTAAAAAACAACAAATGCACAGAGCCATAGTGCAACCGCACACCATACATCAAAATCCATCCCGTCGCAGTTCATCACAATCCATCCCATCACAATCCATCCTATCACAATAAATCCCATCACAATCCATCCCATCACAATCCATCCCATTACAATCCATCCCAACACAATCCATCCCAACACAATCCATCCCATCACAATCCATCCAATTACAATCCATCCCATCACAATCCATCCCACTACAATCCATCCCATCCCAACACAATCAATCCCATCACAATCCATCCCAATCCATCCCATCCTAATCCATCCCATCACAATCCATCCCATCACAATCCATCCAATTACAATCCATCCCATCACAATCCATCCCATCTCGCCGAATGCAGAATCATAGTTGCCAACCACAGACCCTTTCCTATAGAAACACAGTATTACTCAAAAAGGTTATTAATACACTTTATTACAGACATGCAGTATCATCATAGTAAAGAATGTCGTAATAGAGCACTAGATTCTCCTGCATAGGTAGGCCCTATTGGTCGGCTCCGCACGGATATAGACGGGAAGCTTCATGTTCCAATCTAAAGTCAGTCAGAATTGTATCTTCTCATGTCTCGAATCTTCCGCTATGATTTAGCTTGCTTTCATCCGCTGTACACACGTTCTGCTGCATTTAGCGGAGTTCAGAAAGCATCTTTGAAATGTACGAAAATGCACTTAAATATTGAGATGAGATGGATTAGTCATACAGGAAGAGGACTAGGAGGATGAGGAGGAGAAGAAGGGATGAAGCAGAGAAAGGAGGAAATGGAAGTATAGAGCAATCCCTCAAGCCAATATTATGAGTGGGAGCTGCTTGTATGGGTATGAGGTGTCAGCATCCGCCATTATAGGATCGACCTGAAACACTAACCGTATCGCAAGTACGATTACGTGATAATGAATTTCTCTACGTGCCCGACACCATCAAAGTAGGTCTTACCCGTACTAAACAGCCTTTGGCTAGAAAACAGAGAGGCTACAGTAGGGCTTCCTCTCTTCAGCAGCCATTGCAGTGTGGGCTGGACTCACCTCGCATTACCAACCATTACAAAAGAGCAGCATCACTCCTGAAAACTACAGAGAAGGTAAACATAATTTCAAAGCATCAGAAAATTACCACCGGTAATTATGGTGCAATATTGACATAATAACAATGCAGATTTCCTTCCAGATATAAAGACATCGAAATTATTTCAATAATTGTAACTAGCAACTTACTTTATTAAATTGTGTCCATGGTGTCTACTGTCTATTCACGAAGCATTAGTTACAACATACATATTATTTGCATAAGGTTATAAATAATTACATAGCTCAGTTATCGTCAACTGTGTATGTATGTCTTTACCCATCATCATCTTCATAACTCAGTGTTTTATTACTAAATGAACAATTTCTAGAGTCCATAACGCAAGCCATGCCGCTACAAGGGCTACATTACCTTCAAATTTTAAACATCACTTCCTGACATGACCTCAAATTTCTTCACGTTATGTTACATCCACTCATTTTACCTTCCTTCGTCTTCCTCACAGCCTGATAAACTTCACCGCACATTACTTTGAACCTTTTTGCGCTGCCACGATTCTACACCACCTAAACCTGGATTATTTTACATGCCATTGAGTTGAATTCTGTGGTGTTTACCATAAATGGTTTAAGGCATGTTTCGACGTTCATGGCAAAACCATTCAAATGATGACGTCACACGATTTTGGTCAGAGGTGATGTGGTTAATTAGCACTCAAACAAACTATCGTCCACCACCGGCTACACAAATACAACCATCCATACCATATCAATCACAACCTAATCACCACCCAAACATCATCAACTCTCCCACCCACCATCACTCACCCTTCCGCCCACCACCACGCCTTTCCCCTTCCCTGTTATCAGAATCGTGAAAATAGTGCATTAATTACAATTCAAGAAAACAATTAATAATTAAAATTACGCAAAGAAGTTTCCGAGTCAGACCAGTCACAGCCGCTAAGGTCCGTAGAGTGACAGATATTAGGGGAGTAGAGCAGAAGAACCAAGCAGGGGCGTCAATCCCCTTCTGAGTGATGGAGGCAAACCCCTCGGTTCCTAGTGTCAGAACGGCAAGATATTCCCCTAAGACTAAAAAATTGTCCCTTTACCTGAAATTGGAGGCATTTGCCTTCTGACCCCCTGCTTGGACGCCGCTGGAACCAAGTTGGATATCCGTATCCCATTAAAGTTGACTAGTCATTCTTTCGCATAGGTCGAATTAGATGTATAGCATAATGGCGCCTTACATGGCTGCCGCTAGTAAATTTCACTCAAACAATAACTTGTCATCATTTTATCATACTGTACTTGTAACCATACTAAGGTTTGTTAGTTTAAAAAAAATAGTAGAGGTAAATCTAGGCGTCTAGCGCATAACCAATCAGCGTCGAGCTTTCTTGTCACGTGACCTTCTGAGACCACAACCAATCAGCGATGCACATTCTTGTCACGTGACCTTCTTTTAGCGATGATTCATGACGACACCGCGTACACTTATCGACCCGCGCCGCGTGACCGTTACGTGCCGAGCCTATTTATAGAACGCGGCGTAAACGACGGGTAATTTCCCGAAGTATCGATGACGCGATCGAGCGAGACCGACCGAGCGTGACCGTGCACAAAAGGACGTAGGCTGAGACGTTAACAGCGTGTTCTTTCCTATGGTTTCGCTATGACTAAATCACGCGTGCACGAGTTATCACAACATCGTCAAGTCTTCTTTAATGACGCAGGAATTAAACGAATCTGGGTAACTTAGCCATTTAACCAGCGACTTGTTTCCGCGTTTTCTGATTATCTTTTCGACTCTAAATATTTCTTGCGTAGTCTTTTGAAGTTCCTGTTCGTAGAACGAGCCCTGTATTTCTTCACAGTTATAATCAGCAATCTTATACGTTGGAGGATACGTGTATTGAATTTTAGTAATTGTAAAGACTTCTTCAGTCCATCTAGGTGTATAACCCTTTTCAAGGTCGTCTTTTTCTTCGTTATTCTTACCTTACCACCGATCGAGAATTTAAGTTTAATGGGTTCAGGAGTTTCGTGGCCGTATAGATTCATCCAGACGACCTTTTCGTTTTCTTTCATGCTCACTTTAGCAGGCGTCATTCTAATGGAAGAATGTCTAGTTTCGTTATAACTGTTAACTATAACGTCCAACACGTCGATATATCTTCTAGTCGAATTAGCCGAGAAATATTTAAACAACTTTTCTCTCATCGTTCTATTCCATCGCTCGACGACGCACGACTTTTTTTCGTTCTCGGTAGAATACAATTCGACCAGTTTCTTAAAGTCTTTATTGTAAAATTCTTTACCTTTATCTACCCAAAGTATCCCCGGTTTCCTCCCACTGTTCGCGAGTATCTTAGCGAACCCTTCAGCCGTTGATTTTCGGTTCTTATTCTTTAACGGAACGATCCAACCGTATTTGAAAAATAAGTCTATTACGGTCAATGGGTATTTAACGTTATCGTTATCTTCGGCGAAAGACTGCATATCGACTAAATCAGCTGCCCAGATTTCATCGATACTTCCAGCGTACACCTTCCATTTTCGAAATTGCCTTACAGCGGGCTTGTGTAATTCTTCAGCGAGTTGATCAGTCCATTTCAACGGAGACTGTTTTTCTTGTAATTTTGGAGTTTTTAAAATTGGAAACCCCTAAACCAAGACTCGCTTTGTAGGCTGAGATAGGTTTGACTATCGTCCGTTCAATCCGCTCCCGAACACTAGGATTAGGAATGTTGTTTAATTCGTTTACCATCGCTTTATCGGCGACATTCCTAGACGCTGTGTCGGAATAGCGATCGTAAGCTAAATCGTGGCGATAAGCGGCGTTATCGACTCTGTCAACCGGCCTCGACCAATCTTTCGGTGTCCCGTCGGGGTTCAATCGCAAATCTAATATAGTTCCTGGTCCTGTAAACGAGTGACCTAGAAGATGCATTTCACCGGGAAATTTGGCCCAAGGCAATTTTATATTACGAGTGAACGAGTTTAGAGACCCGACAAGATCACCGCCGTCTGCGGCTTTCCCGAATTGCGTCTTTGTTATTTCGCACACGGCGGACGTGCATCTGAATATTGGACGTCCATTTTTGCCATAGACGCTCTGGATATTTTTAGAATCGGTTTGTGTCTTACATTTAACGCAGAACATTCTTTTTCTTAAAACACAATGTTATTTATATTTAAAACGACAACGATGGAAGTGAAAGATTTATCGTGGAACGATTCGTTATCGATAAGATTCAATAATCCTCTGTTACCGAGAAGTATAAGAGGACTGATCGTAGGAAAATCTGGATGCGGTAAGACGACTCTGCTGCTTAATTTACTTCTTAGACCCGGATGGTTAGACTACGATAACCTACAGGTATTCGGAAGATCTCACTTTAAACCAGAGTATAAAATAATCAAGAAAGCATTCGAAGAAAAAGTACCAAAAGAATCGATCATCCGCTTATTCGAATGTCAAGACGAGATCATGAGACTAAATATTTCACCCGCATTCGTGGTTAAGGAAATGGCTAAACAGATAGATAAAATATCCGATATGGATTGCAAGTTCTTTGAATCGTCCGAAGACGTACCAGATCCTAGAGACTTGAATCACGAAAAGAAGAACCTGATGATTTTCGATGAGTTACAGTTTGAAAAACAGAACAAATGCGAAACTTACTACATCCGAGGAAGGCACAGTAACGTTGAATGCTTTTACTTTGGACAGAACTATTTCAAACTGCCTAGACAAACGATCATAGAGAATGCAAATCTTATTTGCTTGTTTCCTCAAGACCTGAAAAATATTAATCACATCTACAACGATCACGTGAGTACGGACATGTCAAAGGAGGAGTTTAAACAGCTATGCGAAAGATCGTGGAAGCTACCTCACGGATTTGTATTGATTGATCAGACAAGTGAAAAGAACAAGTGAAAGTATAGATGCGGATTCGATGAATTCTACATTCCATCATAAATGATTAAAAATAAAATATAATAACAGCAATGGAATCTCTTCTACAAAAGATCGTCGACATCACGGAAAGGACGGCTTGTAACACGGACCCAAATTCGTCGTTTTACATTTTTTTGAGCGAAAAGAGCACGCGAATAAGGACTCGGTTCAATCCGTTGATCGAGCTCAAAAAAAGAGAAAGTATGAAATGGCTCTAGTCAATCTCGAAACGTACTACTCTTGGCCTAATATCGACGCGACGAACAACAACTTAAGATATTCTCCGGATAATGGGACGACGTGGTTTAACTTGGGCATTCCAGAAGGCTGCTACGAAATCACGGATATAAACAAATACGTGCACAGAGTCATGAAAGAAGATGGCCATTACGACATTCAAAGCGATAGTCACGCTATCGGGTTGGAAGCGAACAACAATACGCTGAAGACTGTCTTCAACGTAGCGGAGAATGACGTGGTCGATTTTACGACCCCGAATTTTATCAGAACGATTCTCGGATTCAACAGCCAAAGATACACGTCGTGTTACAACGAATCGGAGAACCTGGTCGATATAATGAGTATTACGAGTTTGAGGATAACGAGCGATATCATCGTAGCCTCGTATACGAATGGAACCACTGAAAATGTTATCTATTCCTTTTTTCCAAACGTGGGACCGTGGTACAAGGTCGTCGAAGCACCGACAAATTTGATATATCTCCCTGTCACTCTGTCAACGATTTCGTCGATGGAAACGACGCTTACAGATCAAAATGGAAAACTGATCAACCTAAGAGGAGAGGAGTTATCTATAAGGTTCACACCAGAGAAGCGTGACAGCATTAAAAGTTTATATCTGTTATATGTGAAATGAGTCGATACGTAAACGTAAAAGTTAATCTTTCGGAGGGACAAAAGGCTAACATTGCAAGATCCATTCAAGCGGGAACCGGAGTTAACATCCTATTAACTCACGGAGATATACACGGCGAACACGTTTTAGCTCTTACCTAGTCGTAGGTCAATAAGTTAGCCAAAGGTGGAAGGGACACGACGATTAAAATGAATAAAACGCAAGTGATGCATAACGCGAACGTCAAAGGCGGATTTATCGGCGCCATACTAACATTTCTAGCAACTGCGGGTAAATTCCTTCTATCGAGCGCATTGCCGAGCTTGGC
Source organism: Bimastos eiseni (assembly GCA_959347315.1). Classification (NCBI taxonomy): domain Eukaryota; kingdom Metazoa; phylum Annelida; class Clitellata; order Crassiclitellata; family Lumbricidae; genus Bimastos; species Bimastos eiseni. Next base: position 18,412,872 of record OY365812.1, read on the forward strand.
GACGGCAGCTTTAACCGGTATAGGTGCATCGGCTGGGTCAAATAGATAGAATAAGCGGTTTAGGAGGTGGGGCTATATACATCAAAAGAGGAGGTGACAACGTAAAGATTGTACGTCACGCCGAGGGCCTTTACTTGAAACCGTGGACGGGAAAAGGATCAGAGAACGCAGGAGAAGGAATTTATATCCGTTATGACCCTGGGTTCGCAAAAGCGGGAAAAGGACTTATACTCGGTCCCAATTCGCCGTTCCAAAACATTCTCATTCTCCGGTGGTTGCTAAAAAACTTAATTTTCTATAAATAAATTGTCGCGACCAATACACAAAATGGGGTTTGCAAAACCCGCTTGTCCGAGTTCGGTTAGAACTCGTCCGGATTGGAGACCTAAGGAAGAAGTGGTACACAAGCCTTATAGACAGCACGGTGGACAAAGATGGGAGATATTTGCTCAAAACGAAATTACGATTCAACCTAGAGAAACGATCACGCTAGTGCTAGGATTAGGAGTGCGAATGGCTAGAGGAGTGTGCCTGGATTCGTTGAGACACAATATCAAAACAGCCGGATGCATCATTCATGATGGAACCTTTGCTGAAACCGTTGACGATTTCAAAACAACTCAGATTCCGTAGTTATCATAATCGAAGGAGACCCTCGTTGCTACGTTAATTATCTCACTAATTACTTCGATTGATATTTAAGAAAATGAATCCACCAATTAAAAGAAAAGTTGTAAAAAGTAATACGCGAGAAACCATGCTTTACAACAGACGAAGTAGACGGACTCGCGCACGAGTATCGACTTAACAAAATCACGGAAATTCGAGAACGAGATAAAAGGGCGACGTTGAGTAGAAACTACCGTAGCGGTGTAAAAATAATCAATGCATTGAAAAACGGCCTGACAATATCTACGGTAGCACTCGCTATGACATTGGTCGGTTTGCTAGCTACGGGGATCGCAGCATCGATTGCGATGGTCGCGGGAGTTACAGCTTCAGCAGCTGGCACGTTGGGTGTCGTTGGTGGTTTAATAAACCTAAAACTCAAGCCGAAACTGAAGAAACACGAAAGAATCGAGACGTTAGCGGAGGCAAAACTCAATACGATCGGCGGGCTCGTTTCGAATGCTTTAGAAGACGGAAGTATCTCGAACGAGGAATATTCATTAATACTACGCGAACTCGAGACATTTATCGCGTTAAAAAAGGGGTAACGTAGAACGCGTTCTACGTTTACGTTCTACGTTTACGTTCTACGTTTACGTTCTACGTTTACGTTCTACGTTTACGTTCTACGTTTACGTTCTACGTTTACGTTCTACGTTTACGTCGTACGTTGAATTTTACGTTGAGTTTTACGTTCTGCGTTTGTGTTAAAACATTATGATACCAAATGAAAAATGTCGTTTTTAAAAATTACCGATCCTGCGAAACGAGACTATCGTTAAACATTACAATGAATTGAAACAGAATATAAAACAAGACTCGTTATATGAGAAATTGGATGATATGGGGCTACAGCGAGAATTAAAAAAGGCGTACAAATCCCTCATCGACTCTCAGTCTGAATTTTCCAAGGAGCTAGGTAATATAAAACAAAGCTCAACGGGAACTGTCGATGCGCTCCGGGCGTTACCAGCTTTATCTACATCGGTAAAAGCTGTCCATTTTCCTCAGTACCCGTCGATCGAAGCTTACGACGATGATCCCGTATCGGATATCAGAACTCTAGAATTAGGAGACATCGCGACAAAGTATTTAAAAGAATACGCCTCAAACAGAAAGTCGACGGATACTACTTTCGGCATAAATTCTAAAAACGGAAAGTTTTTCATCGGAGACAGTCCAATTTTGATTCAAGGAAACGAAATAACGGTGGGCGAATCGACGTACTCGGGAACTTCTGGGCTCTGGGAGTTATTAATGATGAAGAGTAATAACAAGTCGATATACGGGAAAAACGATCTAGAAGAGTACGAGGATATTCTTGAATCGACGAACGCCATCAGGCAACCGGATAATCCGAACAGACCTAAATCGTCCAAGAGCAGAAAGTATAGAAATATCATTAAGCCGATATGGGATGCGAAGACAAAAGGCATCGCTACAGGGAAAGGAGTCGACGTTCTCCCGCAAGATCCTAATGCGTTGGTAGACATGCTTGGTCTACGAATGGCTAGCTTCGAAGCCTGAAATACGGGATTAAGAAACTAAATTGTCGGTATATGCGATGAATTGCTATGGAAAAGCTATATCGATAAAGACGGATATAAAAACATAAGGATGCGATTATATAAATGTTGATCGTTACCAGATGAAGGTTTAAGAAACGATACGTTATCGGTGGAGCGGGAATATTCGACACGATAACCGGATTTTTAAAAAGAATGTTCGCATCTGATGCGGCAAAACGGATTGTATCGTCCGCGTTAAACGCTGAAAAAGATGCCGCGAAAGAGATCGGAAAGCAGGCAATATCGACGTCGATCGACGTCGGTAAGACTGCAGCTATCGATGCGGGAAAGCGATTGGTGGATAAAGCCGCGGCTAAACTTTTAAATCCTAAATTACCGCCACCACAGGAGGCACGTCCACCGCTTACTCAAAAGAGCGTGGAAACTTTAGCGCGATTGATCGGTGAGCGAGGCATAAACAACAACGAAGATATAAACATAAATAATTTACTGGCTGGTTACGGTTCTGGAATACCGAACCAAAAATCGAACGCTATAGCTATCCAAGATCTTAAATGGAGCTGGGATGAAAGTCGTTTAAAATAATATCCTATTAAAAAGATGCAATTGGATATTCAAACATTTACCGACGTTTCCTTTAACGGATGAGGGAATCGAGAGATACGAATGGCACCAGTACGAAAACATAGCGAGAACGAATCTAAACAGCGCCGGTGAGATTCGTATAAATATCGAACAACAAGATCTATTTAGTCATCCGTCCGAGTCGTACCTTTTATTCGAAGGTAGGCTGACTGAAGCAGACGGCACCGCGTACGTCGATGCCGACGCCGTAGCCATCACCAATAACGGGCTCATGCACCTGTTCAACCAGATATCGTATGCCCTTTCGAGTCAAGACATCGAATCGGTTTATCATCCGGGTCAAGCCACGACGATGCTCGCATTACTGAAATATCCCAACGACTTTGCTCTCGCGCAAGGTCTTAACCAACTGTGGACAAAAGATACCACGGCAACTGCCGTTAGAGCGAATAACTCGGGATTCGGGATCAGACAAGCGTATCTCATTCGAAAACCGACGGCTAAACGCACGTTTAGTTTCGTCGTGCCTCTCAACCACATTATTGGATTCTGCGAAGATTACGATTAGGTCATCTACGGTATTAAACAGACTTTAACGCTAGTTCGCAAATCCGACGACGATGCTATTTGTAGAGCTAACGGAGTCGATGCCAGAAAGGTAAACAGCGATAAAATCTCGGGGTTTATGCCGCACGTGACTCCGTCTGACACGGAAAGAATGCAGTTGTATAAAACGATCGAAGCAAAATCGACGGTGCCCGTAGCCTATTGCGCCCATCAATGCGCAACCATATCGCTTCCTCAAACGACCACGTACAGTTGGCGTCTAGGAGTTAAGGCGGTCCCGGAGAAACCGAGGTATATCATCGTTGGATTTCAGACGAATCGGAGCGCTGATCAAGAATCCAATCCATCGATTTTCGATCATTGCGATCTCAAAAACATGTACGTGATGATGAACCAGGAAAGATACCCGGCGGGCGACTACAACCTCTCGTTCCCTAATCAACAGTTTTCGAGAGCGTACAGAGATGCGGCGACGTTTAGCGAGAAATTCTTCGGAATGGACCAACTCATTACTCAGGGCAATATCAAACCGGTCGATCATAAAGATCTTTTCCCGCTGTTCGCTTTCGACGTCAGCAAACAATGGAAGCGGGTAAAATCATCGGTCGTCGATATCCAGATCAAGCTTAGTTTCAATGCAGCTTTCCCTGTCGGGACGGAGGCTTACGCCGCAGTCATTTCGGATAAGCTGTTAAACTTCCAATCCGATGGACAGAAAATGAACGTGGTGTTCTAACGAAGCTATCTAGCGTGGAAAGGTATATTTACGAAAATGGTTTAAGAAAAAAGATTTTCATATTATAAAATCTGAAACTCTCAGAAGTGAAATTGGTAATGGAGCAAAATAACATCATGGGTGCTTCCTATATGAACAAACCCGAAATGATCGCCGTTCTCGTTGAAAAAAGACTTCTACCCGAAGAAGAACTACCGGAAGGGCAGAATAAGCACGAAGCAGTGAACACTGATGATGAAAGCGGAAAATACTCCTATCTTCATGGAATCCGTAACAATCCGATTCGCGTAGAAATCCTGGACAGAGATACTAACAAAGTCGTTGGGTACTCGTTGATATACAAAGCGGCTAGAGCACATAAGACGAGCACAAAAACTATGAGGGCGTACCACGGAACAGTATGGAGAAAAAGATACGAGATCAACATATTCGAGACGATTAACGGAACCGAAACTCCATGACAGGGTTTCCGATTGCCGTCTTAAAGTGTTTTCTAGCTACACATAAAAATAAGTACTCGCAAATTTTTGGATTTGGCTAGTCTAGAAGAAGACGTCGTTTATACGGTAAAAACGATGCAGTTCGTATACGGTTCGGAAGGATATTTCTATCTAATAACCGTAGAGGCTCCGAAAGACACATCTCCGAATGTGGATGAATCAACTTATTATATGAGCGTTTACGGCGAATCGCCTGAAACTGCCATTTACGATAAGTTGGAGAAGAATAGAAAGCTAGGTCGGAATGAACGGTTTACGTTTAAGAAAACTACAATCGAAATTGATCCGAATTATCTCAAGCCGTGTATATTAGTCACGGGGGACAACGACGTTATTCGTCTCGAGTAAAGTTCTAAAGCACGATTTTCAATGATGATATCATTGAAAATCATCAACTCGTAGCAATAAATTCTCGATAATCGTCGTAGAACAACTTGACGTTTTTTATTATTATTTCAGATATACTTTAATAGTGGATTTAGTTTTTAAGATATATATTACTCGTTGTAAACGACAAACTGCATCGTACTCGAAGGGACCCGGCTTGGTCCCTTCGGCGCTCACGCAATACAGCCTAAAAAGTCGATATTTTGTATGGGATTCTATTTCAAATTCTTGATAAGTATTGCCTAAATAGGTAGGATTAGGTGGAGCGTACAGAGTGGTAAAGAATCCGTTTTCATTTTCCGCCTCAAATCTCCAGTGGCATATTCTTTCGGTATTTTTACTTCTCCCTTCCAACCCGATTTTCCAGATACTCACAGCTGTTGGACACTGAACTCGTAGCTGGAAGTCCTCGTTAACGTTAACAACCCATTCCAATTCGTCTTTCAAAGCATTGAATGCCTTGCTACTATGCAATTCCATACTCACGTTTACAAAGAAACCGCAGTTGTTTTGGTTGGATGTTCATGTTAATCGTGGTATGTAACCGACGTGACATGTTCTTCCTACCCGGCAATAGGCGACGGATTGAATCCACTGCAACATCGAGGTATCCGTTCAGCCCGCATCAGTTCCCATGGATATGATATGACATCTCCAGTACGCGCAATTAGACGAAGCCGGAAATGTAAATTTATTTAACATTACATTGTTGAAGACGACTGAATTGGAAGAAGGCACGATATCGGTGAATACGTTTCCATCGTTACTCGCTTGAACTTTCCAACTCTTAATTTGTGTATTCTGGACGTTAAGGTCATCATGGCCAATAAAATAAAACCCAGACATAGACAAAGGAACTGAATATTTCATCTGAATCCAAGCATTAGTTAATGTATCGGCGACCCAACAGTGATGGTAAGAACTGACGTTTTGAAACGCTTTCCAAGGCTCAAATTCATGACCAGCCGAGCTTCGATATTCACTCGCACTAGCCACATAAGTAAAACCATCGATAGTCGTTTCGTTCGAAGTCATGGTAGGGGTCGCGGTCACGTATTGCCTATCGATCATTTCGTCGACGTATCTCTTATTAACCAGCTGGTTATCGCTAGTCGTGGAAGCGTTATTATTCGTTCTCGCATCGTTTACTAGAGCGGTAACTCGAGCCCAGCTTACGGCTTCGTCACCGTTACTCAGAGGATTGCCGGTACCGTCTAACGGAGGAGGATACGTTGTCGGTAAACCTTTAATCGAATTACCGTGCATGTTTAAATCACAATCCATAGCGTTTTTGCCATCTCCTCGTAGAAAGGTATTACTCGCTTGAGATTGGGTAACGCCTCCTGAAACGACACTTTGCGTCGATTCCGCATCCGTACGTCCAAACTTATTGACTGGCATTTTTGTTTTAATATACGAGCATATTTATTTATGAATAGTCAATGCAGGTCGTTCACAACTTCCTGAAAATGACGGCTGTCGGTCATCATACGCTTTAACACGTACAAACACAAATGTCCGCAAAACACCTCACCGTCCGGTTGTATTCGTTCACTATTGTAATACACGGGTCTTCGTAAATACCGCAGTAGTTCGTTCTGAGGACTTAATCCGTAGCTGTCGAAATTGATCTTGTCGTTTGCACGTTTGTTCCAACACGTCCAATTAGTGCCTTTCCCATCTGAATCGTCTAGGTTAAGGATACCGCACTCGTTAGCTCGCGGCGGTTTCTTCGGTAGTTCGTCTCGTAGAAACACGCCTCTAAAATGATGAATGTTTAATCGCTTCGCAGCCTCGATCAGCGGTACGTTCGACAAGGGAATATCTGGTAACTCCACGCCGCAGACATCGATTACTTTATCAGTGTTAACACTTATTATATATTTTCGGTGGGTATATTCATTATGAGCGCAGCGAGTAATGACCGTATGCCAACATACTAATTCCATCTTCCCGAATAACCCGTTTATCGTCGTCCGCCGACAAAGGTACTTTGTTTACTTCTTCGGTATAGACGTCGTGAAGATGTGACCGTATAACGTTCATTTTTCTAGATTGTTCTCTTTCGGTGAACAGACAGTCCTTGAAATCGTCGTGAGTAATCATCCTCTGGATGACGCTCTTCTTAACGCCTTTACATTTCTTATAGTCCTCTTCAGCCATCTGTACGAATACAGCTTCGATCTCAAGCCGATAAACTCTTAGATCTGTTTTCCACCGGCTACGTCTTTGAACATACCGATGACCTTCTTGTTGATTCCGGTTTCGATACCAGAAGGATGGTCTCTGGGATAATCACTGGTATCGAATCTACTTCGAACATCATGTATGATATCCGCGTAAAAGTCGTCGGTCTTGATTTCGTAAGCCAGCGAGTCCGTATCAGTAAAACAGCAATTTAGCTTTATGGTTGTATTTCTTCTTGATGTAGCTGTAGTGTAAATCGTACATCAACGTTTTGCTCAAATCGAGGATACACATACCTTGATGTATCGGTTTGTCGTAATACAGTTTCGTCCTTTTCATGTGAATGACGATTAGATTCTCGTCGAAAATGGTTCGCATATCGTAATTCGGTTTCATCTCTAGCTTGATGGCTTTCTTCTCTTCGCATACCAACCTTATGTCGTCAACACGATTATGGATATTTTCACAAGTTTTCCCAAGCATGCTATTAAGCTATCAGTTTGAAAAAGTCTTGTCGTAATACAGTTTCGTCCTTTTCATGTGAATGGCGATTAGATTTTCGTCGAAAAGCGTTCGCATATCGTAATTCGGTTTCGCCGCTAGCTTGATGGCTTGCTTCTCGCTGCAATTAAATTTTATGTCAATACGATTATGGATATTTTCGCAAGTTTCCTAAACACACTATTGTTCATCAGTTTGAAAAAGTCTTTCTCGAAATCGTTGGCGGCTTTCGTTCGCAACTCGGTATTCAGATCGATGTACTTTTTCATCAATGCGCTTTCTTTGAATTTCGTCCCTCGATGGATTTTGGTTACCTTCAAACCTAAGCTTTCGTACAGCTTCAAGTTTTCGTGATGAACTACGTACTTTTCTTTATCGTTCAAGTTCGGAATTAGTTTTGACACGGTTGACGATTCAGGCGTAACGTTCTCAGGAGCTAAGGGATAGTCGTTGTGTAGATCGTGTAAATAGTCAGGATATTCTAGATTGACTTCTAATATACACGGCGTCGATCTCCAATCGTTTAGCTCATCGTCGTTCATCCACTCGAAGCCGTGAGTCGGTAAACTCTTACTCATAGCCCGCCCGTACAGATTGTTCGCGTCTAGGTAGGTTACAAACGATGATGGTTTACTACCGTCGAATGCTTCTCCCATGTACTTGTTATTTGCTCTACCGTAACGATTCGAAATCGTGCTGATACCTTCTCTAATCCCATTCTTTATCATTAGAATCATATCGTAATCGCTCAACAACTGCAAATTAACTCCGGTTAACTTCAAAGAGGCGTCCCAAGCAAGACCCGGAGATGTATAATACCAAGCAGGATCTAAGCCGTAGTGTTTGCTGCAAATGTCTCTAAAATTCTCGAAAACATCGGTAAGTAGGAGAACATCGGAAATGTTGTATAAATTGTGATATTCTCTCAACGTCTTGAATCCGAATTCTTTCCATATCGTCCGTGCGTGCTCGTAATCTTCGTCGCTAATGTCCGAGCCGTTGAGTTAAGAATAGAATGCCGAATTTGGTGGTAGTTTTGTTTCGTTCAATCGTTCGACGGAATCAACGTAATTGTAAAGATAGATTTCTTTTCAAAGCAAGAGATCCAACTGATTACCATCGTAAAACCCGCATAGGTTCTTACACTGATCTTTGCTCAGGTTCCTCGATAAAGCGTCGAGACTAGATGCCATGAATCTAAAACTATCGATAAAACGTAAATTGCGCTTAACGATGATTTCTTTGTTTACAAACTTATCAACTACAACCTCTCTGCTAAACGATATATACTTTTCTTCGTTGCGGGGCATGCAGGTAATATTCTCGTTATTGTTCCCTCGTAACTTCTTAATAAATAAGTGGCTATCGTATCCGGATAAGTTGTGAAAGACCACCGGGATAAACTTTGGAACTTTATAATTTAGATTGCACTTGCTGTGAACGGCGCCTCTAAATTTACCGGTCAGATGACGATCTCTTACTCGATCTTTTCCCAACTCACCTCCACATATATGACACATATATATCGTATCCGAAAACGTTAACCCTAACATTATTATTTCTCTCAAACGTATTTATCACATTGGCATCTGCAGCAACGGGAAATTCTATGCTGGTCCAATCAAGTTCCTCAGACTGCTTGATTAATTTTTTCGTAATTCTTTCTGAATTTCTCTCAACGGGATTTAAGGCTCTCGTTACACACCACTTGAAACATTCTTCGTTTTCGTTCTCCAGATTGATGATAGCCCTTTTACTCGCTAGAAATGGAGGTTGTTTAATATAAGAACTACCTTTAAAACGGTTTTTAAGCGACTGTGTTGCTATCCAATTTCACAACCGCTCTCAGTCTCCAGTTACTACCTCGCATTTGGAAGGCTGCCGTAGACTCTAGGATTTTATCTTTCCCCTTATTAAAATTTCTTTCGGATCGGTTGCGTCTAAAACGACTTCAGTCCTAGAGCGGAATGGAAAATTACAAGAATCTACTTGCCCGGTTTTCATGTCCGTACGCTCCATACTACAGGTGAGGACCATATTGACTTTTGGTATGCTGATTTCCCGACAACAGACTAACTACCTGCGGTCGAACGATGTTAAGAAAAGACGTGGCATCTATTCCTTCAGCTCCATTAATAGTGTACAGTTTAGTAAAGCCTTTAATGGCTGACGCCGTCTGTTGAATTTCAAAATTATGTTTATTATTTTGGCTGAATACAGATTTAACTTTTGTTTTAAATGCTTCAAACTTCTCACTCGCCTTTCTCTTTGATTCTTTGGAGATGTACCCTTCTACCCTCTACGCGAAATTATTAATCGCCGAATTGGACTTTTCGTAGATTTGATGTGACGCAGTTTTTGTCCTGTCCCATAATGAACTTGTCGATGAGTTCGGAACAGAATGTAATGGCACTCGGACGTCTGGCAAGGTGGTCTTCGTATTATGAGCACCACCTAAAGCAGCACCGTTAGACTCGCAAGCCTTGCCAAGTGCCACTATCAAATACGCTTTGCGTAGTCTCGAATAACCAACCATACTTCTCTGTTTAGCGATATTTCGCAATTCACTAACCGTCTTCGACGTGTAGTCCATTTTACAATGGAAATTCATCTTTTTATATATAGTCAAGAAAATATTTTCAGAGCTGTCCATTTTATATACGAACTTTATTTCTATAAACCGACAAGAAAATCAAATTCAGTGAGGTCAAAGGTCATATCACGTCACAAGTTCATAGGTCACGGCATTGAAACCATAGGAAAGAACACGATGTTTACGGGCCAACCCACGCCATTGACCCGTATGTGTGCACGGTTACGCTTGCTAGGTCACGGTTCGACGGAATTCATCTCCTTATATATATAGTCAAGAAAATATTTTTAGAGCTGTCCATTTTATATACGAAACTTTATTTTTTTAAACCGACAAGAAACTCAAATTTGGTGAGGCTAAAGGTCGTGTGACGTCATATCGAAACCATAGGAAAGAACACGCTGTTTACGTCTCAGCCTACGTCCTTGTGTGCACGGTCACGCTCGGTCGGTCTCGCTCGACCGCGTCATCGATACTTCGGGAAATTACCCGTCGTTTACGCCGCGTTCGATAAATACGCTCGGCACGTCATGGTCACGCGGCGCGGGTTGATACGTGCACGCGGTGTCGTCATGAATCATCGCTAAAAGAAGGTCACGTGACAAGAATGTGCATCGCTGATTGGTTGTGGTCTCAGAATGTCACGTGACAAGAATGCTAGAAGCTGATTGGGTGTGCAAGAAGGTTACGTGACAGAATGTGCGTCACTGATTGGTTATGCGCTTGACGCCTAGATTTACCTCTACTTATATATATATAATGCTTTTATACAAAAGCGTTTTCTATGTTCAACAAATTTTAAACATATAGGCCTAGTCCGATAATAAAATTTAAAAAACCTTGACACAAAAGTATACCCTATAATGTAGTTAACTTAGCACGTGTCGGACAAATGATCTCTATTTTAAATTACTGTCAACAAAACGTGTTAATACTCGTAGATTATGTTACAGTATATAAACTGAGCAAGTTACCTTCTAGCATTAGGACATATATATATATATATATAATTATATGCTTAGGTTTTTGCTTCTGGTGTTTGAAAAGATTTGGAGATCCACCAACTCTGCAATGATGAGCAATTTAACCACTGCATAAATTTATCATATTATGATTATCAATTACGCTTTTGAATTTCCTATCATTTAAAAATTTCCTGCTCTGTTACGTCGTTCTTTTAATAAATGGAGAAGGTCGCAGGTGGAACATGAATGTTGTATGAATTGAGCTGGCCTCAACAGGCAGGGCTCAATTGACGAGGGGATCAATTGACTAGGGGATCAACTGACGGGAGATCAACTGACGGGGCTCAAAAGACGTAGAACCTAGCTGATAACCTTTGCATTGGTTATGCTGTCATTCTAGAAGTTCTCAGATATTAGAGCAGCCTAATTAGTGTGGTAATTCTACTGACGTGCATACAGGATTACTAATGATGCAGAAGACAAATAAGGACATCATTTTCATATTTACCTATATTTATACGCTATGAACTAATAATAATAATTGGTAATTATTTTTGTCACATCCTCTTGTTGATTATCGTATTTAGTGAGACAGTCATGGTCTCAATTCATTTATCCAGACAGACTATATGCAGGATCTTGATCTCCTGTTCACTGTTGACCATTCCACAATGGACTGACTGCCGAGGTCAATAAAGGCTTAAAGTGCCACTAACCTGCATCCATAACTCGAACACTGTTTGCACTCTGACAGTGTCAAGCCTGGATAGAGTAGAAAGGCAACGCTAATGATCTTTGTTATCATACAGTGTCGTTAAACTGGAACTAACCTGGCCACCATAACTTTGTCACCAATTACCTCTTCTCTAATTCACTTCTCAACCCAACTAACAGGCTTCGCTAAGCACCACTCCACAGAAACTCAACTTGCCTCTCTGTAGGGCTACGATAAACTCGTTTCTGCTGTCAGCCAACAACAAGTCTTCTGCCTCTGCCTCCTCGAAATATTCGCAACAGAGGCGTCAATCCCCCTCTGAGTGATGGAGACAAACCTCCGGTCCCAAGTGTCAGGAAGGCAAGATATTCCCCCCAAGACTAAAAAAATATATCCATAGATTAGGTTGGAGGCGTTTTCCTCCTGACCCCCTCCTATCTGGACGTCTCTGATTCGCAACATTCACACCAGTGAACGCAACATGCCAGCATCCCTCTTCATCGATCATAAGATTCATAATATCTTGGTTCTGGGGTATCTGGAACTATTCCACTCTGGTTCCAGTTCTACGTGTACTTGTCTTCCAGGTCACTCTTCTGTTAAAGCCTACAACCACTGCTCGTAAACCTTTCCACTTTCACCTAATCTTTCAATGGATGTCGTCCAGCCCATCTACCTCAAATCTTCCTATACAGTGAATATGGTGAAAGCCCAAAGGAAGTCAAGATTCAGAAGTCTCAAATCTTAACGACCAAAGCCAAGGCAAAAATTGGATATTGGAATGTAAGGTCATTATGATACAGGGAAGTTGGCGCAGGTGGTGATAGAGATGTAAGAATACAAACCTTAAAATTGGGGCAGAGTGAGATGCGATGGGCCTACAGTGGCGATATTATGTCTCAAGGAATCAGCATCTACTACTCAGGTGAAGCCAACCATGGAAGAGAAGGGGGCATAATGGTTAGCAAAAAATGATATAAGTTAATTGAATGGGAACTAGTAAGTGATTACCATTAGACTACAAAGAGGGCATACCACCACTTTGAACCTGCAGCATTTGCTAAGTCTTCTTTTTACTTCTGATGAGTTAAGTAGAGGATTGAATTATCAAGTCAAAAGTTACATATATTATTGATCTGATTACACTAATTTCTTCACCAGTTAGGCTAAGTCTTTATTATCTTATGTTTGTATGTAACAATGGGATGCACTTTGATCTCGTGTAGCCTATTCATGATTTCACACATTTTACATTTCTTTGAATTTTATATATTTTTCATACGTTAAAACTAGCCTTCTATCTTAAAATTACGTGTCATGCGTTTTATTAAACGGACTGACTGATTAGTTATTATTAGTTGAAAGCATAACAATTTAACATTTTGACTCATTCAGAGAGGGGGTAATGTGAACCCGGAGGGGGTAATGCGAAATCGATTTCAGATAACCATGGAATAACCTGAAATGGGGGTAACTTGAAGTCTTTACACCGGTGCAAAACCATGCTCTTGTTCTGGTAACCTGACTTTCAAGATATAGAGCCAAGACCCAGTTGCCTCAGTGGAGTCGCTGCCTATATGGTCTATCACCCGCGGGCTTTCTACTCAAAGCTGAAGTCTCGCCTGTTCAAGAATTCATACTTCTACTCATCTAATCGTCTCCCTTCCAATTCTCACCCTATACGACGCCCGCCTTGACAGCTACTCCGTCACGCTGATCTAATTCTCTGGTAGCTGGATTCGGACCTCCTAAGAACTACCATTTTGGACAACCCAGCTGGCTAGATGCAGCGCTTGTGAATAAGCTGGTGCCCTGGGGTTGACATTAGAATGGCGTTTTGGAAGTTTGAGGCTTGCAATTGTGATTTCAGTGGACTGTGGACTCCATTGGTGTCGCAAAGAGATCTGGAACCAACTACATAAATAGACATTTACGTTGTCCTCGAATCAGTGAAAGACCTAGGCAAACGCACAGGAGCAACATTATCGTTGATTTTTTTTAGCAAGGTGCTTCATTAAGAAGTTCCATTAGTCTTATTACAAATTATTGTCATTAGGCCTACCTCTTCGCTCCCGATTATTTTCCAGGTAACAGTACTTTGTGTTCAAGACTGTGTTGGCTTTATCTTCTGTAACTGCAAAACACAGTAAAAAAACATAATCCTTATGATTTGCAATTGACACATCAGGCCTATATTAGAATGTCCAAAAAGTTTATTTTCGCTTATTCTCTTCTCACAAAATTACAAACCATAAGAGTCAAGACAACATCACGCAGAGCAGAACCTCAGCTTTGATTCTCGCTCAGTATTTCACTCGCTAGTTGGCGATGGTAAAGCGAGTTTTAAGATAGATGAGCGTCTTGCATGGCTCCCATGCAGTTTGATTCGACTCCGGTATTGCGATGAAGCATATTAGATGTAATGCTATGGTAAACTTACCTATTTGTTCTTCTTCCCTTGCTTTGCTCACAAGAACAATCGACCTTTAGCCTATGTTCTCGTCAACCTCTCATTCAGTGGCAACGATCTCAGACCGTTGGATAAGTTTAAGTACAGCTTAGGTCAAGCACGTGCCAAGAAAGATTGGCCCCATCAATCTAACAGTCTGTGTGTATAGAGTAACCTGCCAAGTTCAGGATGAGGTAACTATTATCCGATGTCGGCCTATACGAGAACTAAAGATAAACCTGGCCGACTCGGCTCAGAAGTCGCAGAAGCCGAGGTGCTCTAGTACGTCGTACAGCAGGTTAGATGTAGGGATCCGGGTTATAGCTTTACAAAACACGGACTTTGCACAATACGACGTAAATTACGGAATTATTGAAGTTGTTTTTTGATTTTAATCAGCACTTGAAGTGGAACGGTATATAACAGTATGCCATGTATACAGGCACCTCTCCTGGCCGACAGCAAGAATACTGGTACTTATCCAGACCAAAAAGTCATGTTATGTATAGCCCCAGAATGTGGATGTGAACAGTATGTTGGTCCGGGATGGCCTGGAGAGGTGAAATTGGATATGGTAATGTGGTGAGTACTCGAAGGTTGAAAAGAAGCGGGATGATTGACAGATTCATTTTGGCGTTTGAAAATAGTGATGCTGGGCGAGTCCGCTATGGCAGCTGGCTGAAAATAAATTGCCAGCAAATAATGCACGATGACGGGTGAAAGTTGTGCAAGTTGTTAGTAAGAATATACATACAATATAGTCTATATAGATAGGGCCTATAGACGTTTACTCAAGAGAAAAAGAAAACTTAGGCCTAACCATGTTGATGGGACGCCAAGACCCAGAGAAGCTTAAGAGAAGAGTACGCAAATAGTGGTTTCTGTTTTAAGTTTAAACGAACAAGGTAATGATCGTAATTTTCTAATGATTATCGTTATGCCTACTTACGCCTGTATATAAGAATGAAAACGAGCATCAAACAAAACGTAGAAAAAAATAGACACGAAATAGCTGGTTGCATGCAGCATCAGACACGACGAGGTCTACTTCAAGCTTCTTCCGAATTAACGATGGTAGGTAGGCTGCTAATGTTACTGTACCACAAATGACTCTGTGGGCGCCACTGACTTTATCGCCGCCTAAAATAATACGCGTATTTCAGCTATGACTTTTATTTGTATTATCTGATAGGGGCCTATTTCTTTAAATGCGCATGTCTCCTTTTTCCGATATCCACGCCTGTCAAGTGTCAACCTATTTCTCTGTTCCATTCTATCATTACATGTATCTTAACTTATTTACCTTTCTATTTGATATAGGCCCTAAACCTTTTTTCTACTTCGTATTCGTCTACCAGAGAGTGAAAATGAAAAGTAGAGCTGAAATTTGGCACACAAGTGTAATTCGCTTTTTACAATTACTTGTTGAAGGTTCGGATATAGTCCTATCAAGTAGGCCTACTACAGAAACCCAAAGGACATGACGACGACATTGATTGACATAAGAAACCACTGTTTCAGGTGGCTGATTATTTGATGTTCCGGCTGATGGTGACTGCGAACTAGGTCTACATAGATAGGTCACCAGCTTTCTGTTCAGGTCTTTTCGATTGACGCACTATCTCTCAGACAGCGAGCAATAGCCTTCTTCGTTTACATCCGCAGCTCATGAATGAACTATTCATGATTCGGCGTCATGACAAGGACGTCAAATCATACCAGAGTCGTCAGTCAAATAAAGGGCAATGGGTCGATGATATCATGCTGAGTGCTGTCGGTGCTAGTGCTTCACGAACTATTCACGTCCTGCATGACAATGGTCATGTCAACAAACTCACTTCGCAGACTGGCGATGACCATACTTTCAATAGAAATGACACTCAGCATAAGGCATTCATTAACGTCGGTCTCGTGGAAGAGACTCTCTACGTCAGCCTCATTAAGATTGTCACAGGTAAATTGTACAGCTTCAATTACAGAAATTCGTGAAATTTCTGACACAGTACTGGATAACACACTGGGGCGCAGCATGGAATGATTAGAGTGATAAAAATTTCTTCATAATTATTATGACGAAACACGAATTAATTTGTTTAGTGGCGTAACACTTTATCATTGATAATTGTGTTATACCGTAATCACAGATTTTTATAGCGCCACTTCAGTGCAACCTAATCAGAGTCGCTCCCAGGGAGAAAAGCCCTGCAGGAAAAAGAGCTATATAACGGGATGAAACAGAATATTTACCACCCCAGTAAAATCAAAGAGCGAGCCTGGGAGACTATTTTATTCACACACAATAATGTTCAGCGTTATCGACCGCTACCTTCTTGTTAAACAGTGGCGCTTGATAAAATAATCCTCATTGCCTGGGAATCATCCGTTGTCAGATGAAGTGATGTCGGTAGGATGCCTAGTGCGTTCGACACTGGATCATCGTCAATTGCCAATAACGATTAAAGCGTAAAGCTATGGTATTTATCTCTCAGGACTTTGTAGACAGCTCTGACACGGATAGAGATCGGATGGTCAGTCTCAAGGAATTCCAAGTGTGCTATACGCTCTTCTTCTATCTAAGTAAAGGATATGCTGAGCAGACGTAATTGTAATCGACAACGTCATCATCATCATCATCATCGTCGTCATCACCATCATCGTCGTCATCATCAGATTCATTATAATCATCACCATCATCATCATCATCGTCATCATCCTCGTCACCATCAACACCACGACCATCATCATCATCATCATCATCGTCATCATCCTCGTCACCATCAACACCACGACCATCATCATCATCATCATCATCATCATCATCATCATCATCATCATCATCATCATCATCATCGTCATCACCACCACCACCACCATCATCATCATCATCATATTGACGACATGTACATGTAGGCCATATTCATGTAACTGCATCATGCCTATCCTTTAATGCGTCCGGTGGACAGTGTATGGCCCATGTATCCGACGAGAATTTTCGAAAACCTGGGCGTGCGTCACCTTCCATCGACGTCGGCAGTTGTCGCTCTACCAGATCGTTTGCACGTTTGATCCAACACGTCCAATGAGTGTCTTTCCCACCTGAATCGTCTGGGTTAAGGATACCGCACTCGTTCGCTCGGGTTGGTCTCTTCGGTAATTCGTCTCGTAGGAACACGCCTCTAAAATGACGAATGTTTAATCGCTTCGCAGCCTCGATCAGCTGTACGTTCGATAAGGGAATATTCGGTAACTCCACGCCGCAGACATCGATTATTTTATCAGTGTTAGCACTCATTTTATAAATTCGGCGGGTATATTCCTTACGAGCCCAGCGTGTAATGACCGTATGCCAACGTACTAATTCCATCTTCCCGAATTACCCATTTATCGTCGTCCGCAGACAAAGCTATTTGTTTACTTCTTCGGTATAGACATCGTGAAGATGCGACCGTATGACGTTCATTTTTCTCGATTGTTCTGTTCTAGTGAACAGACAGTCCTTGTAATCGTCGTGAGTAATCGTCCTCTGGACGACGCTCTTCTTAACGCCTTTACATTTCTTATAGTCCTCTTCAGCCGTTCTGTACGAATACAGCTTCGAACTCAAACCGATAAATTCTTCGATCTGGTTTTCACCGGCTTCGTCTTTGAACATACCGATGACCTTCTTGTTGATTCCGGTTTTGATACCAGAAGGATGGTCTCTGGGATAATCACTGGTATCGAATCTACTTCGAACATCATGTATGATATCCGCGTAAAAGTCGTCGGTCTTGATTTCGTAAGCCAGCGAGTCCGTATCAGTAAAACAGCAATTTAGCTTTATGGTTGTATTTCTTCTTGATGTAGCTGTAGTGTAAATCGTACATCAACGTTTTGCTCAAATCGAGGATACACATACCTTGATGTATCGGTTTGTCGTAATACAGTTTCGTCCTTTTCATGTGAATGACGATTAGATTCTCGTCGAAAATAGTTCGCATATCGTAATTCGGTTTCGCCGCTAGCTTGATGGCTTGCTTCTCGCTGCAATTAAATTTTATGTCAATACGATTATGGATATTTTCGCAAGTTTCCTAAACACTATTGTTCATCAGTTTGAAAAAGTCTTTCTCGAAATCGTTGGCTGCTTTACGTGAAATATAATATTCCTGTCTTTTAGACAAATACAATCCATTCAGAGAATTTGCAAATATTTGCAATGAGCGACAAAAGTCTAGTTTATTTATTAGTTGCATGTATTATCATAAAACGAAAACACACCAAATATAGCCTACAGGATAAATGTCAATGAATATTTTTTATCTACAGCGTTAGCAACATGAGCATCCACGTGTTAGTAGAATAAAATAAATTTACTGCTTGCTACACGGGTGTACGGCACTGTACGCCAGGAGTTGTTGAAGCCGGTGCTGTTGTCCACCTTCTGCTGGCTAACGATTCAGTTATTGATCAACATCAGTAACGCTAGTAGGGGGAAGTTCAGGACTCTCACATTCACCGCCACAAATGAAGCCAGATAAGACAACCTGCTACTTTATCACTGTGTTAATCTAGAGATGCTAACGCAGATTGTTAATATTTATTTTGCTTTAATCATCATTCGACTGGCCTTAAGTTGAATCGAAGCAGCTGCTCCTACGTCAAGCAGACTGAACCAGTTGAATGAGCTTGTGTTGTACTCGCAATTGAGACACGTGTAAGAACATTGATTCATCCAAAACCCACTGGGATACGTCAAAGCGCAATGGCCATTAGAGGCCATATCATTGTCCTTATCTTTGGTGGAAAATTTCATTCCGTTCTGATAATAGTGCCCAGAATTGTTCATGTTATTGAGGGCGTCACCTGCGTCTCCCACGTAACCAGTCACATTCAGAGAGTAACCAAGTGACTCAGATGTTATGAAGAATGAATCGTATTCAGCCGAAAACCACTTGTCATGGTCCACGGATTGTATCTCGATGCGCAGACGGTAGGGGGCGTTGATTGTCAGCTGGTACATCTTCTCAAGGCCAAGCCAGAAGTTGCTGCTGATGTCGCCGAAGCCTCTCTTGTAAACTGCAAAATTTTTATCGAAGGACAACCCACCGTCTGCCCTTTGCTGAATGACGACCCAATTGTTGATTGACATCAGTAGAGAAGCTGTGTTGAAGGTCGGAATTGTTACGTTCACCGACACAAATGTAACCCGAATGTTGTCTGAGAAATATTGTTAGAAACTGGGGGATTTGACGAGAAACATAGAACTATGCAATCAAACAATATATAGCTTACTAACCTCAATAAATAAGGGTGTTGGAATATTGTGAATTAAATGTATATATATTAGTTTTAGGCATCACATTCAGATTTTACTGATGCAGCGATGTGAATTGCTAACGTAAACACGTTCCTTGAAAGCTGTATGACTCTGTACAGAGGCCTCAAATTCATAGCCCCATGTACCATTTGTATATTTAAATGTGAATTCAACAACATGCTTTATTGTCCACCATCTTAGTATAACTTTATTTCCGACGAGGTACAATGGTTTAAATGTGGAAAGGCCCACCTCTCGAAAAGGAAACAAATTATGTTTAGTAGGCCTAGTAGGCTAGGTCTATAATATCAGCAATTTTCTTCATTCTGGCGCTTAAAAATTAAAGCATTGGACATTACGCGCCAACTTTTTATTCACAATTTGTTATAATAATTATATAAAGTTGTTCACCTGATAACTTTCTCATGCAGAGAACAAGAGTTCGATTTGACGTAAGACAAGCATTGCATCCATCGCCCGCTAAGTTCACGACACATTCGTTGTACAGACTACCACCATAAGTGAATGGCAAATGACAGTCCTCGGCAGCAATTCCTAAACATAACATTAAGTTAGCAATGGACATCATCCGCCTGTAGGCCCCGGTTACTCAGCACTGCTCTCGCATCTGATCAACCAATCCATCGACCTGGGTCACGTACCAACTCAATGGAAAGTTGCTGTCATCCATCCTATCTCCTAGATTGATTATCCGGGTGGACCGGCGGATTATCGCCCCATATCGGTGTTTCCGGGAATCTCGAGGGTTGTCGAGCGTTATTTTTATCCTTCGTTTCTGAAACCGCCTCTGTTGGACCTTTTGGCTGACCAATACGCCTCTCGTCCGACCGGTTCCACAACTGCTGCGCTGATTGGAATCCTCCGCCACATCAACAGTATGCTTGGTGATGAAGACTCGGTGACCATCATCTCACTCGACTTTGCCAAAGCGTTTCACACAGTCTGTTCTAGCGGTTAAGCTGTCGCAGCTTGATGTGCTGGACTGTGTTTTCAGCTGGCTAGTTGAATTTTCTTCACGATCGGCAACATTCCACACTTTTGCTGGCGACGATCACCAGTAGCATTTATCAACGCCAGCATTGTCCAGAGATCCGGTCTGGGCCCACCGAAGTTTGTGGTCAACGCTTCAGATCTACATCCGGTGAACGGGCGTAACAGAGAAGCAAAATTTGCAGACGACACTTACCTGATCATCCCGGGTTCGAAACGTAGTACGGTCGCTGATGAGTTGCGGGCCGCTCAGGCATGGACCACAGTAACAACCTGGTTGAATACATCTACGCCGAAGGAGATGATTTTTGCTCAGCGTCTACCTCCGTCGCTTCATCTGTGCCCTCTTACAGGACATTGAAAGAGTATCGGAGATGCTCATCCTTGGTGTCATCCTGCGAGGGCACCTCCGGGCCACCTCACATGTCAACAGAGTATTGGGGACGTGCACCACCTCGCTACATGCATTGAGGGTGCTGCGAAGCCATGGGCTTTCCGCTAAGGCTCTGTCGGGCAGTCGCTGAGGCGACTACCATCTCTTGCCTCCTTTACGCTTCGCCGGCATAGTGGGGTCTGACATCGGCCGAGGAACGAAACCGTTTTGAGGCCTTCATACTAAGATTGAAGCGCCTCCAGTTTCTCTCCCTCTGTATCGACTCTGTGGAGGCACTTGCTAGGGAGGCCAGCGTCCGACTCCAACGTGCCGTGATGGTCTGATACCCACACGTCTTGAGGCCTCTATTTCCTCCTATTGCACGGTGCTCCTGCAGCCTGCGACACAGGGCTCATCCCTTTCAGCTCCCTTCCAAGGACATTAGATATTTTATAACCAGAGTTTTATTTATGTTATGGCAAAAGTAGACCCACATCATCATTTACTTTTATTGGATAACTTTCATATTTCTTCTGTTCTTTGTACATGAATATCATTTTCTGCGGAGTGTTAGCATGTTTAATAGGGCTATTTACGATTAATTTAATTTTAATTGTTAACTTTTGAAAAATTACCGATTAATTAATAGTTAATTTCGATTAAATCACAAAAATGTGTATAATTACATTAGTCAAAATATTAATGACATTTCAATTAAAATTCTCAGTTACTGAATTTAGTAACATACAGAAAATAACCAGAGGCGGTTTTCTTGCTCATACTGAAGTGTTACATCCATGGTATGTAAACGATTTGTCGCAATGAATGCAATTAAATTTATCAGCATTTTCGATATTTCCGTTAACCAATAACGATTAAATCCAAAATGTTCAAGTAATCGACCTGATATGTTTATATTTATTATCTCGATTACTATCCGCCGCCATATTGCAATGTATACGGTTTATGTCGTTTCTTTCAGAATTCCGGTACAAGTTAGTGATGGACGATATAATCGAAACGATCAATCGTTAAAAATTATTTCAATCGTTAAAATAAATTAACGATTAATCGATTAATTATTCATTAATTTCCTCAACTCGAATGTTTAATAAACGAAGATATAATAATAACAAATTAGAGAAGCAGAACAATGCAATGTATAATTTAGCATAGTATTTGCTTATGAGTCTTCAAGCACTAATTTGAATAAATTAATTGCCTAATGATATAGTTTATTGTGATTGGAATTTTTCCTATGCGACGCAGTCTAAACAGCATTCATTGTAGAATTTTGTATCTTTACAATTAATTTGGAGATTAAACAAGTTATAGAGCTTACCGATGTACGGCTGATCTGACTGAGTCTGAAAACAATAAATAGATCTATTTTCTTACCACAAAAGAAAGTCGTTGATATCTTACCACAAAAAAGCGCAGCAGATAATTTGCCACAAAATTAAGTTGTAGAATATATTTTGCGGGCAGAATCCATGATACATTCATTCTTTCCTTCATTCATTTATAGTAGCCAGCTTGTAATTAATTTAGCTCAGTAGTTCATCATTTAGCTCGGCAGTTTAAAATGAGGATTAATTTTCTGAAGAAAACAAAACGTATTTCTGGGCATCATCATTACCATCACCTGAAAGTGGATACACGATGTAGCTGGTGCGTAACACTTGGGTCGGTTGAAGAAAATTTCGCAAGTGTTGTTAACGTTGTTGAAGTTGAAGTTTTCGCAGTCGGAGAATCGTTGACACTCAAGAGCACAGTCGAGAGTGGATTTCAAGGACAGCGAAGCGGAAGGTTCATTGAAAGCGCACAGTTCGGATCCAAGCGGAACTTCTGCCACTTGGAACTGACGTAGGTCTGCTTCTATTATTATTGCATAGGTAACGCTGGATAACCCAACAGCGAAGCAGTGTATCACGAAAATTGGATTGCATAGGCACACCATTTTCACTAGGCAAATATTTAACAACCTAATGTGATGTGTTTAGCAGTGCTACAGCTTCTGTCGAACAGACTTACAAAATCAGTCTAATGTCACGTCTCGAATTAGAGCATATAGAGGCATACATGTAGGCCTAACTCGTGGGACAATGACTGCACGTGTTGCCTTAGAATACTTTCAGTCCTCCAAGTGTTTATTGCATTCAGCTGCATGCCCCTAATGACTGTCAAATTGAATTAAGCATAGTTGAAAACTATTAATTTGAGGGGCAAGCTATTGAAGACATGCGCGGAGAGACACTCGATAAAGCTGCAGCTATTATGACAATGCATTATGCATGTTTATCGGGATTTCACACGAAAGTGGTTCGGGTGAATGAGGATGTGGTAGTACAAGCCGGCACTAGAGCCGCCGATAATAAGAGGATGGCAAACTTCATTTAATGATTTTTTGCACTCTGTTTGGTCGGTTGACCTGAGATTTGTTTTTAATGTTGCGGCAAAGTTCATAGCAACCATCGGTGTTTGCCAAAAATTTAACTTTTAATAACCTACTTTTGTTGTAGACTACTGTGCCATTCACACTTTTATGATGGATTGAATGCTGGACTAAATTACTTTTGAACCCATTAGGAAATAGAGGAAATATAAATAATAATATCTTAGCCCAACGTTTGTTGACATAGGAGTCAAGACGACCGAATAATTAACCATTATTGTATACCGACCACACAGGCGAGGCAAACTGAGTTAATGTGTGATCCATATACATGTGCAATAGGTTGTTGGTGATGCTTCACACCGCGAAAACACTGTTTGTCTATCGACCACCGTATAGGCTGGTAAGTGGATATACGGTTCGGAAATTTTCATAGAACTCTATATTGACAAAAATGTACATGCATCTATAAAATGGCATATTATTTCATAATTACAGTTTCCTCTACCCATTAATTTGATCTTAAAAACTTTGTCACGCTGCCAGATATGAATTAGTTCTGTCATCGAAAGACAACTTACTTTATATGGCCTCCTGCATCAATTGTATGCAGAAGGAACTCCAGCTTATGTCCATTGCAAAGCAGCTGCAGCAATGGTCTCAGTTGGGCTGATGTGTGATGCCATAAATGTCCTCTATGAATGGATGGCCTCGAATCGCCTCCTCTTAAATCCCTCTCAAACAGAATTTATATGGATTGGCAGTCGCAGGCACTTGGCTGAGCTGGATATGCAGATATTGGCTTAGATCTATCCTCACATTACTGTTTCATCTGTTGTGCGTGATCTGGGTGTATTACTTGATCAGAAGCTTGGTCTCTCGCAACATGTAAACCAGGTTACTCGTAACTGCTACTATCAGCTGCGTCAGCTTCGTGCAGTTATTCGCTCTCTTACCTTTGAGGCTTCCGTAGTCCTCGTTCATGCCTTTGTAACCAGCAGAATTGATCACTGCAGCGCTGTTCTGGCTAGTCTTCCCTGTGCCTTAGTGGTGCGTTTGGATCTCGTTCTTCGCTCTGCGGCCAGGCTTATTGGACATATACCTAAATTTTCACCGGTTTCAGCTTATATGCGCGATGTCCTTCACTGGCTACCGCTTCAACAGCGCATTACTTTTCGCATTGGGCACTAGTTTGGCGGTCTCTCTCTGGTTGTGCGCCATCCTACTTGACTGAACCGTGTCGTCCGGTGTCTGAACTCTTTTCGCGTAGAGCTCTGCGCTCTTCTGCTAAAAGGGAGCTTCTGGTGTCCAGGGCCCGCTCGTCACTAATGTTGCGTCGAGCTTTCTCAGTGGTTGGTCCATCTACCTGGAATGGGCTCCCGGTTGCCCTACGCCTTCCCCTTACAGTGATCTACCTACCTTTTGTAAGCTGCTAAAGTCACTTCTTTTTGGCCGTGGCTGGGCTGGCAGCACCTCTGAGTAGTTTCCCTTGAAGATGCGCTATGTAAATTATCGAAATGAATGAATGAATGAACTTAGTTATCGCGATCCATTGGCTTCAAAATATTGCCGCGAAATGAATCATCATTTTCTTCAGACAAATGCGATTCAAGGGCGTCACGTGCATCTCCCATGTAACGAGACACGTTCAATACGTAGCCAAGTGATTTGGATGTTTTAAAGAATGAATCGTATTCAGCGGAAAACAAACTGCTATGGTAATGTCCACGATTTGTATCTCAAGGCGTACACGGTAGGGGGCGTTGATTTTCAGCTGGTCAGGATTCAGCCAGCAGTTGTTGCCAATTTCACTTATTCCTTCTTTTTATAAGTGCACATGGCACATGGCTTGACAAAGGAAAATCTACCGTCTACATCCAGTTTCTTTGAGGTGACGATCCAGATGCTAAGGTATACACGTATCAACAAAGAAATTTCGTTATAGGTCTAATTTTTGTCATAGTCACTACGACAAACATCACGGTTGCATCGCAACAGTCCGAGGCCTAAGTGACTGCGAAGGTTTTGAATTAAATTTTTTTATCAATTTATCCGCAGTCACATCTTATTGCTGATATACATATATGTGTATATATATATAGTAAATGCAAAAAAATATGCAAGAGTAAAGGTAGATTTATGTACATTTCAAAAGCGAATCTACCTTTGGTAATGTATCTGCGAAATAACCTTTAGCGAATTCTATTTAGAGTTATGTGAACAATTATGCAGGTTTGATTGCTGAATTGCCAATTCAACTATCAGTTTTCATGCTGCAAAACTTGTAAAAGTAATTATTTAAGCAAACGCTTGATGTTTATTATATACATGCTTCATTGAATGTTAGACCGCTGCCCGATATTTCCAGAGAATTGCTTTAAAGAGACTATAATCAGAATCATCAAAGTGGTGGACGTTGAGATGTCAATGTCAACGAATACAGATTTAATACGGAAATCGTGATAGTGTCGCGAAGTACAAGCATATAATTTTTTATGAGCTAAGAAGTGAGGTGGGTGCCAAGACATGGGATGATGGGAGTGAACCCCAGACTGATAGCGAACGTTGTGTTATAGGAACGGGGAGTCCAAACCCAGCGAACATGTTTCTGTCGCCTCCAAAGGCCATTTTATAATCTAAACTAGGCATGGTGTCTGTTGAGCCATGACCCTCTGATATCTTGCAGTGAATAATGCAGTTGTTGTTGAAACAGTGCAGCTGTTGGTGATTAAAGAGTTGATTGGTAGATGATGTTAGCTCTTAGCTCTGCTGAAGTTAGTCCAGGAGAGATAGAATTTAGTCGTCGTGAAAAGAATTGTAGACTTACGTAGCTGTTGAAGCAGTTGAAATAAGAGGGTCTGAAGTTTGGTTAAAAATGATACTTGGTCTTTTCATTGACTTCCGACTAGCCCTGTGCCAAACCCTATGCACATGTCGAATGCAAATGTGAGAAGCCCAAGCTTCGTCTTGAACATTGCCAACTTTGAAATCGAAGTAAAGCTTCTGAACTTTCTTAACAATTGTAGTTAATAGTTATTCTGAGTCTTTGAAGCTTTAGTATCCCACTTCCCTTACCGTCTCCTCTTCAAACCCTCCACTTCCTCCTACTTCTTCCATAAATGTCGTCTCCCTTTTCCTTCACTCCTTCTTCCACCTCCTTCCTTGCCATCCATCTCTTCCTCTCCCAACCCTAGTTCCCCCCTCTGTCATTCTCTTTCCCGTCCTCCTTCCCCAATCTCCTTTACCTCACATACCTTACCCGTACATTCCAACTCTTCCTCCTCTTACTAGACCCTTCTCCCCACGTTCTTCTCTGTTACGCTACCGTCCAACTATCCCACTTTCCGCTCCTCCGTTTCCTTCCAAAAATTATTCATCTTTGTTGTCTTCTATCTCTTTCCCTACCCGTTATCTCTCTTCTCTGCCTATCTCTCCCCTCTCTCCTATTCTCCATTCCTCTCTCTCATCTCCCATTCTCAACCGCTGCGTCTCATCCAGTCGCAGTCCTCCATATTCCATACTCTTCCCTCCTCGTTTCCCTTAAGATTTTGCTTCCCTTCTCCTTCTTTCTCTACGCTTACCTGAAACGTTAAGGTGAACGAAAGCAACGTCGCGTGACACGTATAGCGCAATTACCGCAAAATATCAACCAATGAGCTCCATGGATTTATTTTGTCGAAAATCGGCCAGCTCGGACTTCCTCGGGTCATAAAATAGTTTTGCTGTGTTCGATCAATTTTTCTAAAATTTTATTTGCCTCGCAGCCAACACTGTGCAACATGAGCTCCTTAACTGGTCTCTTTGTTTTCTAACACCTTTGAAAAACACTGAATTTCACCGTGATTTTGTCAGATAATTTGTGTTTTAGGAATTATTTTAGAAAATGTTAATGTTTTGCAAAACGACTTTAAACGATGAATGATTACCAAAATTACTTAAGAGAAAATCACAGTGACTAAATACTAAGAATGTTAACAGTGACGGAAAAACAAACGTAATTGATGCCACGCCAAAATTCCGTTTTTATCAATTTGTCAAGCGGATTTAGCGAGTTAGAATCTTGATCGTTTTCGTTCTAATCTATTTGAAAAGTACGATTATGACGTCTAGACTCACACTCTAGAGGAACCAGTGCAGGATAATGACCAACAGTGAACTCTGGTACCTTATACAGAGGAGTGAACGACTAAGGAACACGAAGATCACCCATAACTCGGAATCTCATTTGCGATCGAAGGTCTTGTAATTATAGCGTTCAAACACTCTACCATTCTCCTCTCGCCTCAGAATCTTCGTTCCTTCCGACGGACTGGAATCCGAGCCTGTAACCGGAAAGGAATGTACAACTGAGTTGCGTATTTACGCATGAAGAGTTACTCAGCGCAAGTTGATGTTACAAAATGCATCGTAAATGTGTGGTGATTAGTGTTACCAGGCATCACACGAGAAATATGCATACTCTTATGTAGACTAAGTGCAAATGGAAAGCAATGTACTGTACGTGCTTTTCTAAAGCATTTACATCACATGCCATTAATACACAGTGAGCCCGTTTGTCTTTCCAAGAAGCCAAATTATAAATTGGTCCACATCTGCTAACCAATGGGCTTATCATGTATGGCTCTTAGATGGCACAAACAAATCGTGCATCCTACACGATTGTTTTTACACTGTGAATAACATGCGCGAATTTGATCTATACCAGTTTGAGCATCATGCGAGATCCATTTAACATCGAAACCGTTTGAAGTCCGAGCTGCATAATTGGCTTCCAGTAGTAATTAGCAGATCCAAACTCAGCGTTCAGGTTACAAACTCCACAGGCTGCGAACCACCATCCAGATCCTTCTTGCTGCAGCGAACAACTAAGTGAACCAGACTGGTCGTTGTCACTATCGTAGGTCGAGAAGTTCTTGTGATTTTGCCATGCGACTGCAGAAGGGTTCTTGTTCATAGCATCTCCGGCGTCGCCGTTGTATCCGTCCACATGAATGGTATACCAGTTGGACTCCGGATCGATTAGGATCGAGTCGTACTCAGCTGAGAACCAGGATCCGTTTTCAATGGACATGAACTCGAATCGCAGACGGTAGTTGCCACTGTAGGTCAGTTGGTGCATCTTCTCCAGACCGACCCAGTAGTCAAGTGTTGGGTCGCCAAATCCATCGCGGTACTGTGCCCATGGTCGCTTGAAGGTGGTGGAATTGTGGATGCGATTGGAGACAACGATCCATCGATTAATGGTCATCAGAGGAACGGAAGTGGAAAACGGTGGAATGGTGATATTTGTGAGACTTAGGAGCGAATTAAAGTCTACAATGTAAGAATGCAATATAAAATGTTTAACATACGGATCATCCGTTTCTACAATTTACCAACAAAACA
The DNA here is from genome assembly GCA_959347315.1 of Bimastos eiseni. Classification (NCBI taxonomy): domain Eukaryota; kingdom Metazoa; phylum Annelida; class Clitellata; order Crassiclitellata; family Lumbricidae; genus Bimastos; species Bimastos eiseni. Next base: position 18,441,718 of record OY365812.1, read on the forward strand.
CCGCAAAAATGTCTTAATGTATTGAGGGTTGGATTGGATGACGCAAGCGGATTCAAATATTTAGCAGAAATGTGTGGAACAATATCTGTTCGTTACAAAATTACTTTGTATTCCTATATGTAAGTGGTGTTAACATCATCATCGTTGTCACCATCATCCTTGTCATCACTATAGCACGCGGCCATAGATCTGAAAGACAGTCAGGTGTCATTGAGATGTTGGTGAGTGATACTCGAATAAATTAGATTGATATAAAATGATACTGAGTCTTTACTGACAAGATGGTTGTTGGCATTTGACGATGGTCCTGTTGTGCACGAGACAGTTGAGGCATCCATCGCCTGTCAGGTTCGATTCACACTCGTAGTACAACATCTTGTTGAAAGTGAACGGAATGTAGCACTCATCAGCCATTATTCCTTGAAAATATAACCAGAATAAAGCCCCGTTAGACAGTTATCGACACTGTGGAAATTCACAAACGGGTCCATCCAAAGATTCTGATCCAACTACCGTACGGTGCATGGTCTAATCCCTAAGACTGGGCCGTTCTGCACTATCCACTAGTTGCAAATGCCGACACTTTCCTGGCCACAGAGCAATATACACTTGACATAATTTTATACTAGTGTAAATGCTGCTATTCTACTGATAGCACGCATTTCTAATCTGCGAAGTAATAGATTAAGTAGCCTATGGAATCGTAAATATGTAAGGTTTATAACAAACACATAGTCTACGTATTCATATAGTGCAGACAGCAGCATTATTCTACATTCCCGTTATAGTATGAGGTATTCAATTGCTAGTTATAGTATGAGGTATCCAATTGCTAGTTATAGTATGAGGTATCCAATTGCTAGTTTTACATGTAGTATGAGGTATTCATTTGGTAGTCATAGTATGAGGTATCCAATTGCTAGTTATAGTATGAGGTATCCAAGTGCTAGTTATAGTATAAGGTATCCAATTGCCAGTTTCACATGTAGTATGAGGTATTCTATTGCTAGTTATAGCATGAGGTATTCAGTTTCCAGTTATAGTATAGTATGAGGCATCCAATTGCTAGTTTTACATGTAGTATGAGGTATTCATTTGGTAGTCATGGTATGAGTTATCCAATTGCTAGTTATAGTATGAGGTATCCAATTGCTAGTTATAGTATAAGGTATCCAATTGCCAGTTTCACATGTAGTATGAGGTATTCTATTGCTAGTTATAGCATGAGGTATTCAATTTCCAGTTATAGTATGAGGTATCTAATTGCTAGTTTTACATGTAGTATGAGGTATTCAATTGCTAGTTATAGTATGAGGTGTCCAATTGCTAGTAATAGTATGAGGTATCCAATTGCTAGTTATTGTATGAGGTATCCATTTGCTAGCTATAGTATGAGGTATTCAATTTCCAGTTTCACATGTTGTATGAGGTATCCAATTGCCAGTTTCACATGTAGTATGAGGTATTCAATTGCTAGATATAGTATGAGGTATTCAATTGCCAGTCATATTATGAGGTGTCCAATTGCTAGTTATAGTATGAGGTATCCAATTGCTAGTTATAGTATGAGGTATCCAATTGCTAGTTTTACATGTAGTATGAGGTATTCAATTGGTAGTCATAGTATGAGGTATCCATTTGCTAGTTATAGCATGAGGTATCCAATTGCTAGTTATAATATGAGGTATTCAATTTCCAGTTGTAGTATTAGGTATCCGATTGCTGGTTTAACATGTAGTATGAGGTATTCAATTGCTAGTTATAGTATGAGGTATGCAATTACTAGTCATAGTATGAGGTATCCAATTGCTAGTTATAGTATGAGGTATCCAATTGCTAGTTTTACATGTAGTATGAGGTATTCATTTGGTAGTCATAGTATGAGGTATCCAATTGCTAGTTATAGTATGAGGTATCCAATTGCTAATTATAGTTTGAGGTATTCAATTGCCAGTTATAGTGTGAGGTATCGAATTGCTAGTTTTACATGGAGTATGGGGTATTCAATTGCTTGTTATTGTATTAGGTATTCAATTGCCAGTTATAGTATTAGGTATCCGATTGCTGGTTTAATATGTAGGATGAGGTGTCAAATTGCTAGTTATAGCATGAGGTATCCAATTGCTAGTTTTACATGTAGTATGAGGTATTCAATTGCTAGTCACAGTATGAGGTATTCAATTGTTAGTTATAGTATGAGGTATCCAATTGCTAGTTATAGTATGAGGCATCCAGTTCCAGGTAAAGAAAAATTCGATGCTGTTCCAACAAAGAGAGAATATTGAATAAATTATACGATGCTTGAATAAAGCTAACGCTGGTGTTTGAGTATCAGCATTATACAATGATTGTAGTAACTTGAGAACTCTATCGATCAGGCTATTAGCCAGAGTCACAATCAAGACGAGGCAAGCCTACCCTCACGTCATCGTCTTCTCTACTTCTATATCCTTACCTCCACACTCTTTGTCCCGTCACATTCTCTTCATATCCTTTATATCTCGTCAGTACTGTTATTTTCTGCATTTTCCTTCCCAATCATCCCACCCCATCCCTTTAATTGGGGACTGTGCAGTCTCGTGGTATCAACTGGGCATTAACCCGCGGAATGTTTTACGCCATAGAATCACGTGATCATAATCGTAATCGAAATCGTGATATCTAAACATCTGAAGCGCCAGTTGAAAGCAAGAGCAGGGGACCAGCTTATTCACGAGCGCTGCGTCGTATTGTAGGGGTTTCAAAATGGGAAGTCCGATGGAGATTTAAGACCTGTGTCCAGAGGATCAGAGGAGGCAAAGTAGCTGTTATGGCGAGCGTCATTTTGATTGAGGATTGAAAGAAGGACGATAAAATAAGTCTGGGTAAGAGTTCGTTAAGTGGTTTGACTTGAGTTTCGAATGAAAAGCCCTATGGGTGATGGATAGAGGAGCCTGAGACTGATAGGATATGATGACGGAGGAACCAAATAAGTGCGGAATTCCGGAGGCAGTTCGTTTCAGAGAGCTATTGCGGTTATGGATATGGTTTGGTTGGAGACCGTGAGGTCGAAAAAGACTGGGGCAGGAGGATAATCGGGTAGCGGTTTGGCCGGATGGTGAAGAGTTTGCAAAGATTTATTTGCTGGGGGTGTTGCAGAGCGTTTAGGTTAGCGACAATATGACTTTGAAATGGATGCGCTCCGGAATGTTTAGCAATTGAATTGATTTGAGGATACGAGTGATGCGATGATTCTTGGTTATTTGCATCAAGGTGAACTTTGATAGAAAAGAAAAATTGGAGATAGGATAGGCTTGTCTTGTCAAGAGTTGCTTTCTCGAGAATGGAAGAGACAAGAGAGTGCTGAAGGATCACAGGGAAGTTGCCAGAAGAGAGCGAAAGATTGATCAACTTGATGATTGCAGAAACGAGGACCAAGACATAGTTTTGTCAGAAGAGAGGTGGGATAGAATTAAGGCTATACCCAATAAGTGAAATGTTCGGTACAGCCCTATTCAAGATTCAAATTCGCATTGCTTGAATGGGAAGAGAGATTAGATGGCGTGATCACACTTCTGTTTCAGTGGCAAGAGAGAATGGTAGCGATGACTGCGAGTTGGGTAGGGAGAAGGTGGCGGAAGAGTGGTGAAAGGAGTTGGAGGGCAGGAGAACTGTAGTGTGAAGCGACGGAATGAGACGGACGTCAGTACAACATAATTTATTCAGAGGCTTCGACAAAAGTTACTCAAACTAGGTAAAGCAATCAAACACGCTTTACCATTTATCATGATTCTCATGTCGAGGCAAGACGAGGCATGCCTCGTCTGGCCTTGCACTTGTCTCATTGGGGTTGGCATCGATTATAATGGGCGGGCCATTGAAAAGTAACCCCCTAAGAGTTTGCTAATATTTCAGCCAAAAGTATAGATTAGTAAATGAAATTTTACAGGCGCAAAACTGATTTACACTTACATATATGGCCAAATTTGAATAAAATATATAAAACAGAACAAAAGTTATGTCACTTTTAATGAGTCCAACCGCGAATTTTTGATGGTAAAAAACATTAAACGCAGGAAAAAGCGACAAAAACGATTTTATGAAGTCACTTCTCAAGTTAATGCTGTAAAGCAAACTTTAGAATTATCATTAATATTGAGGAGAAAAACGGGGAATAAGCGTATATGGACAATGGACAACACTTTGACGTCATTTAGCTAGCAGTCGATCAAATGGGTAAATAAACATCGCTTTCCGTCGCTTTGCTGGGCAGATCATCATGGATGAGAAGAACTTCTACATCAATCTACCAATCAGCAACAAAAACACTCGTGTTTGGTCCAGCGGCAAGAAATCCGATGTCAAACCCGGTCAACCAATTGTTGAATGCGAGGAGTTCGCTCCACATGTTACGGTATTAGCTGGTGTTTTTTGTGGCAAAAGTCAACTTCATTTTGTTGATGAGAAAGCCGAAGTGGATGCTGTAATTTACATTGGTAGCTGCTTCCACAATTAATATCCGATTGAAAGCACTTGCTGCCAGCTGGATTCATCTTTCAGCAAGACGAGGCACCAACGCATACTGCTCGCCTCACGTAAGATTGGCTCAAGGTCAATTGCCCTGGTTTCATTGAGAAGGACCAAAAGCCCGAAGCTCACCTGACTTGAACCCCTTGGATTATCATATGTGCGGAGCTACACTGTATGCTCGAGAAATATCACATTTTGAGACCAAAGCCAAAAACGATGCGAGAATTGAAGTGACTTAGTAAAATCGTTTTGCTACATTTTCCGCGTTGAATGCTCACTTACCGTCAAAAAACCGTGGTTGAACTCATTAAAAGTGATATAACTTTTATTCTGTTTGAAATATTTTAGTAAATTTTAGCCGTTGTATGTAAATGTGAATTAGTTTAGAGCCTGTAAACTAAACCTGAGGGGGTTACTTTTTAATGGACCACGCCGTATATAATAATATGGTCGCTGGCTGTTGAGTAGATAAAAGTATGTTTAGTTAATGGTGCAACGCATGGCACTGGGTTCGTCATCTGCAGCACAATGCTGCTTAATGGGACGTCGGATACATGGAGCTTCCAACGACGATAAAAGGCCTTCTATAGCTAAACAAATTGAGTACGTTTATTTTAGTACTGATTTATACTTCCTCTTTTTAAAAATAAAAACAGGTTCTCCATCAACATAGGCCTACTTTGAAAAGAAAGCTACTTGACTCACCTATGTACGGTTGATCGGTCTGACCCTGCAAATTATAAAAGATATTTTATTAAAGAAACGACATAGTATATAAGCTACTAACTTGGACGAATAGTTTTTAAATTAAAAAATAGCAATATTTACAGTTGCTAAGCGGGTGCAGCTGTTGTAAAGTTCCAAAAACTGTGTAGAGATTTTGAGCATCAGAAGATCACCACATTATTTGATCCATGTTGCGCGTTATTTCTGCGCAACTTTTAAATATGAAGATCATTTTTAAAACTACAGGGAGCTTAATAAAACGGCTTATAGATACCATTTCTAGGCTTATTTGTCTCAAAAAAACTTCACGATCAACAGAAGTAAGATACTTTATTAATTAAAACATTTGATTGCTTCAAAAATTAGAGAAAAAAATTGAAGATTATATCCCATGCACTTTGTCACATGCATTCGGAATTTCGGTCGGCACAGTTTCCAGAAACCGATAATGACTTGTAATTTTCAATGTAAAGTAGCATCAGCTTTCATTATGAATTGAAACGTCAGATTTAACACCTTTCCCTGTGTAAGTAGCAAACTGAATACACCATTTCAAGCAACCGTAACTTTTAAAACAGTGAAATTATCAAAGATTGTTTTAAATCCATTCCCTATAAATCACGAAATGTTTCTAGAAAACTCTCAACTCGTTGCGGACTTCTCAAAATATGAATCCTTTCAGCTTAAATGTTGACTTTGAGAGCTCAAAAATTATATCTCAAGGTAAATAAGTCACCAATCACTACAATTGTTTTTCGAAAAAGAAACATTTATAAATAATTGTCTTGACCTGATAGTGGATACACGACAGAGAAGATCCATAGCAATTGGGTCGTTTGAAGAAGATGTCGCATGTTCCGTTAACATTGTTGTAATTGAAGTTCTCACAATTCAAAGATCGTTGACATTCTAAGGCACAGTCGAGAACGGAGGTGAAGGACAGTGAAACCGAAGGTTCATCCTGAGCGCAGAGCGCTGATCCAGGTGGTGCTTCAACCACTTGATACTCTCGTACGTCTACTACCGTGGCGTAAGAAACGCTCGCGAGTTTAACAACAAAGTTGAAAATTGTCCAAAGCAACAAATTGCCGACCATTGTCACCGGTCAAATATTATGAACTTTCTAATATATTCAGAATTTCAGATCTTCTGAGGCAGAAGCTCTTTGAAATGCATATGAAACAAAATTTAAGGTATTAGGCTAGCGACATTGACCGTTGCATTTAACGATCCATTGAGATTATGTATTCGCCTTTGTTGCGCATTGTTTACACTGTATATATATATATAATGCGGGATTCTATATAAATTACATAATACAGTAACGTCATTGCTTGAAAAGACTAGAAATTACTTTCTCAGATGCAGCGCTGCCCTCAGAATATATCTCGAAATGGATAACACGCCTGCATTCGATCCAACATCTCCGCCCACCACCGATCGATTTAGACATGTCGTTACGTCGGTTGGTTCTCGAACTGGTCTTGTCTACAATGCCATGCCACTGGATTTGCGGTTTGTTCAGAGTTTAGAGAATCGATTTACCCTGTAGACATGCACAATGAAAAGAAACACATTTAGAGCAGCATTATATGAAATGTATAGGTTTTCATAACTCGAGCATCAGTCGCATACCTATTTTCAAGCGCGAGGTCGCAAAGGAACAACACTTTATGTAATTTTTTTATTTCGCTGCAGCAAAACGATGCGTTTCATTTTAACCAATTGCCTAAATAATGAATTTTTACCTTGATTGTGATTCCTGTTTCTTTCTATAACTATTCGCTAGTAACAATAATTACCCTGCCAATTTTATATTCAACGACTTCAATGCCATTTACTTTGTGGTATCTAGTTGATGCAAGCGAGGCTTGTAGGCCTAATTGTGCCAGAAATGTAGTGTCTCATAGCATTGCTACGTTAAACAAAATAATGAGATGTTGCTTCACATTGCAAAAAAATCTCCGTCAATTCGTTCATCATCCTCTGATCGCCGTTCTTTGACTCAGGATCTTTAAAAACGCTGAGGGACAAAATACTCCGCACGTTCTCAATAGGAGAGATCCGAAGAATTTTGGTGGTCAATCTTTCGGCTTAATTCGTGACTGTAGGACTGCTAGTTAGTCTGGTACCATTTGGTACAAATTCAAAGTGTGTGAGACCCCTGGCCATCATCCCACCCCACATCATCATTGACGGACTAAACTTCATCTGTGGAGCAGGTATAACGTCCTCCTACTGTGAACCCCCAAACTGTAGCGTTTTGTGCATTCGGTACATAAAACACATTGAACGGCGACTCATCGGTGAACAAAACATTAGACCAATTAACCAAAATCCAGTGTCGATGCTCCTATTTTACTCAATTAAGCGGCGTGAATAATGGTTAGGCCTACGTCATATCCTGACCCGAGCGGGAAGTGCCTATCCAGAGCCGCGTTGTTCACTGTCAAGTCATTTAACGCACGTTCAACTTAAAATTTTCAGAGTTATAATGTTTTTGAGTCCTGTATAGGTTTAAAAAATATTTAAGAGATTCAAATCATTTTGACCGAGATATTTAAGTTTGAAAACGGTGAACGAACTTTTATCTCACCCTATATATCTTCCATATTAGTCCCAGGAATAGGCCTACACAGAATGGTCAAGTCAACGACATCTCATAAGGTGCAGCATAAATTGTAAATATGTTTTAGCTGGGTTATGAAGCATTCAAGGCACTTCCACAAAAGCCTACGATAATATATATAAGAATTTACCTCACTTCATTTGTCTTATTGGCATTTATGCTCGCCCAGATTTGCCAATTGCTGGCATCGTGTCCCTAAATAAGAATTCACTAACGAAGCTCAATAGTAACAAGACCAGAAATCATGAGGCGGCTGTCAATGAAGAGGTGGCTGAAAAGGCCACCCAATTCCATGATTAACAGCGACGATTCCATACATTTACGTGGTGATTATGGACCATACTCATAACTAAATTATTGTCAGTGCACAAACACAGATTGTCAGACATACTCAAAAGAATGGTGTTCTAATTGTACAATAGGACAGATTTATTGCTTCGGTGAAGTTCTACTAGCTTATAAAACTAGACCTACAATAGACTACAAGCTACATGTTAGAGTTACCCAATTTTTAGTAAATGTAAAGATAGAAATATCTTTACATTTTTTGATGTCTTCCAGCAACTGGGTTAATTGGTTGGGATCTTAACAACGTTTGTCGCGCTGAATTTCGTTTAACTCGTGAAACAAAGACAATCGACTCTCCGCAGCATCAATTCATCAGTCGGCCTTTTCGTGTTCTTTGGTGATTAAACGGCAACTAGAGTTGTTGCTTTGAAGGGACGTGCCGAGCAAATGAATTGATCGCTTGGCTAAGCACGGCTAAGGAAAATGGGGTCTCTGTACTGAACGGCACAGAAATGGCGTCTATATATCGTGACACCAAACGATACCATTTATTTGCATGACAAACCGCTCCGCTAGCAACGGCAGCTACTACGACATGACCTGCAACGACATGAGCTCCTATGATTCATAAAAAAGAGGGATTGATAAAAATAGCGATTCTGGCGCAATAGAAGTTATCTCTTATTCATAGAAGGTAATACGATGCCCTAACAACGACCCAGACACCATCCAGCTGCACGCCTTGGCCGAGCCCCCACCATGAGCTCGGTCTTAACGAATTGTTGCCATCAATGTTAATATTAACTTGTTGGATATATACCATTAATAACTGAGTAATTTAATCTGTAGAAAGCTCATGTTTGGACAAAGGTGTTCACTGTTCAAGTGGCTTGTAGGCCTAGTCGGTAAAACAAAAATATTCTCGTAGCCTATAAGGCAATATCGTTTTGCTATTTAAAGACGACTACGCAATAATAATGAAACAAGACCATGTTATAAATGTGGGGAGAGTGTTAATATATTAATATCACTTAGTAAGGAGTGTGTTAATTACATTGCCAAGTTAAAACAACAGCTTGGTGGGCTTCTTCGTGACTTTCAAGACGAGCCATCGATTTCTATATTTTAATAATCGAGCTTGAAGATCTTAGAAACAAAGGTCCGCTGATCTGACATTTGATGATTGTAATGTGATGTTGTAGAGTGTACTGCATGTGCAGACGCCATATGCTTAAATATTCCTTTTGTATTGAAAGTTGTAGTCAGCTTAGTCGTCTAGCCACACTCTCCTCGGAGTTATTTTTTGGCGAATGTTCGAAAACACGGTTCTGTATTGAGGCATTAATGCAGAACCTCACCTTGCCCAGTTTTCACCCTTCCACTCCCCTTTTATTATGAATATCATGAATTTTGATTCATAATTCCCGATTTCATGTAAACGGCATACTTTTCATCAGTCCAGCTACTACTTCAAATTGAGAAATGGCATGATAATTGCAAGAAAATGACTTCTAATGCGTTCCTCTCCCATTTCACCCCTTCCATGAAACGTTCAGGTGAATGAAAGTAACGTCGCGCTTTACGTGTTATGCAATTGCCACACAATATCAAGCATTGAGCTTCATGAATATACTTAGTCGAAAATCCGCCAGCTCGGACTTCCTCGATCAGTTCATCAAAATAGTTTTTCCGAAAGTTTTCATTAAATTTCATTTGCTTCACAACCGTGCAACATGAGATAGGCCAACTTAGCTGTCGCGGGTTTCTCTCTCGCCACTCCTTCTTCTAGATGACGAGATTACCACCGGTTCTTTTTCCTCAATCACCAAGCTCAGCAACACGACACACTGGATGGTTTTAATATGTATATTTAATGATATATATACACACTACTCATCCTACCTACACTTACTGGAGTTATTAATGTCCTTTTTAGAAATGCTTCCCTGGTTTATGTTGGAGACGGGGTTCCCCAACTACGTTGATTACCCTTATCGTCAGAACGATCTAACGTCTCCCCCCAGTTCCGAAACAAGTCCTTATTCCTTATACTAGACTACCTGTTATTGAAAGTGTATATACATTTGACCTAATATATCGTGTGAACAAATTTCTGGGACTCTATAACTATTAGCTATCAGTTGCAGCAGCATGCAGCCGCCCACGGTGTCTGTAATAGTATTTTGATATCCCGCAGAATGCTGCCCTTTATTTCGGCAATTGAGTTTTACAAACTTATGTATTGAGAATTACTATACCAAATATATACATATAAATATTTATACTGAAGGATAATAATTTATTACACCGATCATTAATCCTAACATCATACATGCCATTTTGTCATGAGTATTATGTCGCCCTTTAGTCATAACTGATCAGTGTGTCCCGGGGGCGTCATGGTCATCAATCATGCTTGACAACTTTTGGGGCGCTAAAATTGAAGTTTACTTACTGTAATTGCGATAAATTACTTTGCATAAAAATCCAAAAAATTAATTGTTTCAATTCTCATTTTAACGCTCTTCTAAATTTTAGACCGGGAACACATGACCCTCTGCCCCTTAACTACTCCTCTGACGGAGTCTGACGAGGAAAAACCTTTGCCAGTTTTGAAGGTGAGAGAAAACAAGTCTGCTCTAATCCTGCAAGCAGAACATATTCAACATTTTTTTTGACACACGGATCTTCAGAGAAAACAATTTAATAATGGTAGCACATTTCCTAATGCAATGTTATTTAGATTGCATGACACAAGTGTAATCAAATATTTAGTGGAAATGTGTGGAACACGATCTGCTCGTCGTAATATCATATTTTATTTATATCTGAGTCATGTTATCATCAAATCATCATCATTTTTAACATCATCATCTCTATTGCATGTTGCCAATGACTGAAAGGCAGTCATTTCCCAATGGGTGATTTAGTGAATGATTCTTGAAAACGTTAGATTGACATAAAATGATACTGAGTCTTTACTAACAAGATGGTTGTGTGCATTTGACGATGGTCCTGTTGCGTACAAGACAATCGAGACGTCCATTGCCCGTCAGATTCGATCCACATTCGTAGCACAACTTCTTGTTAAAAGTGAACGGAATGGAGCATTCGTCGGTCACGATTCCTTTTTAATTATGACAAGAATCAAACCATGTTAGACAGCTACCGATATCGATGGATATACACATACTTGTCCATACAAGGTACCTGATCAACCTGTCATTGAGTGTTCTAATTCATGAGTATGATGCATCCTGTTGACGGGGCACATTATAAATGTTCCTTATGCAATTTGCACACGACACAATACAGACGAGATGTGCTTCCTGAGGAGCTGAGCTTGGTACTGTACTTCACAAGAGAACCTGCAACTTCTATTTAAGCAAAGGATGTTTTTCATAAATCCAACTTCTACTATGCAGAGAATGTATTTCAGCAATATAACTTCTATTTAAGTAAAGAATGCATTTAATTAACCCGGCTTCTATTAATCAAGCAAGGAATAATCTGAGCTCTACTCCCCATTGCAAAGGCCAAATAGCTAAAGACATCTATAAGACATCGATTTTACCATAGACTATTTATTTTGTTAAGCATCATATTTAACAGCTTAAATTTGTCAACTGTCACGAAGATATAAAACACTAACAATGCACGCAGTTTGAAAAGTTTTGATGTTATATAAAATTGATTAAGCATGAATATAGTCAGTGATTGGGTCAACAGTTCTGATTTTAATTATTCCGTATTGTGGACGTCATAATTAGACAATTATATCTGCGTACGTACATATTTTTAGGACCCGCTCCCCCACCGTACGCACCCGTAAGTAAAATTGCCGAAATTCGAAACCCCTCCCATCGCTGGGTACGTAATATGTGGAGAGCCCCTTAGTGAGCAATAAAGAAATGTTCGGAGAAATTGTTCTAGGAGTAAAATGTCGGGCAAATGTTCAATGGAATTGTCCTAAACCCTCCTCATAAGAATAATGTCATTTTGTCATAATGTTTTCAACGGATGGTTAAGCTCATAAAAGCCACCAAAAGACTGATGTGTGTGCTAAATATGACTGCTCTTGCTGTAATAATTAGGTCTACTACCGCTAACATTGTCGATATAATAATCATGAGCATAACGTATACAATGTAGTTAGCCAGCAAGGAATGATTCGATGAAACAAGAGTTACCATCCCGGAAATATGCTCAATGTACTCATCCTATTACCGAGTTGAAACTGGAGATAGGGCAGCGCAGGGAATCTCCGAACCATAAATTCCGTCCACATCATTCGCAAAACTTCAGATATTTTCACACAGACAGGAACAGAAAACAAAGATTGGCGATGGATGTTCAGCAATCGCAAATGAGTGATGGATCACAAAGTAGGAATACTTCTCTTGGCAATTTATATTTCTAACTTTAGAACAGCCAAACTCTCTTTTCAGTCAGGTCCTCGCTTGTGACTTTGTGACCTCGGTGGCGGGTTCAGGATAATACACCTGGAATGTATTATTGTAGTGCGCGCACCTCCGTCGCGCGGGCGCCAATTGCGCCAAACCTCGCTTCCTTTTTCAGCTAACTTCAATCGCGTTTGGGGCCCATGGGAACAAAGACTGGCTAGATTTCATCGACTGCACTTCTGGGGTTCGAGCCCTTGTCTGGGAGGATGAAGAATTATCTCTATGAGAGCGTTTGGCTGAGCTATATTGAGTTAGTCAACGCTAGCTTTCTGCTGTTCTCTAGCACTTCGCCTGGCTGGCGCTTCTAACTTTAACTCAATGATAGGCTTTCTTTGCCTATCCTCGTGCATCTGTACATTTTCCAGGCAGCTACATATGTTCGTGATTTCCTTTGGGATCGTAGTGGCGCCAAATCTATCACCTGGGTCGGTCCCCGCTAATCTACTCCCCGCCAAATCCTTTCCCGCCATGGCATCATTATAGTGTTCATTGGGCTCCCTAGATTTCCTCTAAGTCGTCACCATCGACCTCTCTTGTCTGAGATTAAAACCCAGCGCTTCCTTCACTGCACGCATCAATTGCGCTAGTTCTTGCTGACATCGAACAAAGTGAATAGGTACAATTTGACGAGGTTATGAACTTCTATAGGACTGGCGCTTTCTTTTTCCGCCATTTTCTTTGTTACAAGACACTCAGTTATGTGACTGATTTTATTTTTTAAATAAAGTTCAATTATTTAACCTCTAAAAGTATATATTTCAATCGCAGAACATTTAGAACTAAAGTCACAATAGTTGCGTTCCTTGTCCTGATTGTTCAGCAGTAAAACATTTGGATCTCTCACCTACAAAACATCAAACAAATGAAAGTGAAGTTGATCCTTTCTGACTTTACTAAACCCAAGAAAAAAAGATTCCTCCTTCAACGGACGGAATAAAGAAGAGAGCAAAATAATCTTAATAACTTAAGCCGTTAATCTTAATAACTAGTTATCATTCGAGTTTCAAGGATGGCCTAAAATTCATCTACAGAATTTTCAACTGTTTCAAAATGTGGTCGATTAACTGCCATACATTCAGTTAAAATGTGCTATTGTATTTGATTAATAGTATGAGACTGCAGATTTTTTCAAAGTGTCCGCCTTCTATCTCAAAACAAGCTTCAAGACGCGTGCGTCATTGGCTAATGGAAACACCAATGACCAGCTGATCAAAATTCCTCATTGGCATTAGCTTTGCAATTTAAGGACGCAAATGTAACGTGCCTTTTTTAACCAGGAAGGGGTCGCAAATTACACATTTTTGGATAAATATGTCAAGATTAAAACGGTTTTGAATTTTAAAACCTACTATTTACTTTCCTATTATCATTAGGGGTCCCTTTATTTCCGGACATAGTGTACATACAACTAATATTTTTCCTACATATAAATTATATTTACGCGCCAACATAATAGCGAGGAAGTCAAAAAATTACGTCCTATAATGCAGAGCTATATTCAGCAAACTTGTACCACGAAGTGGATGAAACGCTTGCTTTCAGTTCGACATATCCGCACTCCAGTGACTCCACCTATCGATTTAGCCATGTCGTTACGTAAGTGGCGTACGGCTGCGTTTTGTTGTCTAATTGCACGTTGTCTAATTGCCATGCCACTGGATTTTTGGTTTGCGTCAGAGTTACCCAATCGATGTTACCGGGTAGACATGCACAATGAAATACAAGAAGCGTTGAGCATAACTATTATACGTTGCATGCATGTATACCTTATTACTGTTTTGCAAATGCGAGGTTTGGAAAGCACCGACGCTTTAAAAAATAGGGTTCGCTACAGCAAAACGATTTGTGTTTCATGTGAACTTTGTTAGTTCCTGTTGCTTACCATAAATATTAGTTACCAACAATTATTATTCTACCATTATACATCGATCCGTATTCAATATTATCGTTAATTAAATTTGTAAAATTCACAAGGTCATACGGAAATGTGAATCTGGGACACGGATAGTCAGTCGTCATGAGAAGATGCGCTTATAAATTTTTTCAAATCCTTGAAAGCCAAGGCGAAATAGTGAGTTTTGAACAGCTCTTCAAAGAAGAAAGCAAGTAAGTAAGCAAGTATAATATTCTTTAATCAGATGTCTGTAAACGCACGACATGTACAAACAAACAGGTACGAGCAAAACATCTACACGGTGGTTCAGTGAAATGTACGACACACTTTCATATATCTCTAATGCCTGACAATTTTCTTTTACATTTTGTAATAAAGTGCATGTACTTCTAGCATGAAAACAGTCCTTAAAATTGTTGTGAAGAATCTCTCAGTAGTATCATATGAATATTTTTAAAGAAGATGTTCAAAATGTTCTCATTCTGCTTGCACGCAAGCCTGGAGGCGCTGACGCCATTGGGAAACAGCATCGTCGATTATCCTCTGATCCAGACCAGACCACACTTCCAACAGATCGTTTACATCGTGAATTGCTGTCTGGTAGACTCGCCCTTGCACTACGCTTCACACTTTGTAGTCGACAAAGATTTAAATTTGGAATGATCGGAGGCCATAATGTGGGAGGAATGAAGTTAGGTGTCTCTCTTGTTAGCATTTCGATGGTTTTCCTAGCTCTGTGGGTTGGGGCACTGTCCTGTTGAAAGGCAAAACGGCCTTTTGAAGTACGATTTCTTATAACAGGTAAGAGATGCTGTGACAGCAGAACGTCGCGATAATATGCTCCGTTAATTTTTACTCCCGGATCAATGAAAATCAAATGGGAGCGACCAAGCGTCGAAACAGCAACGGACACCAAAACAGACTTGCTGAAATGGGCACGCAACGCGTGGCGTACAGGCGATAATTCTGGGTGTTGCTAAAGCGTGCAACGGCAAACAACTTATCGTGAGCAAAGAAGATAAAGTCAACCATAATTATGACGAGGATATTTTCTCAAAAGCTGTCTTGATCTGCAAACATGTCAGACGATTAGCTTCCGTCAGTTCCTGTGCTGGTTTTTCCTTAAGGTACTTGAGTTAAAGGTCATTATGGATTACTTGAACAACACTGGACCGATGAATTGCGATTTCTCTGGATATTTGACGTGTTGCTCTATGAGTATTCGGTAGACACAGTTTGGCTTACTTTTTATTGAACCACGGTGTATATACATAATCTGTCGGAAGCCTAAAAATTAGTGAATTGGCGGGATAGCAACTGAAGGCCGGGCCGGAAGAAAATCAATGGGGTTAAGGCGCTGATACAATAATCTCATAATAAAACCATTCAACCACTCCGGATGAAATCATCAGCCCGTGGAACAGACCTGTTGTGAGTACGCAGTCGCAACTGGTGCTCTACAGTCCTAATAGGAGGAAGAAGATTTCTTAGAATGTGGTCTGGGTTAGAGATAAGGGAATTGAAAAGGGAGACATTTGTGAATGAGTGAATTTGAGCTGCAGTCGATTCCATCTAAGGCAAGAATGCATGAGAACCCATAACTGTTTTGCACCGTGGCTAATCTAAACAACTGAACTTGATTATCGTAGGCATCTTGGAGGAATGTTAGGAGTTGGTACACCATCAATCAATCAATCAATCAATCAATCAGTCAGTCAGTCAGTCAGTCAGTCAGTCAGTCAGTCAGTCAGTCAGCAGTCAGTCAGTCAGTCAGTCAGTCAGTCAGTCAGTCAGTCAGTCAGTCAGTCAGTCAGTCAGTCAGTCAGTCAGTCAGTCAGTCAGTCAATCAATCAATCAATCAATCAATCAATCAGTCTGCTGTGGAAAACAAGCTACATGTACATTCCTACAGGTTTGCTGCTGGTTCTCATTTCATATTATTTTATACATTTAAAAATATTGCATTGTTCGATTGTTCATTTAATTGTCTCTGCGCTTCTTGTGTCCTGTTGCTGAGGTTTTGATTTCAGACAAGCTAGGTCAGATGAGAATGTCTTTTGTTCTTCAGAGAGTCGAACGAATCGGCGTGTTTGAGCCTGTTCATGATTACCTTGACTCAAATCCAAGTACCGCTGTCAAGTCGAACCAAGGTTCTAGTAACAAATGCAACAGTTTAGTAGAAATCTTGAAAACACTTGTCGTTCAGAATTTCGTAAGTTGTATCGAACAATGATATTCGACTCTAGGTTGTATTCTCTCATCAGTCGGCCAATTCATGTTCATTTGGTGATCAGCGGTCAAATTGAGTCGTTGCTTTGAAGTGACGTGCTGTGCCAGTGAAATTGATCGCTTGGCGAAGTAGTCCCTCTATCAGAGGCGGCGATCTCACTTGACAGGCGGGGGACATCCAATGAGAGGAGTAGGAAATGTGGAGGTGGAACACACGTTAAAAAGTCCCCTCGACCTCCCGGGATCGCCGCCTCTGCTCCTATGATTAAAGAAATAGTGGTGTATGTGCTGCTCGATGCAGAAACTATGCCCGTTTCGTGACACAAATGAAGCCATTCATTTACAGGACACACAGCTCTCTTAGCAACGGTAGCTAAAATTTACTGGCATGAGCTGCTATGATTCGTAACAGAAAAGGATTGGTGGCAAATCGTGGTTTTGGCACAATTGAAGTATCTCATAATCAAGAAAGGCAATGCGGGAACTAGCATTGGCCCCAGATACCTTCCACCTGCACATCTTTGAATTCGGGCCGGGCCACCAACGGCATCCGGCAAATTTGGACCAAAAATGTTGGATGTATACATGCACCATTAATAACTTAGTAGGTTAATAAGCAGAAAGCTCAGGTTGGACGAATGTGTTCAAGTGACTAGCCTACTCGGTGAAACAACTCTTGCTTCTAGTCGATTTAACGAGTAACATTGCTTAGTTTTTAAGCACCACGTACAACGCATTTATGTGTTCCACAGGCTATAGGAAAAAATTAGGTTTGTGGAATCCGTTATCCACAAGGCTTGTTGTTGTCCACGATCGTTGGATAGTTTGCCTATTTAATTTCAGCCTGATCATATAACATTTTGTGCTCAACCCATTCTCAACATTTATTTTACTTGTGCGCTAACTTAAGCTGATAACTTGTTTTTTCCGTTATTGCTAGACTGGGATAGCAAAAGGTTGGATGGATCACAGAAAGTGTGGACTGCATTATCTGCTATAGTCACTGGAAATGGATAAGAGAAACTGTTGGCATTTCCAAAAATCGAGAGAGGTTCTGGTGAATCTCAATCCATGGTCACTTCACAGATCAAAACCCTAGTATTTGGTACAAAAACCAGCAACACAGGGCTTTGTAAAGGCACATGCGATAGAATTGAAATGCTCTTAGAAATGAAATGGTCTGGATTGCGTCATCGGTTACATGACATTTATCGGCTACATGACATTTAATCACGCGACACTTAATCGCGCGACACTTAAGCTCGCGACACTTAATCTCGACGACACTTAATCTCGCCACAGATAATCGCGTGACACTTAATCTCAAAGCACAATTAGTTTGTACCATTATTAACTTCTGCGGTTAAAAATAATTATGTTTAACTAGACGCAGTATCATTAATGATGAGAATGCGGTTTTAATGGAAGCGGGAATAATTACAACATTTTTATTTAACTGTAAATCTTTTAAATTAGCATAAGTACTGACGAAAAGATCTGTTTAACTAGAAGATAGGCCGATGAAAGGTATGCTAAGCTGGGAACAAGTCTGATGAAAAGAACGATAATTAATTGGAAGCTGGAAAGATGAAAAGAATTATTTTCATTCATCCAATTTCTTGTCAAAAATAATTAGGATCCTTCCATCATTTAGGCCTACGTCACTATTAAAAACTACATACTATGGCTTCTAGTGACAAATAACTCTCTTCATCAAGCCAGCATCTAGTTAGACAGGAATATTTTGATCATTCCTACTTCAATTTCGTCATAGATCTGGTCATCATCCCAGCTTTCATTTGAACCGTATTCTTTTCATCAATTCAACTTTTATTATTTTGATAGTGCATTTCATTCCGTTTACGTGCTTAACTAATAGAATAAATATGCGTATGAGAATCGAGCTCAGTTGAACCAAGTTCTATTAAGCGCGATTAAGTGTCGCTCGATTATATGTCGCGAAATTAAGTGTCGTTGAGATTAAGTTTTCATCTCTCCTTTACTTATAATCATTACCTTTATCTTCTTTGTGTTTATTTTCAGTTCGTATTTAGTTGATACACTGTTTAGTTGATTCATCATTTTCTGCAATCCCTGCTTGCCCTCTGCTAACATTGCTTGATCATCTGCAAATCTTAACGCCTCTATCCGCCTTCCTCCAACTTTTATTCCTTCCTTTATAGCATTCGTTATATTTAAGCTTGCCGTTCGCGATTTTGCACCTCGGATTTGAGCATGAGCAAAGGCGTGGCGTTTCGCATGCATATTCGATTACATGTAATATTCAAACTTTTTATTAAAAGGATTATGATCGGTCATTTGTGCTATATTATACGTTTTATTTTATTAATTAAATAAAAACAACATGATTTCAAATCCTATTATTGGTTGCCAACAATTGGGCGTCGCTAAAATTTAATGAAAGTTAGAACCCATGTTATCTCTTTGACACGTCCATTTGAGAAGATCCTAAATGAGTGGGCATATAAGAGTGGACCTCTGCAAAAATGCATATTGACGCTTGACTAAATGCACACTGCCACTTGGAGTATTGTTTCGTACTGCTTCTCACATATGGAGTGGTGAGTCGAACCGCTCTAGAGATCATTGAGTGTTCAATCAAACACGGTCTGGGTGAGTTACGGTCTCAGGGGCCGTCCATAAATGACGTCACGCACTTAGGGGGAGGGGGGTCTGACATTTGTGACGATGTGTGACGAGGGGGGAGGGGGTATGAGTAATGCGACGTCACATTAAAAAATAATTTTTGATAAATTTATAAAAACGTCCTTTAATATTTTATAAAGCAATATAAATTTTTTATTTTATTCACTAGATGTCAATAGCATAGGATTTCTGACAAAATTTTGGTTCTAAATTTATGTTCACTTTTGACGTTTATTATTACTCTGCCAGGAAGAGGAAATTGCAATTATTCTTTTATGCAGTCGTTCAATGTAGGCTACTATATTAAAAAACGCATTATTTTCGAATTAATAATATTATAAAACGTAAGTATTGTAATTCCTGTCACTATTACGTTGCCCGAGAACTATTCTGGCGTATCTCAAAATTCGCCATAAAATTTCGAGAAAATCGATGTTAAAGTTTTGCATAATGTAACGTCATACCAGCGTAATGCGCTATTTCAAATTTGCATAATCGGCGCGAAATCAGTAAAAATATATCTACATAAAGTTAATAATACGTTGAGTGTTACTTTGCTCTATAAAGAATAACGGTCGTTAACGGTCGTTCTGATTGACATTGAGCAGTATAATTCCAGATGATCGTTTGTATCTTATTCTGCTTATGAAGAATCCTTACTGTATAAAGCGTTACTCTAGCAGTTAATAATTATGGTGGTAAAAATAACTGGCATTATGCAATGTAAAATAAACGCACAGTTATTCCACCAAAACGCATTAGGCCACAGAGAGTAGCTGCACGTCGGCAACGTGAACTAATGGTTATACTCGCGAGAGAAGAAAATGGAGAGAGTGTGGATTGGATGGAGGAAGAAGATCTTGAGCTGAATGGAATATCTATACCACAGGATGAACAGATCTGTGCTACCCCAATTTATTCCATTAAGGAGCATTTTGTTTCCCCATGGGAAAATGGAGAAGCATAAAATTAATTGTGTGCAATCATAAAATAATAATTTGTTATGATTCAACCAGAACTTCAGAACTTTTCATCCTGCTGTGGAAAAAAACTATAAGTCGTTCTACCGCAAAGTTTCAATATTGCTATGCATGATTACTACTATTAATTCTATAGGTTACTTCTTTTTATAAGAAAATAAAAGAATAAAAATTATTCTGAACATTGCATTTTTTTAGCATTAATAGACGATGAGTCTACGATTATTTTAAAATGATTTTTTATGCTAAGTTCAGCAATGTTTAAAAAAGTTAATTATTAATTTTTATGTTTTATTTGAAATTAAATGAAGTGGTTTTTTCTTGGAGGGGGGGTCAGAGCATTGTGACGTCATATTTGAGGGGGGTCAGACTTTTTGTGACGAAGTGTGACAAGGGGGGAAGGGGGGGTCAAAAATCAGCCAATTTCGCGTGACGTCATTTATGGACGGCCCCTCACAACCGTCCCAACACGTGACTAATCAGTGCGATCCCAGTGACAGCCGCTCCAAACACGGTCAGGCCGGTGCTGCCTTTCGCTGATCTGACAGGGCTGGAACCCACTCTGTTGTTGATCGCAAGACGGAACAGGACATGATCGTGAGGCTTAACAAACTAATCGGGGAAAGGAATAAAGACTCACTGGTCTAGGTACCTTTCGAAGAGTGTGTAAAGTCAAGAAATCACAGGTATGAGTACATACCAAAAAAGTCCCCGGAGGAGCCGTTAGTAAATACCGGGAGAGTTCCCGAAAGTGGTGCTTGATGCATCCCGGGAGAGTTTCCGGTAGTGCCATTCGATACACACGAAGAGGGTAACCCCATTGGCGCCGTCTGATTGACAACGGGAGAGTTCCCAGTGGAGCCGTTCGAGAAAATACGGGAAAGTTCCCCACTGAGTTACGGGAAATAATGTTGTCTGATAGCATCAGGTAACTACCAAAAAGTCTTAACAATTGCGGGTCTTTCCGCACATTCTTTTCTACCAACGGTTTTTCCGTAAATTTTTTACTCGCCGAAGCGTCTAAACAGCTAAACGCCAAATTAAGGCGCCGACTTGTCCGGCGCCGAATTATCCAGGCACCGAATTATCCAGGCGCCGAATTGTCCGGTCACCATCGTCTCGAAATGTGCATAAGTGCAGTACCATTGTATATACATTTCCAATTCGACTGCTCTGCTGTAAAAGACTGGTAATAGAAGCAAAAGATTGATGAATATTATCTTTGCCTCATTCAATGCGGAGCCACAGTCCGATATTCCTTGTAAACTGCTTTTAATGAAACTATATTCAGAATCATCAAAGTTGCGGGTGTTGAATTGGGAGCGTCAACTAATACAGAGGTAGTTAACTTAATACGGAAATCGATACAGTATCGTGAAGTACAAACATAAGTGCTAATGAGAATGGAGTGAACTGCATATCAATGGCGAACGTTGTGCTATAATCCAAATCAAGTGGACATGTTTCTGTTGCCCCCCCTGCTTTGGAAACTCAGTAACGGTGTTGATTACACAATCGGTAGCTCTTGGTCAAGTCTGGGAATCGAATCTTCAAACAGATGTTGTCATCTTTTAAAGAATTCACTCCCTTTCTCAGATAAAACTACAATGACAACAGAAACGTGGTTAATTAGACAGTGCATCGTCTAGCCACACTCTCCTCTGATTTATTTTTTTCGCCAATGTTACTATTATGGTCCTGTGTTAACCTTTTCATCTCCAAATTTACTTTAAACTCATTGTACTTGGCCGTTCTCAGCGAACTCAGGAGGGGGTAACGATTAATGCATTTATGTACGTCAATTAAAGGCATGACGCGTTATAAAGATAAGGTATTCGCTAGGTGGAGACATGTTATATTAGATGCTGAAGTTAGTCGTCTAACACGAAAGTTGACTGAATGTGGAAGAACCTCGAGAACTTTCTTGATATTCTTTCTGGTTACAGTATAACATGTAGTTGGCGTTGAGACAGTGCAGTCTTGTTTCAGTACAGTACTGTCTTTCCGTCTCCAAGTCGTCGATCCTTGCGTGCTGCGGCTCGTGGGGACTTGATGGTCCCGCGCTCCCGTACATCGATGTGAACAAACCGTGCCTTCTTATGCATTGGACCATCATTCTGGAACGCTCTTCAGCTACAGCAAGGCAATATTGCACTGCCTGCAGCCAACTTTTCTAAATTACTCAAGGCGCATTTGTTTAAATCTGTTGGGTAGCTACGTTTAGCGCCTTCGAGAGGTTCTTACAAGGCGCTATATAAATAGCATGATGCATACATACACACATGCATGCATGTATACACACATACATGCATACATAAATACATGCATACATACATACATACATACATACATACATACATACATACATACATACATACATACATACATACATACATGCATACATACATACATACATAGATACAAACATACATACATAAATACATACATACATACATATAAACATACATACATACATACATTCATACATGCATACAGGCACACATGCAGACATGCGTACATACATACATATTTACATAAATATATGCATACATACATACAAACATAATACAGACATACATACATAAATACATATATGCACGCACACATACATATATACAATACAATGCAACTCGGCATTTATAACGCGCTCTGTCACAAGTCGTGCTCGAAAGCGCGCACACGTCTCGACGACGCAGCTGCAGTTGTAATGCAGAGCAATTGTGTGCGAAGGACTTACTCAGGTTCCTACACAGTGACGCCTTTGACGAGGGTCGAACCCGCTCACTCAGCGCACACTGAGCGTTACGGGCCGACCGTTCTAACCAATCGGCCATCATACCACACCATGTCATACATACATGCATGCAGACATACATACATACATACATACATACATGCATACATGCATGCAGACATACATACATACATACATACATACATACATACATACATACATACATACATACATACATACATACATAGATACATACATACATACATGCATATATACATGCATACATGTATGCATGTATGTATGTATGTATGTATGTCATGTCTTACCCTTATACTATTCGGGGGTAATTGTCCGGGGGTAATTGTCCGGGGGTAATTGTCCTGTTACCACGCATACGATCGAGTCTCAGCCAAGCTGACTGAGTACACCCCATGTAGCCGAGTGTTGGCGCATCGGTGGAGAGCGGCTGACAGAACCAATGGAATGACATCGACCGATAGTAGGCCTAATTGTCATACTTACTAGAAAGTCTCGTATTTACAATTACAATAATTATTACGTGGTCACGAGTTTCTATTCAATCTACAGACCAACACACTCCTAATGCTTTTCCTACGTTCTCCTTGTGCCTCGACGCATATCCGGATGTACGTCATCTTCGTAAGGGAGGGACTACTCGTCGACATCGTCATTACGATCGCGAAAGATGTCTGCTGCCGTCGCTACCCTCTTTTGTCGTAACGTCTTCTAGAGACTAATAAAATCCATGCTATATCTGAGCTGTCGACGAGAATCCGTTGGTTGGTTCCACACTTGTGCGTGGGCCCACCACTGGTGATTCTTTCAGCTTACTGTTCACTGTATGCTGCTGATGTAAATTATCTGCATGAAATGAAAGTTAACACCATACAGGCTAGCGCCGAAAACATATCTGAGCAGGTGTCTCGAAGTGGTGCTATACAAATGTACCATTACATTGCATTAAGCTATGTTAATCTTATTTATTGGTGGTCATCAATGGAAAAATATAGAACGTATGTTAAAAGTTTTGTTTGGTTAAAAAGAAATCGATATTTGAAAATTAAATCGGTTTTATTGGTTAGTTTTAAGGGAAAATGTAATATTTTGCTTCTAACTTACTTAACTAAAACCTGGTAAATTCTTTAATTTTTTTTACTTAGCAATTAGCAATCGGGATCCGCCACTGCTGTCATCGGAAAGGAATGCACAGTCGATTTGCGTATTTACGTATGAAGATTTATTCAGCCCAAATCGATTTTTAAATATACGCATCGTGATTGGTGTTACCAGACGTTACACTAGGAATGTTCGTTGAAAAAATTAACGACGTAGGCTAACTGTGCGTGCTCATTTATAACATTCGCATTACATGCCATGAATTATATATATACAAATAAATAAATATATATATATAGTGGGTTAAACAGTCCGCTTGTCTTTCCAAAAAGCCAATCCCTAAATTGGCCAACATCTTCTAACCAATTGAATCACCATAGCTCATAAATGCAGAAGGATTAAAGCACAAGCAATCTGTTTGCAGCCTACACGATTGTTGTTCCACTGTGAACACCATGCACGAATTTGATCTATGCCAGCTTGAGCATCATGCGAGACCCATTTAACATCGGAACCGTTCCAAGTCCGAGCTGCGTAATTGACTTCCAGTAGTAACTAACTGATCCAAAGTCAGCGTTCAGGTCACAGGATCCACAGGAAGCGAACCACCATCCAGCTCCTCCATGCTGCCGCGAGCAACTTCCTAGACCAAACTGGTCGTTGTCCCTATCGTAGGTGGAGAAGTTTTTGTGGTTATTCCATGCGACTGAAAGAGGGTTATTGTTCATGGCATCTCCTGCGTCTCCGACGTATCCGTCCACATGAATGGTATACCAGTTGGACTCCGGATCGATTAGGATCGAGTCGTACTCAGCTGAGAACCAGGATCCGTTCTCAACGGATAAGAACTCGAAGCGCAGACGGTAGTTACCACTGTAGGTCAATTGGTGCATCTTCTCCAGGCCGATCCAGTAGTCAAGTATTGGATCGCCAAACCCATCGCGGTACTCTTCCCATGTTCGGTTGAAGGTGGTGGAATTATAGATGCGACTGGAAATGACGATCCATCGATTAACGGTCATTAGAGGAACGGAAGTGGAAATGGTTGTAACTGTGATGTTTGTGAGACTTAGGAACGGGATGAAGTCTAAAATATCAGGAGATAATATAAGGTGTTTGACTTACGGATATTCAGAGACAAATACGTAACAATCGCATCCCATTCCCTAATGCATAGTTAGTTAGAATGTACGGTGCAATGGTAATCAAACCTATATAGTAGAAACGTGCGGAACTCGATCTTGTCGTTGTAACATCATGTTTTATTCCTATCTAAGTCATGTTATCATCAATTCATCATCATCGTTAACACCATTATCATTGTCATCATTATTGCATGCTGCCAAGGACTGAAAGGCAGTCAGGTGTCAATGGTGATTTTATAGGTGATTCTTGAAAACGATTAATTGATAAAAAAAATGATACTGACAGGAAGGTTGCGTGCATTTGACGATGGTCCTGTTGTGCACGAGACAGTTGAAGCATCCATCACCCGTCAGGTTTGATCCACACTCGTAATACAATATCTTGTTGAAAGTGAACGGAATGTAGCATTCGTCGGCCACGATTCCTTTTAAATATTATAAGAGTCAAACCCTGATGGAAACATACACATTCTGGTCCATACAAAGTACCTTATCCACTTGTCATTGCGTGTTCTAATCCATAAGAATGGGTCATCCTGTTGACAGGGTAACTCACAAAATGTTCCTTATGCAATTTGCACACGACTGCATGCAGACAAGATGTGCTTCCGGAGGAGCTGAGCCCAGTACTGCAACTTATATTTAAGCAAAGAATGTTTTTCATAAATCCAACTTCTATTTAACTAAAAGTGAATGTCATTTTCCTTCAAGAAAACGTCTGGCAAATGTCCAGATGAATTGTCATAAGCATATTTCATAGGAATAATGTCTTTCTGTCATATAGTTTTCAACTGATGGGTAATCCCACAAAATCCATCAAAAAACTGGTGTGTGCATGTGTTTGGCTAAATATGGTTGTCCTTGCTGCAATGTGTCCTTCACCCCTCACATTGTCGATATGATAATCATGAGCATGACGCGAAGATGATTCGATCCACATGATGAATGAAACAAGTGGTATCACTCCGGAAATCTACTCATTTAATTTACCGAGTTGAAGCTGGAAATAGGGCAGGGCAAGGAATCTCTGAACCATAAATTCCGTCCAACATCGTTCGCACAACTTAAGATATTTTCACACAGACAGGAACAGAAACCATAAAGATTAGCGATGGATGCTGAGCAATCGCAAATGAGCAATGGATCACCAAGTAGGAACACTCCCATTAATACCTTATAATTTTTATTTCTAAACTTAGAACGGCCAAATTCTTTTTTCAGCCAAACTCTCGCTTGCGACTTTGCAACCCGGGATCAGGATAATACGCATGCAATAATTTTTATATAAAACAGGCGTTCCATCGAAAATACTATGAAGAAAAAACGACTAGACTCACCTATGTTTGGTTGATCGGTCTGAGCCTGCAAATAACAATAGAAACGACATGGCTAACTAATAATTTGGCTGATTCGTATTTTAGAATAAAGACAAAAAATGTTCAGTTGCAAAGCTGCTGCACCTGCTTAAAGTTGAATCTGAGATTTCCAAAAAATGTGTAGAGATCTTGAACATTATAAAGATCGCCATATTATTTGCTTTATGTTGAGTAAAAAACTGTCTGCACAATTTAAAAATGGAGTGCTCACTTAAAAAAACACAGGCTGGTCCAATATATAAATAACCAACCTGACTAACTACAATTTCTCCGCAGCGAAAGATGTTTCCTCCGAAATTTTCAGAAAATGAACAATCACTTATAATCATCAGTGTAAAGTAACATCACCGCTAACTTTTGAAACAACCAAAATATTTCAGTGAAATTATAGAGAGATTGTCCTAAGCTCTCTCCCTGAAAATCCCGAAATTTTGGTAGAAAAATTATATTTCCTTGCGACGAAGCGTTTTTATTGAGCCACCCTGCATAATTTAAAACGGGCAATGCTGGCTGGCATTATAAACAGAACATGTTCCTGTAAAATAAATATCATGTTACATGTTATTTATTTTTGTTTATTTGAAGCATTTATTTAGCGCTCCTTCAAGATATCTACTCAGAAGCGCTCCCGACCTAACCCCAGCTAAATAGTACAGTTATAAGGTTGGTATAAAATACAGTCAAGTGTCCTCTGGGCACAAGGCGCAGCGTGACAGGGAACCCATTCCAGGTTGCATGGTCAGCAACCAAGAAAGCTCTGCGCTGCCTCATGAATGTCCGAGAGCGAGGAACAAGAAGCTCGGACTGTAAAAAAGAACGGAGTAAGCCTCGGCGTTGGACACTTAATGTAGAACAGCATAGTTCTCGTAGGTACCTGGGAGCTGATCCCTCAATGCAGCGCCACACCAATGAAGAGAGAAGGGGAGCCAATGAAGGACGTCCCACATAATATTCGGAAACATGGCCGAACCTTGGAATACATGTACATCCAATGAGGCGTCACGCCGTGCGCACGACCCGATCCAAGCACCCGATCCTTCAAGCAGGGAGTCCGTCACAGAGGGCACCACAGTAGTCAAAGCGGGAACTCACGAAGGAGTGATCCATATGATAAGATATTGGAAAATTAGTCTTTTATAGGGCAATTAAAATCTCAAAAGTTCTGGCTTATTCAACAAAGTTGAACATACATTCATGAAAATATGGCAATAACTGATTTTATGCTTGTTTACTTGTGTGACATTAATAAATAACTGACTTAAGTGCGTTAAACCGATTTTTAGATTTATCAGGGCGATGCAATAATTATTTCCGTCAGTGTATCCGTGAGGCGACGTCTGTTAAGCCTTACATCAAGCCTGCAAAACCGAAGAGTCTCTCTAGCGGTACAGAAGAAGGCGAGGCAGCATAAAATTGTAAAAATAAGTTATTGTTATACCAGAAATATCAAAGCAAGACGGTTTTTGAGCTAAGGAGTTTTTACAATATCGATTTTTACTTATCAAGTAACGTATAGTAATTTGTTTTTTTAACGTAGATGGAATTTACAAATCACCGGCAAGAATGCAGGCTAATTAATATGCGAATTACAAATTATATTGATTTTAGATCAACAAATTATAATTGCAATTTAAATTATTTAATTTCAATTACTAAATTAAACTACTGCCCATCCATGACGGTAGATGAGCCAGATCGTTCCTGAGTCATGGTGCATTGTTGAATATTGTTCTCTAGAGGATTTTACTTGCCTACTAATTAAATCACGGTGATATACAAAAGATCTTCAATTACTCGTAAAGCGACAAAAATTTTCCGTTTGACTGTTGAGTTTGAGGATTCCAATAATTACATAGCTCACAGTAAATGAGCCCACAATGTTGTGTTTCAGCTCTAAAATAGAAACAGCTCTAAAATACTTGACCTGATAGTGGATGCACGGCAGAGAAGATCCATAGCATTTGGGTCGGTTGAAGAAGATGTCGCATGTTCCGCTCACATTGTTGTAGTTGAAGTTCTCGCAATACAAAGATCGTTGACATTCTAAGGCACAGTCGAGGACGGAGGTCAAGGACAGTGAATCTGAAGGTTCAACGTGAGCGCAGAGCGCTGATCCAGAGGGCTCTTCAACCACTTGGTACATATGCACATCTCCCATCATGGCGTAAGATAATTTCGCGAGTTCAACAAAAAAGTTGAAAATCGCCCAGAGCAACGAATGACCACCGAACATTGTCAATGTAAAATAATTGTAAATGCTATTTGATTTAATGTTTGGACCTTCAGATCTTATGAGCTCTATGAGACGGTTATTCATAGACAAAATCTAAGGAACACGCCGTCAGCAATGATCATTGCATTTTGCGATACAATGCGATTAAGAGTTAGCCGTACATGTGCTTCCCACATATACACTGTGTCCGGAAATAAAGGAACCTCTAAATGATAATAGAAAAAAATAGTAAATATTTGTCGAATTTTAACATTTCAAAAACGTTTTAGTCCTGACATATTATCTAATACTACATAAAATCTCATAGTTATTGACATTTACAAACGACGTCATTGTGACGTCAATTTCATCAACATTCGAGTGTTAAGGATGGCCTAAAATTCATCTGCAGAATTTTCAATTGTTCCAAATGTTGTCGATAAATCGCCATATATTCAGTTCAATTTTGCTATTGCAGGCTATTTGAATGACTGTAAGTGTGCTCAATGAAAGTGTTCACCTTCTATTTCAACGCAAATTTCAAGAACTTGCGTCATTTGCCAATGGAAGTATGACCAGCTGATCAAGTTCCTCAATGGTATTAGCTTTGTAATTTAAATACGTAAACGTGATGTAACTTTTTTAACCAGGACGTTCAAAAATAACAAATTCTTGGATAAATATGTCAGGATCAAAACGGCTTTGTCATTTAAACAAATCAGCATTATCTACAATTCATTTTCTTTTTTATTATTAGGGGTTCCTTTATATTCGGACACAGTATATATACAGATTGTATTGGCGTATATAAAAATTATATATGCGCGCTAACGTAATTGCGATGAAGGCTAATAAATTACGTTCTCTAATCAGTGGCGTAACTAGGGGTCAGCGGGGATGGTGGGTGCGGATCGTACTTGGTGGGACCACCAGAGGGAGTGACACTAAAACGACATGATGAGTGTCGAAAAAGCGTTTGTGCAGAATCACCCAAAATTCATCTATTTTAAATTAAGAACTACAGGTAGCGAAACCTTATCTTATATGTATATGGATCATGCATCAATTTACGTAATGTTTTGTGTTTAGGATATTGATCTACATTTCTTAATATTCTTATTCGCTGCGTTAAGTGTCGTCATTATTACCCAGTAACGCACCTTTCTTTCACAAGCTGCTTAACGCTGATTCGTATCACCATGGTTGGACTGGGGAGCGCCTCCAAGTAGACTTCTTAAGGGAGCGCTATATAAATGTTAAAACGAAATCCTGAATGAATTATTGCATAGGAACTAACTTTATAGCCTAGCTTCGCCTGGGATTGAATTTTGAATTCATCGGTTGTGTTCTTCAATATGAAGATTCCAGGTTCGTGAGCCATTCTTGGGACAGAAATTTTTTTAAA
The DNA here is from genome assembly GCA_959347315.1 of Bimastos eiseni. Lineage (NCBI taxonomy): Eukaryota > Metazoa > Annelida > Clitellata > Crassiclitellata > Lumbricidae > Bimastos > Bimastos eiseni. The sequence continues at coordinate 18,472,112 of OY365812.1, forward strand.
TCAGCTTTTTGAGTCAGATTACGATTTTGCGAGTAACAATAGTACAAAAATTTCAGGGCAGGGCCTACTGATTAAGGATTCTATATGATCCCGTAACCATGCGGGCATTGCGGTGTGACACCATGAGTTACCGAACCGGATGACACCAACCCTAGTGACGCCTCTACTTCTAATGCAGAGCTGTATTCAACATACATGTACCACGAAATGGATGAAGCGCTTGCTTTCAATTCGACATATCCGCACTCCAGTGACTCCACCTATCGATTTAGACATGTTGTTACATAAGTGGCGTACGGCTGCGTTTCATTGTTTAATTGCACGCTGTCTATCCGCCATTCCACTGGATTTGTGGCTTGATTCAGAGTTACCGATTCGAAGTTACCTGGAAGCCAAGCATAATGAAAAGCAACTCACTTAGAGCAGCACATGGCCTATTATACATTGAGGGCTTCAAACCTTATTACTGTTTTGCAAATGCGAGGTTTGGAAAGCACCGACGCTTTATAAGAATTTATTGTTTCGCTACAGCAAAACGATTTGTGTTTCATGTGAACTTTGTTAGTTCCTGTTGCTTACCATAAATATTCGTTACCAACAGCTATTATTCTACCATTGTCACGTGCGAAACTCTGGACTATGGCGCTATATAAAAGTCATCGACCGACAACACAGGCGTGGGAGAACTACGAATGAAGCCAGAAACCTGAGAGGGGAGACATCAATGGGTTTCGCCTGAGGCAGACGGTCTCAATACAGACGGCGAGAAGTATGCAAAGATCAACGTAGTGTCAAGCAACGAAACCCGACACCTCGAGGCAGTCGTTAGAGCCGCCTGCCCCTCCCATCTCTGAAACCTACGGACAAGATATTCATGAACCTGCTGAAGATCTGGTCTGAACCGGCTTGTTGACACTAATCAAGAATAAGGAACAATTCCGATGCGAACGGCGCAACCTATTAGGCGGTATAACTATAATTAAGTAACTCAATCCATGGAACCTATTGCCTGTCTATGACACTAACAAGACCCAGCCATGACAGCCGCTAGTCAAACATTAGCTGTACGCCTCGAGTGATATGACGTTACGCTAGGGACACCAAGATCCGATCAACCAGGCTTAGTAATAGTTTCAGCAGGTGATCAGTCGTCCAATAGAGATACGAGTTTTGTGCTTGAGATGGCGGAGGAAGTCGCCTCTAGAAGGGTTCATATAGTGTAGCAAGCGAAGGAACAAGGACTTGTTCGGGAACTGGAGGAGACGTTAGATCGTTCTGACGATAAGGGTAATCAACGTAGTTGAGGAACCCCATCTCCAACATAAACCAGGGAAACAATTCTAAAGGACACTAATAACTCTAGTAAGTGTAGATAGGATGAGTGATGTGTATATCTACCATTAAATATACATATTAAAACCATCCAATGTGTCGTGTTGCTGAGCTTTGTGATTGAGGAAAAGAACCGGCGGTAATCTCGTCATCTAGAAGTAGGAGCTGGGGAGAGAGAAACCCGCCGCAACCATTATAGATCGATTCGTACTAAATGACTGTAGACCCTAATGCCTTTAACTTTGTGGCCTCTAGTTAATGAAAGCTAAGCATGTAGGATTTATTGAGCCCAGACTGTGATGTCTCATAAAGTTGTCAACTATTATAATCCGCTTCTTGTGTCCTGTTGCTAAGGTTTTTATTTAAGACGGGCTAGGTCATATGAGAACGTCTTTTGTTCTTCAGAGAATCGAACGAATCGGCGTGTTTGGGCCTGCTCCAGCTAAAGTCACTCCGATAACTTGACTCAACTCCAAGTACAGCTCTCGAGTCGAACCAAGGTTTCTAGTAACAAATGCGATAGTGTAGTAGAAATCTTGAAAACACTTGTCGTGCAGAATCTCGTAAGTTGTATCGAACAATGACATTCGACTCTCGGTAGTTTTCTCTCATCAGTCGGCCTCCATGGCCTATTTGTGTTCATTTGGTGACTTACGGTCAAATTGAGTCGTTGCTTTGAAGTGACGTGCTGAGCAAATGATTGATCGCTTTGGCAAAGTAGTTCCCCTATGGTTAAAGAAATGCTGGTCTTTGTGATGATAGGTACAGAAATTGCGTCTATCTAATGACACAGAACGATAGACCCACCATTTATTTGCATGACAAGTAGCTCCCATAGCAACGGCTGATATTTGCTGACATGAGCTGCTATAATTCGTAAAAGAAAAGCATTGGATGGACGATCTCAAGTTTTTGGCCCAATTGAAAAAAGGCAATACGAGAGCTAGCAATGGCCCTAGATACACATACTTCCCAAAAATTTGGCTAACAAGTACGATATATAGGCCCTACATGCACCATTAAAAACTTAGTAGGTTTATAAGTAGCAATCTCAGATTTTGGACACACGTGTTCAAGTGACTTGCAGACCTACTGGGTAAAGCAACTCTTCCTCCTACTAGACATCTGGTAATACTACTTACTATTTGAAGCACGACTACGCACTGATTATAGAACCAGACCATGTTCTTAATGTGGGGAGAATGTTGGACTGAAGTGTGATAATAATATTGCCAAATATAGACAACAACTTGAGTCATCGATTTCTATTTAGTGATCGAGCTTGAAAATTCAAAGGGAAATTGTTGGGTTGAGATATTGCAGTTAGATGGACGATGAGTTCACTAGGTTATTATCAACTAGCTGGAGTTCCAGGCGCTGCACGGTTTGAGACAGGTTTTGGGCCATGTATGTAAATAAGTAGTGTTTATGTACATTCTGTATAGACACTGATGCGCACACAGTACATACCATCTGACCGACTGTGCAAACGATGGCCAACTACTGTATACGTGCTGCCTGTACGATATCTCGCAAACCCCTTTACTCCGTGTCCCACGTGTTCCCTGAGCCAACGGTAAAGGTTTCGAGTCAACAGTTTTAAAACTGTGCAAATGCATGGCCGGCAGAGACATACACACACAGAGAATTTTGTCTTTATTTATATAGATTACTTCATTCTACGATATTGACTATAGATGAGGACTTGCAGTTATGCAACTGGGTTATTGCGCGATTGATCGCTGGAACGCTGTATTTGGATCGTTAGATCATTAGATCTTTAGATCGTTAATTCGTTAGCGGGTCTTGCGAAGCGTTGTAAGGTCCCTAGTGGGCTCCGGCGTGGAGCCCCAGGAGCCCTCGAAATCTTGAGTTACTGATGCCAAATGGAGTGCATTTTAGTTTCTTGTTTGCCTCATATTTTTAAACCATTCTTTCGAAAAAAAATACTTAAATCATCTCGATGTCTGAACAAATTAGCCAAAATTATGTGCAAGGAAGCTGAGAATTTAGACACTAGATGGCTTTTAGACATTTAGGCGTTTGCAATAGAAGCATTGAAAATTGCAGTGTCTTAATAGACTTGAACTGCAAGCCATAGTCAGGTTTTTAAAAACGAGATCAAGTCAAATATTAGGCTAAAGCAAAACTAGCCGTGGTACCCAGCTTCTGCTGGAAGTGCGTTTCTGTGTAGGACTCTTTGCAAAATAGTTGGTGTATGCAGTGGTGTCACTAGAGCTAGCAGGTTGGAAGGCAAAAAGTCTCAAACAGTTTGAGTGCCGGGGAGCGTTATAAGGTTGTCTAACGCTAAATTAAGTACATTTTGGGCACTATCTACCTCACTTTTTCAATTATAATGTGCTTAACCACGGCACTACTGTCATGTATCTTAATAGAGGGCGCTTTCTTACATAATACAGCTATTTGGTATGCAGCTGCTTTTGGCGCGGCGCAGCGATGGGGCAGTATCTTGTCGGCTAGACCCGCGAGAGGTTGGCGCCCAAAACGTCGATGAAAGGAAAGCCTTGGCGCGAATCTGAAAGAGACTCGTGGGAAGACAGTGGCCGAGGTAGGAGAACGCCGCGCGCAGTGTAGGAGATTCGCGGAAAGACAGGCGAAGGAGAGAAATTCGACGTTGCGGTCGATCGACAGTTGCGACGAGGTATCCGCCGAGGGAGGTCGACGAAGCGAGGTCTCGTAGGCAAGCAGTCGAGGCGAGCGTGCGTTGGCAGTCGTTGCGCCTCAAGTTCAAGTATCGATAGGTCGTACGTGAAAGGGTGTTGTACGAGGATTGCAGAAATCTATTTCTTATTCACGTGTTTTCGATGTTTAATGTGGATTAACTCTGTTAACTTCTGTTGATGTTAATGTAACGCCGAACAGAGGTGAGATGCCCTGATATTTCGTAATTGTTGACAATCATAAGTTAGAACTGCTACTTAGGTTTCATTTGTCATTGTATGTGTTTTGTTGAAGATAGTGGTTAAACTACAGCAAGACAAGATAATTTCAGTGATCGATTGTCGTTGTCTTTACCAGTACTAGAAATAGCGGGAAAGGATAGTGGCTACGATAGGCAGCAGCGGGTTCGAATCTCCCACTGAAGAAGTCGATGATAATGACTTGACGGTAATTGGAGGTTTTACAGATAGCGGCAATTAAGCGCTAGAAGGACGAACTAAGGCGGGGAGTGAAATAGCGGGAACCGACTCAGGTGCCAGATTTGGCGCCACTGCGATCCTAACTGAAGTCGCGGACATATGCCTGCTAGATGTAGAGATCCTGGATGACAGGCGCGCAATGCCTAGCGTGGCTAATGAAGTGCCGCCGCGGCGAAGCAGCAGATTGTGCCAACAAGCGATGATTGACTACAGTCACTTCGGCTCTATTCGACATTTTCGCGGGAATAGGTCTCCTCCTTCTAAGGCGGGAAGTCGTAGCCGCCAGCCTCTGTCGATGGAGCATTGTCAGCCAGAGTTCCAGAAGACGACGCTTCCGCCTATGCATTTTCCCGCCATGGAATATATGATGAAGAGGGCGCGCGCAGAACCGCCGGCGCGCGAAATAATCCAAAGCGCAGAGACGGGGTTTGGCGCCAAGGCGGAGACACAGCGCGACGCGAGCGGCGCGCGCGCGGTGGACGCGGTCGGCACAATAGCTTAGAAATAAAAAATTTAATTACCTAAATCATCTCGATTTGTGACAAATTTTGACTATATTATATGCAGAGGACCTTAATTGTGAAATTTCAAATTACAAATCACAAATCATGTAGGGTACCCCCCCCCCATGAGTCAGGATGGGTGGAGGGGCAGATGCCCCCCTTGTCCCTCATGGCGACGCTAATGGTTATAGCCCAAATCAAGTAAACATGTTTCTGTCGCCTCCACCTGCTTCGAAAACTCCGTGTTGATTACACAATGGGTTGTTCTTTGTCTAGTCTTGGAATCGAATCCCCAAACAGATGTTTTCATCTCTTACAGAATTCATATCCTGAAATAGCCACTCCTACGTCTTCCCGCTCTCAAATAAAACCAAAGTGACTAAATTAGTTAATTGGTTAATTAGACAGCGCATCGTCTAGCCAAGCTCTCCTCTTTTTTATTTTTTTCGCCAATGTTAATATTATGGTACTGTATTAACCTCTTCGTCTCCAAATTTCTCTTAAACTCATTGTAATTGACCGTTCTCAGCGAACTCAGGAGGGGTAAAGGTCAATGCATTTATGTATGTCAGTTAACGCATGACGCTTTATAGAGACAAGGTATTCGCTAGGTGGAGACTTGTCATATCACACGTTGTTGTTAGTCGTACAGTACGAAAGTTGACTGAATGTCGCAGACCGTCGAGAACTTTCTTGACACTCTTTTTGGTTACAGTATAACATGTAGTTGGTGTTGAGGCAGTACAGTTGTCGGTGATGAGAGAGCTGGTTTGTTGACGAAGCCTGTTCAGCTGAAGTACGTTCAGGATAGATAGAATTTAGCCGTTGATGAATAGACGATGCATATGTCTCTTGAAGAAGCTTAGTCGTTGGAATCAGAGCGTTGGGTAGTCTGGATGGAAATGATTAATGGACTTTTGCATTGACCTCTGAGCTAACCTAAACTTTCAGTTTGATAGGACAAAGTGTGTCTTGAAAATTACCAATTTAGCAATATAAGTGAAGTTTATGCACTCTCTCAACAGTTGTAGTCATTGCGCGTTTTTTTAAGTTTTAGGGTCCCACACTCCTTACTTTCTTATCTTCATACCCTCCACATCCTTTCTCCTTTTCCTTCACTACTTTATCCCTTTCCCCTCTTCCATCCTCCTCCGCCTCCTCTGCCATCCATTTCCTGCTCCTCTCCAGCCCCATTTCCTCCTCTCTCATTCTATTTCTCGTCCCATCCACAAGTTTAATCATCTCCTAATCCCCTCCTCCTCCTCGCCCATTCTTCCCCTTCTCCTCTTACGCGACCTCTTCTCCGCGTCCTCATTCTCCGCTGCCGTTCTCACCCCTTCAACTTTCCACCCCTCCTGCAATCATTTTCAACTCATCCTTATTACCCTCCATCCCTTTCTCCTGTCCCTTCCGTCCTCACCACTACCTGTCTTACCACATCTATTTTCCCTTCATCTCCTCTCCCATCCTCATCTGCTTCCTCAAATTCAGTTCCAGTCATCCAATGCCCTTACTCTTCCCCCTACGTTTCTTTCAGGTTTTATTCTGCTTCTTTCCCCTTACCTAACGACACCCCGTCACCCGTTCCCATTTCTATATCTTCATTCGCTCTCTAACCGTCCTTTCATTCTGATCCACTCCCCATCCCACCCCAGTCCTCCCCTCCCTATTTCCTTTTATCTCCCATTTTCCGTCTTTCTTCCCCAAAGCTCTTTTCTCACCCCCTGCCACTCTCATACTTGACCTCCTAAATTCCACTTCAACTTGTCTTCACCCCTCCTCCTATCCCTCCAATTCACCTTTCCCTTCCATTTTCGTTCCTCTTCTCCCAACCCCAAATTCCCTTAACTTCTCATTCATCTTCTCCCTTCTTCCAACCTCTACCCCTCCATATCCCTCGCTTCTTCAGTCAAACGCGCCCTACCGAATGATGCAGTGAGAATGGCAAGTTACAGAATGACAGAGCGACAGACAGAGGGGCGTTTCTTGTTTGTTATATTAGTAATTATAAGTATAATTCATTGAATAGAAAAACCATAATGGACATTATCATTATCTTTTATTTCTTTGCTGCAGAAACCTGGGCCAAACACCGGTATCACTTTTCGACGATTTATGGCTATGAAGCATCAACAATAATAATTTCCGTCGTGACGTTTGTGTATATGTCATTGTGTGTGTCATACGTTAACGTTTCAATTATTCACTGAGCGTTTGCGCAAATCTTACTGCATCCGGTGCTGTTGTGCACGTCGTATGTATATAAGGTTAAATGTGCCACGGGTGTTAATAATACGTTTTAAAAAGTGTTAAGAAACTCAAACGTGCCATGGTCGGAAGCGATCCTGAGTAGTAGCCTTGAAGAGGCGTTATATAAATTATCGTGATGAACGAACAAATTAATGAATGAAAAAGAGCGCCAGTTGCTGTTGAATCGTGAGCGAATGCAAAGATGGACAGCTCGCCAAAGTCAACAAACGCTTCAGCGTCCTGTTATTTTTCACGGGTTAAGTACGATCTGTAATTTTTCACCGATTTACAGCAGCTAGTGAAGATAAAAATGCTTAGCCCTACGTTATAGTGAATGAAAGTAACAATGGACTACATGAATTTATTTTGTCAAAAATCCGCCAGCTCCACTTCCTTTCTTCATCGAAATAGTTTTCCTGTGTTCGATCAATTTTGCTTAAATTTTATTTAATCACAGTCACCACCGTGCAGCACGAACTCCTCAACTATTCCGTTTGTTTTTCGTAAGCCGTTGAAAAAGTCCGAGTTTCACAGTGTTTTTGTCCTGCGACTCTGTCGGTTTGTGCCTCTGTCCGTCCGTCTGTCTATCTCTGCCTTTCTTTGTATGTCTGTATGTCTGTATATCTGTATATCTGTGTGTCTGTCTGTCCGTCTGTCTTTTTATCTAAGTTATTTTCCTGTAGTTATTCTTGAATTCATGAGGCGTGTACACTCTAAATCAAGAGTGTTACATAAACACATAAAGTAACACGCGTGACATGTCTGCACTTTTTCCACGCATGACGAATCTCCACGCGTGTATTTTGGTGGCGTGGTTACCTCCATGCGTGCAACTTTACAGGCGTGTTGATTTGTCATGCGTGGAAAAGTGCAGACATGACACATGTGTTACATTGTGTGTAACTTTACATGTGCCTTAACTCCACATGTGTAGCTTTACGTGCGTACACCCATACACACTTGTCAGGCAGAGCATGTACGACATTGGCTATGATCCCATTCTGATCGTAGCCCTGCCACTGCATGCATTCTAGAAGTGCCAGTCCCAAGCCTGGGTGATGGAGGACAATGAATATCCACTTCAAATACTAACATACCAAAGACTCAAAGTAAAAAGCAGACAAATATTGACATTACAGCAGTAATAAACTCCAAATGTGATGACCTCGATTTCAAGACGTCACATTTTTTTTAACACATTGGAATAATTTACATACAACAACTTGTGGTAAACGAAGAGACACCAGACATATACAAAATTAAGAATAATATTTGAATGTCCTTTAATTCACGCAGTCCGTTTCAAATGTTTGAACTGTCCACTCCACAGTAAACTATATGACTTACATGCTGCATCTGCAGTAGATGTTCAAACAAAATTACACAGCTTATAAAATTTTGTAAATGGCATACTCCCAACGAACTTCTCTTTTTTGTCAGAAAATATGTTTGCAAGAGTCCAAGCAGTTGATACTTCTCACGAGTACTTAATATCCCAAGCATACAGCAATATCCAATCAAATGCACTAGGTGCTCCCACATGACACGGCCTGTGCATGTGAGTTTCATTTCGTATGGAAACTACCAGTGCTTCTCCTGCACCTTCTCCATGCATAAAGACAAGACGAGGTTGGCAACCTTATCTCGACAGCTCATTGAAGTCCGAGGCCTACAAAAAACACATAACCATGAGCTAGAATTTACCAAAAAAACACAAGCTGCACATGGTATAAACGGCTGAACCCGACATGTTTTCAGCCTTCAGTATTCTATAAAAAGGAAAAGACTACTTGGGTGCTAAAAGCTTTTGAAGCTGATGCAGAATTAAAATTGAATAACTAGTTAACCACAGCCAATATAGTGGCAATCAAATTGGGCCACATGAGAGGCAGACTGTTGGAAAGCCGAAGCTGATTTCAATGCAGGAAAATATGATCAAAGCCATATTTACGCTTTAAAAAAAATGAATAACATCTTAAAATCCTAAAATAAGCAAAGACTTAGTGTAACATAAACTTAGTAGGCCAGAGGGTCATATAATTTTTCAACCTTAAAAGGGTCTCTCGAAATGGTATATTGGGGCATTCCAAACTATTCCAAGTGACAAATCACATCTCACCATTGCTCAAAACTGCACAATTACTAAAAAATCAGAAATGTCAAAATATGGAGGATGGGACACAGCTACCTAGCCGAACCAAACAGCTTAAGTAAATTTTCAAATTTGTACAGCTTCAACTTCACAAACTTTTAATTTCCACATTTGAAAGTCATGTTAATTACATGTCATGCTGGCTTAACTTAAACTGAGGAATATACATTTCAGTTACTCGAGTACAAGTTATTTAGTTTGTCAAATTTTATAATACAGTGAACAAGGCTGTGCCAAATCCCACCCTTCAATCCCACCTATAAGCTAGTTTATTTGTTGATTTTTATTAATTATTACGAAATTTGATTTCGACCTTCTTCCAACATTTTTTGTTCAGAAGAGCTCACGCCTCGACGGCGCAATTGCAGTTGTACCGCAGAGCAATTGTGCTCGAAGGACTTCCTCAAGGTCCCTACACAGTGACTGACGCCTCGGGTCGAACCCGCTCACTCGGCACATTACGGGCCGACCGCTCTATTTGTAACTGTACATATATGTTCAATAGGAGCTCGCTATGATATGTAATAATTGCATAATTTCTTTAATTGAGTTACGCAATTGCACAGACTAAATTGATAACGTATATAAAATATACATTCATTTGCTAAACACCAGTCAACTGACTTTGAGTCATTAGCAATAGTCGTGCTATTATAAATAATAATACATGAAACAAGGCAATGCTTTCATCAAATGGATATCAATTTTACTGACACCAAATTATTAGATGCAGAGGTGCCATTCTAAACATATGAAAATTCTAATTGAACATTTATATAGCGCCCATAGTGTTTCGTCAACAGAATATCTTACCGGAAAGTCCTGTAGAGTGATCTGAACCAACTGACAAAGGAGCAGGGTGTGAAGAGAATAGCGTAGAGTCGTTTCAGAATGATTGCCAAGACTGTTCTGTGACGAGGCAATGAAATATGACATGGAGCCGATAATGTTCAGTAGCAGCAAGCCAGTGTAACCTGGACAAATGACATAATTAAGTAATTGATATTATCAGTTACAATCAAATGGCATCCATGTTACCCTACACGGAAGCAGTGTCAGATTTTCTGGGGATCAGAGGCTTTGGCCCACAGCTTCAGCAATAATTTCTAGTTAATTATTTGCAGTTTAACGATACTGTGTGATAACAAAGATCATTAGCAATGTCAACCTCCCTTATCCAGTGCAAACAGCGTAGGAGCTTATCAGCAATTAGGGTGTTGGAACTATTGATATAGTGCAGAATTGTTCTAATTCCCAGAAATCCACAACACCAAGCTTCTTTTTGACAAATTGGATTGGCTTAGGGTAAAACCTTTCACATCACTACTACATGTACCTGGTATGCCGATACAAATGACATCAAATCAGGGCAGCGGTAAAGGACTGATGAAGCGGGTTCCTCCAGCTGAGTTACCTGCTATTTCTGAAGTTTAAATTTCAATATAGTTTCCCAGCATATGTCACGGTAAACTATAGGGCAGGTTATGCACGTGTTCCCAACATACCCACCGACGGCAATGAGAGAAAACCTAGGAAGGTTTTAGACAAAAACATAACATTGGACCTATTTACAACTTTCCAAACAATGTACATGAATATATATAATGTTCAAATCAATTATAACATAATAATCTGTATACACTGTTCTCATCGGCAAACGGACTCATGACAAAAACGGTCCGCAAAGTCTCATCGTTTCATTCCAAATCAGTTCGAAACAAAAATGAAACGGAAAAACTCTAATCTAGCGCTAACAAAAGAATGTCCTACTACCACCAGGCTACATTTTCTTGGGTCTCATTTACAGTAGTCGTAAACAGATTGGGTAAGAAATTGTCCTTTCCCCTCCTGTGTCTAATATCCAGCGTAAATTGTTGCAATTCTAAACTCCAACGAAGTAATTTCTGGTTCGTATTCACCATGGAGTTTATGAACTAGAGAGGACTATCATCTGTGTATACGGTTATTGGATCAGAACCGAAGTACGGACTACACGCGCGTACCGCTGTAGTCAGAGCCAACGCCTCCTTCTCCATGGTTGAGTAGTCGAGCTCGCAGGTTCGTAGCTTCCGACTGAGAAAGTAGATAGGGTGTTCAAGACAATCATGTACCTGAAATAAATAGGCTCCCACACAGCATTGAGAAGTGTCCACAGGTAAGCAAAACGGTTTATTATAATCAGGTGGTCTCAGTATCGGTCTCGATGCCAACCTGGATTTCAAGTCAACAAATTCCTTTTGAGCGTCATATGTCCACATAAACTTAGCATCTTTCTTAAGTAATGCGGTCAATGGTAACGTCAACTGAGCGAAGTGGGCTATGTATTTTCTTTAATACGAGGCTAGCCCTAACAATGATTGAATTTGCATTTTGTTAGTTGGTTGCGGAAAGTTCAGCAATGCATCCACTTTCTGTATACGTGATTGAATAGAATTCAACCCCAAGTGGTGCCCTAAGAATTCGAGCTCCGCGTTAGCAAAAACACTTCTTAATGTTCAGTTTCAGGTTTGCCTCCCGTACCCTTTGCAAGACCGGCTTCAATTGTGAAACGTGACTATGCCAATCCCTGCTGAAAATTAGCCCATCATCCAAGTATGCTTCACAGAACATTTCCAGGCCAGCAAACAACTTTGTAACCAGTTTACTAAACGTTGCCGGTGCGCCTCGCAAACCAAAAGCCATGTATTGCCATTGATAATGCCCATGTGGCGCTACAAATCCTGCCAACGTGACAGATGCTGGCGCTATAGCAATTTGATAGTAACATTTGATCATGTAAAGTTTTGTGAGATACTTAGCCCCACCCAATCGATCTAGAAGAGTATCCACTCGAGGCATTGGATATGGATCCGGGACCGTCAATGTATTTAATTTTCTGAAGTCTGTACTCAACCGACTAGTGCCATCTGGCTTTGGAACCATTAAAATCGGAGCTGCCCAAGGACCATCAGAATTTTCAATTATCCCCAAGGATAATAATTCAGAAATTTCGTTATCGTTAGCCGTTTCGTTTCGTTTTCGTTAGCCGCATTTTTTCTGGGTGTAGGCGATATGGCATCTGTCGCACCGGAACAGTCCCTGCTTTCAAAACTATGTCATGCTGTACCAGCGAAGTTCTCCCGGGTACAGTACCATCTCTTGCTTTTTTGTCATACCATACGTTAGAAATATCTTTCTGCCTTCTTTCATTTGTATTGACAACCTTCAATGATGTACGAATTTTGTCACGTAAATTCAATAAAAAAATCAATCACATTTACTTTTTTCAACTTAGGAACTATATCCTCTTGAACTAGTTCAACCAACTATGTTTGATCAGTTGCAAAACACCATTTACATTTCGACCGAAAGTTAACTCAAATGGTGAAAAACCTAAATCACTAACAGGAATTTCGCGATAAGCAAAACAAAGCCATGGCAATACCTTGTTCTACTCAGCGGACGTGGTAGCCTTCATCGCTTTTAGCATGTCCTTCAAGGTTTTATTGAAACGTTCCAGAGAACCATTAGTTTGTGGATGGTAGAGACTGGTCCGCAAATGAAACACCCGACACTCATCTAAGAAAATCTGCATTAATTGCGGTAAAAATTCGGTACCGCAATCGGTCAAAATTCCATCAGGAAATCCAAAAAGGTGAACACCTGTGTCAATGCTTTAGCCACTTCCACTGCCGAATGTTCCTTATGCGCAAACGCTAAAGGAAAGTGGGTTGCCAAATTCAAAACAGTTAATATAATCGGTTACCCGACTTTTTTCAAGTTTCTAAGGGACCTACCACATCCAAAGAAATCTTTGACCACGCCTTATCAACTACAAGTAGATTAATCAATGGCGCTCGCACTTGTATCGCACCCTTCCCTATTTTTTAACACATGTCACAACCGCGAAAATACTGTCTAACAGCACTGAAAACACCAGGCCACCAGAAGTGTCAACAACCTATCGGCTGTCTTTCTAATACTCAAATGCCCACTAGATGGAAGATCGTGTGCCACCTGTAACATTTGCGGTCGCAACACCGTAGGTAAAACCACTTGTGTTATTCCTAAATCACCAGGCATTAATTTATCTTTCCACTGTCGAATTAAAACATTACCGCGTAGTTCATAACTGCTGCGTTCCGTTCCCTTGTCATTCGACTGTGCCAAAACAAATAATCCGTTCAGCGATATATCGTTACGTTGCAAACGGACTAACTCATCCTTCGAAACAACCCTCCCAATTTTGGATAAAATCCATTATTAATACCCTGCGAGGCGTTGTGTTCGTCGTTCGGTGCATCGTCACACGTGACTGCTCTTTCGACTAAAGTCGATTCAACCCGCGTCTCATCAGCATTAATTGTCTGATTAAATACAGTACCCTCGTTTACTGACGCGGCAAGGTCAATAGTGGGGTCATCGAAAGAAAGAGCGTTCACGTCACCACAATCCCCCGTTAAATTTCGTTCCCGTCTACTTTGGGCCCTCGCAACCACAGAAATGTGCAATGGCAAAACCTCTGGATGATCATTTCCGACTAAAATGTCTATCCCTCCTGGTAACTTATCCACCATGCCACAAATTGATGGTGTGGCCAAAACGATTGCAGGCTGCACAACGAATTTGAGATCCAAACGACTTATGAAAATCATGTGTTTGCAAATTCTTTCGCCAATTTTCACTACTAGAATTTTCAACTGGTTGAGATTCAAATTAGTTAATTGCATTCACGTCCATTTTAAATAGTTTGTATAGCACCGCAAATTCGTCGGCTAATTTACTGGCCTCTGAAAGAGTTTGGGGCTTCTTTTCAATCACCCAACGATGTATCTCTGTTGGCATACAATTTACGAACTGTTCAAGCTTAATTACTTCCAAGAGTCTGTTAATGTCAGTCATAGCATTTACTCCCTCTATCCAGCCTTTGAATGGAAGCCCCAATCGAAACGCAAAATTTGAATAAGTTTCCAATGTTCCCTTGGTCATAGTCCTAAACCGTTTTCGATATTATTCCGGAACACGTGCGTAAGACAATAGTAACGCTTGCTTTAGAACATCGTAATTTTGACAGTCTTCAACGGATAATGCCACAAAAACTTTCTGCGCTTTCCCCATTAACTGTGTATGTATTAAAGCTGTCCATTTTTCCTTTGGGAATTTATGAATTTGCATTGCTTTTTCGAATGCTATCAATTAATTGTCTACGTCTGCCTCATTGAATCTCGGTACAAACTTCATAGCTGTAGCTATACGGAAATTCTCGTTAACGCTCCCTGGGTCATTTTCAAAATCCCTAGCAGTTTTAATTTCAATTCGTGGTCTCTTATTTTCTCTTTTTCCTCGTACTCTCTTCTTGCTTTTCTCTCCTCCATCTCAACTTGGAACTTAATCTTATTCTGCTCTATTTCAGCTTAACATTGCTCCTCCTTCGCTTTGTCTTTTCTCTCTTCCGCCAAAGCATTTTCCTTACGAATCCTCTCTTCCGCCAATTCATTTCCCTTACGCTCCTCGGTTTGCAAGTTGAGCTTCAATATCTCAAATTCTCTTTCTGCCTCTTCATCTTTTGCATGCTATCGGCTTCTTCTCTCCTCATTTGTCTCTCAAAGTCTTCTGCATCTCTTGCCTTAACTCGAGCGCTTTACTCTTAATTTTCCATTCCTCTTTACTACCTTTTTCAGGAGTCATTAATTTGCCAACGCCTTTTGCAATTGAATTTTAGTGAACTCTTTAACCTCTTGCGCTAAGCGTTGAATTTCTTCTCTTAACTCTTCAACCTACAAGTCAAAGACATCTTCAATTGTCAGAGACGACGCCGCAACCGGCGTTTCCATTGTACGCTGTGCGCGCTACGTACTACAACACTTCTCACGGCAGCCTAACTTTTATACCACCGTACGTCACCTCACCAAGATTATTCAACAATAACTGTGCACAAAATGAGCCTATTGAATTAACTCTACGGTTAATCAACGCCTAAATTTCATCGTCTTGACCTACGTACCCATCCTTTTTAACTGCCTACCTATCGCCATATATCAGAAAAATTCCGCTTTCGGACAGAGCCCCCATATGTTGAATGCTATAACTGGGAAAATGATTAAGGCTCTAGTGATACAATAAAAATATAAATTTAATCATTTATACACAAGTTATCCATAACCTTCGTCAGCCAAGAAGACAGCAAAACGACACGGAAGTCAAGAAACTGCTGACGGTCGATACGCAGACAAGACAGGCACATTGTCAACACGGTTGTCCTCGAAGGAAACGGAACCGCAGGAGAACGGAGTAAATTAAACAGGGAATGTCCCTTTCTAGCTTAATGACTAACAACTGAGATTCAGACCGTCACACGCAGAAAATCAGCAACGGCTGAACGCTTAAGACCTTCCAAACAAGAATGACTGTCAGAACTCCGTGAGAATAATGTGTTCCTTTTATTTGTAGAGAAGAACACTCCTAGTAAAAGACACTCCTAGTAAAAGACTTCATATAGGCCACCACGGTAAACTATAGGGCAGGTTATGCACGTGTTCCCAACAATATATATATATATATAAGCTAGTGGACTAAACTTTCCGCTTTGGCTTGCTGAAAAGACAACCCCTAAAGTGGTCCACATCTGCTAACCAGTTGAGTCACTGTGGCTCATAAACTTATATGGCCAAGATCACAATGTTTGTCTGCAGCCTACACGATTGTTGTTCCACTGTGAATAACATGCGCGAATTTAACCTATGCTAGTTTGAGCATCATGCGAGATCCATTTAACGACGCAACCGTTTGAAGTCCGAGCTGCATAATTGGCTTCCAGTAGTAATTAGCAGATCCAAACTCACCGTTCAGGTTGCAGACACCACAGGCTGCGAACCACCATCCAGTTCCACCATTCTGCCGCGAACAACTAACTGAACCAGACTGGTCGTTGTCGCTATCGTAGGTCGAGAAGTTCTTGTGATTTTGCCATGCGACTGCAGGAGGGTTCTTGTTCATAGCATCTCCGGCGTCTCCGTTGTATCCGTCCACATGAATGGTATACCAGTTGGACTCCGGATCGATTAGGATCGAGTCGTACTCAGCTGAGAACCAGGATCCGTTTTCAATGGACATGAACTCGAATCGCAGACGGTAGTTGCCACTGTAGGTCAGTTGGTGCATCTTCTCCAGGCCGATCCAGTAATCAAGTGTTGGGTCGCCAAATCCATCGCGGTACTCTGTCCATGGTCGGTTGAAGGTAGTGGAATTGTAAATGCGATTGGAAACGACGATCCATAGATTGACAGTCATCAACGGAACAGAAGGGGAAATGGTTGGAATTGTGACGTTTGTGAGACTTAGGAACGGATTGAAATCTACAATGTGCGAGCAGTATAAAATCTTTGACATACGGATCATCCGATTAAAAAATTGTACAACAGCAAAACATTCCGGTTCTACGTCTTTTGATTCCCCGTCAGTTGATCCCCCGTCAGTTGATCCCTGTCAGTTAATTTATGAGCATAAAGTCCTAAGCATAGGTGTGTATGCATGGAATAAATGAGCTATTGCTCGGAGATATAATAGAATCTCTGACCGGCCGTAAGCGTGACACGAGCCTCAAGCAAGCGATATCGTTTCGTTGCTTGATATTCCACATCGACAACTCCGTGTAGAAATGTGGTCTTCTGTCTCTGCGTGTCACGCTAAGTGACACAAAATCTGGACTAGTGACATGAAGCCTGGGCGTTGCCTTGTTATCTTCCTAATCTGTAAATTCAGTCTTTTGTTTACCAACGGTCTCAGCTACACGTCTGCGATGCGCAGCCTAAAGATTCATTTATGGCAAATAGGCAGAGGATCAATTGACGTGGGAATCAAGTGACGTGGGGGTCATTGACGGGGGATTAACTGACGGGGATCAACTGACGGGGGATCAATTGATGCGATACCAACATTCCGTGACGTATTGAGAGTTAGATTGCATGTCGCTAACGGGTTCAAACGTTAGCAGGAACGTGTGGAACACGCAGAAAACAATGAATCTGTTTGCTGTAACACAATATAATTTTGCATTCCTATGTAAATGATGTTATCATAAAATGATTGTCATCATCTTCATCATCATCATCATCATCATCATCATTGCACGTTGCCACGTAACTGAAAGGGAGCTAGATGTAAATTGGTGATTCGGTGAGTGACTTTTGAAAACGTTGATTTGATACCCAAAAAATACGTAACTGACAATGTGGTTGTTGGCATTTGACGATGGTCCTGTTGTGCACGAGACAGCTGAGGCATCCATCACCCGTCAGGTTCGATCCACACTCGTAGTACAACTTCTTGTTGAAAGTGAACGGAATGTAGCATTCGTCAGCCACGGTTCCTTTCGGATATTACCGGAAACAGCGTCAGACAGTTAACGACATTGATGGAAATACAAATACTGGTCCATTCAAAGTGTCTGACTAACCTGTCATTGCGTGGTCTATTCCCGAAGTAGAGGCCATTCAGCACTAATCTTTAACTGCAAATGCCGTCTCTGGATAGAAATGATTATTGAACTAATCTGACAACAGGATGCCTCACAAATTGTAGTCGTGTGTAATATGCACACAACGGCGAACACCTGATGTGCGTCCTGAGGAGCTGAGCTCAGGACAGGACTTCAAAGGAGCTAACGAAAAGAAGCTGGGCTTTCCAACAATAAACATACGCTGCCTCATGAATGATGTATAATGAACAGCGGAACATTGTCCCTGGACATTTCCCCGGCCATTTCCTTCTGACATTTCATTCCGACATTTTTTTTATCCTCGGTCAATTAATCTGGGTACCCCCGACATCTCCTCGAAACAATTTCTCTAGCACAATTTCCACGTACCTGTACCTCCTTGATCAGCAATTTAGTAAGTAGGCATTCTTCGAATGTCTATGATGCCGAGGCGTTGCTAGGGTACATTTACATGTATTTTGCGCCCGAGGACAAACTCAGAATTGGCGTCCCTTCGAGGGGCGTCCATAAATGACGTTATGCGCCTATGGGTCACACATTTATGACGATGTGTGACGAGAGGAGGTGTCTACGAAATGTGACTGTGAGAGTCACGTGTGGGGACTGCGGACGGACTGACGAAGAGAGAAGGAGAGTGCAGGGAGGCAGTCTCGAGAGGTGGGACACAACGAGATTGGGCATAGAAGAAGAAGGAGGGAATTGACAAAGAGCGTTGATTTTATGTTTAAAATAAATGTAAATTTAATAAACGTGGTTGGAAGTGAAAACGGTCGTCACATTAAATGGTGCCGTGACCAGGATAGTGTTATTTGAAGGCGACGGAACAATTCGAAGTTGGGACGTGTTGAGCAACATTCTCGAAGCTGAAGTCGGTGCTCATAGGTCGGCGTGAGGTGATTTCACGTGGTCGAAGACGGTGACTGGAGAGGTTAATTCTGGTGAAGGTGACGTGGCGGACGGTGTAGTCAGCCATTGACCGTTTCTTCCAAACGATTTCGGGAGCGGTTCTGTCAACGAAAGTGTTCGGGTGGCCCCATGACAGTCGGTGAAGTTTCGCTGGTGTCGGTTCGAGTTGGACTCAAGTACGCTATAGACCTACCTTTTTCTTCCAGAGACGGTTGTGAATCAAGAAAGAACAGTTTATTCCAGTCAAGTTCGGTTGTGAACATTCTCAAGTACGCTGTGAACTTTCTTTTTTCTTCCAAGGAGTGGTGTGAAGCAAGAAAGAAAGGTGCATTCCAGTCAAGTCTGTTTCGAACAATTTCGAGCTGAAGTCTGGGCTCAAAGTCAAGTCCTGGTGGTTTTCTGCTGAGACTGTCTGGTATTCTTGTTTCTTTTTGAATAGAATAAGCATTGTCTCTAGGAACCTTAACCATGGACGAGGAGAGTAGACTTAAGCATCTTAGTGTGGATGCATTGATTGGTTTGTTAGTTCGTGCAGGTGCTGATTCTGAAGCTATTGTGGATCTAGATAAGGAACAGCTTGTGGAACTAAGTTTAGTGGCCACTGGGCACTCTGAAGGAAATTTGCCTACTAAAAGACAAAGGAAATGACGATGGTTGAAGTGATGCAAATGATGATGGAAAGAGGAGCAAGAAGAGAAGAAAAACAGAGAGAAATGATGTTGGGGTTTCAGAAGGAAATATTGGAACGACAGGTTAGAAGTCATGAGATGGTTTTCGAAGAGACCAAAAGGGTACGAGAGAGAAAGACAAGGGAAGAAGAATCTTCGGGTACAAAAATTAAGAAATTTTGGGATATTTAAAAAATGTGTAACCAAAAATGCCTGACGAGGATGTTGAGTTACCCTTGTATCTTGAATCTGTTGAAAGCATGTTTTTGTTGTATCAGGTCCCTGATGATTTGAAATGTGCCCTGCTAATGCCATTTCTGTCTGAGAAAGCTAAGAAGTTAGTTAGGAGACTTCCGGCTGTTCAGTTGAATACTTATGCAACTTTGAAAACTGCTTTGTCGCGAGAGTTTCGGTTAACGCCTCTACAGTACCGGGTGCAATTTGTTAAGGCTGTGAAGGTGAACACAGAATCTTGGATGCAATTTGCGACCAGACTTAGCACATATCTAAGATTTTACCTCGATTCTAAGAATGTCACTTCTTTTCAGAAACTACAAGATCTGTGGGTTGCAGATAGAATGAAAGAATGCATGTCATTTGTTGTTAGATCACATGTTTGGCTGAATTAACTGACATTTTCTCAATAAACATGTCTGAAAATCCAAATTCCAGGGACACTTCTGACATATTTTCATCAAAATTTGGGGAAAAGATCAAATGGTCATGGAGATTTTAATGAAATTGAGAAAAAGCCCAGTTTTTCCAAGTTTAACTCCAAAGGGGCACAGGATAACTTGGGTAAGTGGAAAGGGGACATGCAAAGGAAATTGGATAAACCAAAATGTTTCATTTGTCTTTCTGACCAACATTTAAAGGCCCACTGTCCACGGAATAAGGGAAAAGCAAAGGTGCTGGAGGCAAAAATCAGTCATGTACTGGTTGAAGAGGAGGTAAGTGAGGTAAAGGGATGTAGTGTAATGGTCAGAAGGGATGATGAAGCAGAGGTGGTTGAACATGAAGGTTTTTGTAATGCTTCTGAGGTAAAATATGGACCCAATGACTATCTTCGGGTGTCAGAGTTTGACTTAGGTGAAAGGGAGCAAGAACTTCAGAGACAGAGGTCAGAGAAAAGGAAAGAAGAGGTAGATGTAGAATTAAGTTCTTTGTTTACTCTTAATGCTTTGAAGGTTACTGCGAAAAATGCTTTGCATGACAGGGTGTTTTTATCAGGTATACCCAAAGCAAAGTTACAAATTGGTGATGTTGAATGTGTTTCTCTTTTGCATTCAGGTTCTGAGATAACTGTCGTAAACAAGAGGAGGTTACCTGAAATTGACAAAGTCGGTCAACCTATGGGCAAAGTGAAATTATGGAGAACCTTTGGAGTACCCATTGAAGCTGAAGTATTTAATTTGCCCTGTAGATTAATTTCGGACGACGGACATCATAAGGTGTCAGTAATGTTGACTTGTGCAGTGACTGATGACTTAAGGGTGGACACAGAGTGTTTTCTAACCTTAGATGACTATAAAGCCTTAAAACTGAGCCAGACTGTAGATGACTGTGAACTGATGGTTGATGAAGACCAGACAGTAACCATTGAAGATATGACTGACCATGAAGGACCGAGGATAATTAGTCATGAGGTGGAGTATAGGTCAGAGGGAGCGACAGTGTTTGGAAATTTTGATATAGCAGAGGAAGTGATACCTGTAGTTAATAAGGTCAGTGAAGTTATAAATGAAGAGAGGTTAGATGGAGATGAAGAGTTTGATGACACTCAGCAGTTAGTTGATGCAGCAGAACAGATGAAAATGGAACAGCTGACAGATGAGGGATTGAAAGAGTGTTGGATAAAAGCAGAGAAGAGAGAGAAGAATTTTTATGTTAGGGCTGGTGATAATCTGTTGTTTCATAAGGATAAGATTGGACTAGGGAATGTTCATCAGATGGCTGTGCCAAAAGGAAAGGTCAAAGAAATTTTAGAATTAGCTCATGATTGTGCATGGGGAAGACACTTTGGCTCAACAAAAACTACTCAAAGAATTAAGTCTTCATTTTTCTGGCCTGGTATGAACAAAGAAATTAAGGAATACTGCCAGAGTTGTAAAGCTTGTCAGTTGAGGAGGAGAAAAACTGTGATGGATCGAGTACCGATTACTCCTGTGGTAAGACCGACCAATGTCTTTGAGGTAATGAACTGTGTGATATCATTGGACCAATTGAGCAAGTTTCACGGGGCTATAAGTATGTTTTGTGTCTAGTAGACCAGCGTTCAAGATACCCAGATGCAAGACCTATGAGAACGACTACCACAGAGGCCATTTGTGATGCCTTACTGGAAATGTTTTCGTATACCGGTATACCAAGGGTGCTTGTCGCTGATCGGGCTGCAAGTTTCAGGGGGAAGCTTATGAATGAGTTCATGAAGAGACTGGGGTGTGTGCCTAGATTTAGTTCACCATATCACCCGGAAGAAAATGCTGTAGTAGAGAGGTGGAATCAGACTCTCAAGAACTTGCTTCACCAAGTAGTACGGAAAAATCCAAAAGGTTGGGAGAAGCAATTACCATTTCTGTTGTGGGCAAGTAGGGAAGTATCTAATGCTACCACGGGTGTAAGTCCTTTCATAATGATGCATGGACAGACAGGACGTGGACCTTTAACCATACTCAGAGAAACATGGACAGGAGAACAGATTGCTCCATGGGAACTAGCAGACACAAGTAAATATATGCAAAAGTTGAAAAAGCAAATGCAGCATACAAAGGATATAGCAGATGTACATGGAGCAAATGCTCAGGAGAGATATGCTCATTACTACAATTTAAGGTCAAAGGAAAAGACATTTGAGATAGGAGATCAGGTGGTGATGTTGGAAAAGGATCGCCATGATAAGTTAAGTGCGGCTTGGAGTGGTCCAGGCATAGTTACAAAGAAGATTTCTGCAGGTAGTTACATGGTACAGTTACCTGATGGAAATGAGAGAACATTACATGTTAATTACTTGAGACCATTCAAGGCAAGGGTTAGTGCTGTTGGCTTGATATGTGAAGGTGAGGAAGATTTTGGTGAGATTAAATATCAGCCTGACAATGACTTGACAGAGGTGACAGATAAGACCACTGCTTGAAATGAAATTGTCTTAGATCATCTTAATGGGGAACAGCAATAGGAGCTAAGGCAGCTCTTACAGAAATTTAAAACACTTTTTGATGACAAACCAGGACTTTGTAAAATTGGTACCCACTCTATAAGGTTACAGGGTGATGTTTGCCCGCAAAGGCAGAAACCATATAGCATTTGCCAATTGTTTAAAGAAGAGGTTGACCGTCAGATTAATCAATTGTTGGATGAGGGATTGATTGTGGAATCAAACAGTCCATGGGCACATCCTATTGTATGTGTACAAAAGGCTGATGACAAAAGTCTTAGATTGTGTTGTGACTTTCGAGAGGTCAATTCTTTTTCAGTATCTGATTGTTTTCCTATGTGTCAGTCTGAGGATTTAATTAATCAAGTAGCCAATTCTCATTACATTGCAACTTAAGATTGTTCTTCAGGATTTTGGCAGGTGCCGATGCAACCAGAGTCCCAAGAACTTACTGCTTTTGTGATCCATAGAGGGATGTATCAGTGGTTACGGATGCCGTTCCGTTTAAAAGGAGCTAGTGCAACGTACCAATGCATTGCTAATAAAATTTGGGAACCTCATTCTGATTATGTTGATGCATATATAGATGATTTTGCAGTGCACTCTAATTCTTGGAAGGATCATCTACTTCATTTAGAGAGGGTGTTAACATCTATTAGCAAATCAGGTTTGACACTGAAGCTTTCAAGTGTGTCTTTGGTAAAGCCAAAGTTAAGTGGCTTGGTCATTTGCTAGGTTCTGGAGTTAAAGAGGTAGATCCGGATTGGAATTGGAGAAACCCATTTCTTTTGCATCTCGTAAATTGTCGACCACTCAACAAAAGTGGAGTACTATTGAAAAGGAGAGCTATGCAGTGATTTTTGCTTTGCAAAGGTTTGAACATTATCTGTTAGGAGCTAAAATACTCTTGTATACTGATCATAACCCTTTGAGGTATTTAACTGCATGTGCTCCCAATAACTCGAAGTTAACACGATGGGCTTTAGCCCTACAACAATTTGACATTGAGGTTAGACATCGAAAGGGATCTTTAAATGACAATTGTGATGCACTATCAAGATTATTCTGACCCTGTGTATTTGGTAATCTGTTATAGATAGTCATGTGAAGAGAATAGTTTATGTAACAATTGTGGAACACTTGTAAGATTGTCTTGAACATATGAAAATGTTGACATCTTTTGAACATTAACAAGTTGTTATTTAACAGAATGGTTTATGTAACAATTGTGAAACACTTGTAAGATTGTCTTGAACATATGAAAATGTTGACATCTTTTGAACATTAACAAGTTGTTATTTAACAGAACGGTTTATGTAACAATTGTGAAACACTTGTAAGATTGTTTTAAGCATAGATTGCTAGTAAGATGTTAATGTTATTAGTGTGTTTTAGAGTGATCTATGGTGGAAAATGAACGATTGACTTGATGACTAATGTATAGGATGACTCTGAGGTTTATTCTATGTGTTCGTGATTGCCTGGTTGGCACGATAGAACTACTAAGTTCTGTTTTTGTTTGAAGTTTAATGGGGCAGATAGATTAGTTATGTTTTTGATTGGCTTTGTTTGCGTATTTCTGTGATTCTCATTTGTTGAGTATTATTAATTTATTGCGTCAAGCCAATGTTCTGGGACCCTTGTCTTTTAATTTTACCTACCAGAACATTGTCTTAAGAGAAGGGGGCGTATGTGAGAGTCACGTGTGGGGACTGCGGACGGACTGACGGAGAGAGAAGGAGAGAGCAGGGAGGCAACGTCGAGAGGTGGGACACAACGAGATTGGGCGTAGAAGGAGAAGAAGGGAATTGAGAAAGAGCGTTGATTTTATGTTTAAAATAAATGTAAATTTAATAAACGTGGTTGGAAGTGAAAACGGTCGTCACAGTGACATCACATCAAAGTTCAAAACGCGTAAGTTTATTAAAACATGTTACTCAATTAAACATGTTCCACCTAATTAACAGCAATTTTTCACCACAATTAACAACAATTCAAAATTTTTGAATTTTTTACTTTTATGCTCGAAGTAAATTTTGGGGTTTTGGAAGTGAATCACCCATTTTGTAACACGCAACCAGAAAATAATTACATTGCCAAAACGCAACGAGCACGGGGAGTCGATGAGCACAGATTGGAATAATTGAATACACGAAGAGGAGCTGGAGCTGAAAAGAACATCCAATCGAACAGGATGATGAGATTCAAGGAGCATTTTGGCTTCTCGTGGGAGAATGCAGAAGTACAAAGTTTGAATTTTTACAAGTTATTATTGTAAAACATTTCTTAAACATGTAATAAATATACCTGCCGCATTAGATTTTCGTGTTGTGGATTGAATAATGCGTGTAATAATTATACTTTCTCCATTTTCATAGTTCTACCATAGTTATAAATACTGTTAGCGTAATAATTACTTTGTTTGATAATTATAAGAAACTGCATGTACATTCTGGACATCAGCTAACCTGAGGGCGGAGTGGGTGCAGAGCCCTTTGTGACGTTTGAGGGTTTATAACTTTAGATACGACGTGTGATGAGTGGCAGAGGACACATTCGTCCATAACTGCGTGACGTCATTTATGGGCGGCCCCTTTTTAATTTATTTCACTTTTTTAAAATATATCTGAAAGCTATTTATACATGACTGTCATAGACAGCTTAAAATTGTTAATTTTTCATGATTTTACTGTCGTAAATTGGTCTAGAGCGCCATTAAAGAGTTGCGTGTTCCGATGTATCTTGTTCGATGCTAAGAAGAGCAAGATCGCTAAGAAGATCTTGTTCCATTGAAGCCGGAAATATGACACAATTAGCTTCAATTTGGTGAATTATCGCTCACAGCTTGCAATCTGGAAATACGTCGTGAGTATTGTGTCGCCTCTGACGGGCCTTTAATGATCACTGTTCAGCGGGGACCGGGGCGCTAAAATCATGCTTGACAACTTGTTTGCAATGAGGATAATGGGGGCGCCAAAATTAAATCTTGCTAACTTATATGGGCTAAATTTGTTTGCAAAAAAATAAAAATAAATTATATTTCTGATCCATCTATAGGCCTAATATACTCTGAAGTGACATGCGATTAGACTCACCTATGTAAGGTTGATCGGTCTGAGCGTGCAAATTACAAAAGATTACTTTTTAAAGAAAAGACTTCGTTAACAGTTACGAATAATTTGACTGATTCGTATTTAGATTAAAGACAAACAATTTTAGGCCTACAGTTGCAAAGTTGCTCCAGCTTTTTACAAGTTGACATTATAAGCTCAAATAATTGTGCAAAGATCTTCAGCATGATGAAGATCACCAGAGGCGGCGATCTCGTTTTGGAGGTGAGGGGACACCAAATGAGAGGGAAAATAAATAAAGGGGACGTGTACCCTCTCCGTAAAAGGTGGGGAACTTGTCCCATTCGCCGCCTCTGAAAATCACCATTTTATTTGTTCTATGTTGCGCATAATTTCTGGTTTATAACTGAAAACTATTATATGACGCTGTCTTGATTTGCAAATGTGTTGCGACTGTAAAGAATAATTATTATTTGATGTTAGTTAAATGTAGTTAAGATTACGATTTATGTTATAATCGAATGGCAGGTTGTTTTCTTTTCATATGGAATAGTCATAAATTGTTTTTTGTATACATTCAATGCATTACGGGGTGGCCCTAACTAGCGGGGCCGTTTGGTCCCTAATTGGGTCTCCCGGGCGATCGACAGCCAATGTTACGTTCATGTACTTGTGCTTACATTTATATTTGTCGGTTTGCTGAATGAATCCGTTGATTGATTGATTGTTTTTTTATTGAGCCACCCTGTATATTGTAAACGGTCATTGTCTGCATCCTTAACAGAGTAGGTTATGTTCAATTGTTCATATGACACGATGTTGAAAAGCAGTTTTTGGTATCTGAATCAAATTCTCAAAACTACTAAAACTCCACTCAAAGCTCAAGCGTGGGCACCGGCTTATTCATGAGCGCATAGGGGTTGCCCAAAGTAAAGTCCAAAAGTGGCTAGAGTCTGGTTAGAGAAGGAAGAGTAGCCGTTATATTCGGTGTAGGTTAGGTCGAGAATTTGAAGGTAGATGATCAGTTGAATTGTGGAATTATTGATCAGGTGAGACTTTAGTTTGTGGCGTGGAAAGTCCGAGGTAGACGTATACTTGAGAAATGCAACATTCTGAGGAAGATAACGGTATGTGATTAGCAGTGATGGTAGACGACCCAAAAAACTGCATAATTCAGGAGGCAGATCGCTCCAGAGACGTGTTACAATGTTGGAGACGGGATTTGTACTGTCGATCAATCAAATCACGGGGAAATACACAAGAAGCCTCAGTTACGGACCACTTGTAAAATATTAATCATTTTGCTCTAGATGTTACATTTGAGAGTTTAAAAAGTTATATCTCACTGTAAATAAGCATCCAGTGTTGTATTTCTAAAAGTGTTTGTTTACAAATTTCTTGACCTGATAGTGGATACACGGCAGAGAAAATCCATAGCATTTGGGTCGGTTGAAGAAGATGTCGCATGTTCCGTTAACATTGTTGTAGTTGAAGTTCTTGCAATACAAAGATCGTTGACATTCTAGGGCACAGTCAAGGACGAGGGTCAAGGAAAGTGAATCCGAAGCTTCATCATGAGCGCAGAACGTTGATCCAGAAGGTGCTTCCAAAACTTGATAAATATGTACGTCTACTATCGTGACGTAAGAAACGCTCGCGAATTTAACGACAAAGTTGAAAATTGTCCAAAGCAACGAAAAACCGCAAAACATTGTCACCTGTTAAATTATCAACGATACTTGATTGTGTATCTATGTTCTCAAGATTCTGTGAGGCAGTGGTTCTATGAAACGCATATTTTCAAGCAAAGAAATGTAGGGTATGACGCAAGCAGCAATGACCGTTTCATCTAGCGATCCAATGCAATAATGAAATTGCCGTAAATGCACATTATATATGCATTGTTAGAGTCTGGATCCTAGGCTGCTATCTGGACTCTAACATTTCACTAGGGGGCCGTCCATAAAGTACGTCACGCTCCAGGGGGAGGGGGTGTAAGAAAGTGTGACAGTTTGTGACAGGGGGAGGGGGGTCAGGCCATGTGTGACTTCACACATTTCTTTTTAAAAATATTATTTATAATTTATTTTTTATTTCTTTAGTAAAATTTAATAGCTTTAAAAATAATTGTCAAAAATTTTGTGAAACATTTGAATTTGGACTGTTCCATTTTTTAGTTAGTAAAGGGGTGAAAGAAAATCTAAATTATAATTTCGTTTTTATTAGAGGTTAACACATGGATAAATATTCATACTGCCCGCTGTAACAACCCTAGAGTCATAAAAGCCTGTTTTGTTTCCTTTTTATTATTTAATCACTGGGTGAGGTCAAGTTTCGCTAATCTACTTCTTATCCTGTGTAAAAAGATTGCATAATTGGAAGATTATCTGAAACTTGACCTCACCTATTGTAAATGAAAAAGCAGCAGATAAATGATGTGTATTATATAATTGCCTAGTCTAATTTTTGCAATTTCTGTTTTCAAATTCAATCTAGATTGAGTTACTGCTTCAATGAATAACTGTGACAACTGTTGACAATTGACTATTCTACTAAGTCATTTTAATAATGTGATAGTTCTTTTAAGTGGAAATTTTATATTTTAATACAGTTTAATAGTGAAGTGTGTTTTAGATTAAATTTTAATTAGGTGTTAATTTAAAAAGAATTTTGTTCGACAGTGTGACGTACTTTAGGGGGAGGGTCCGAGATTTGTGACAGTTTGTGACAGGGGGGAGGGGGGGTTAAAAATGGTCAAAAATAGCGTGACGTACTTTATGGATGGCCCCTAGACTGTATTCCTTAATGCTTATGCACGAGGGATGAAGGAGTGGGTCTTCTCTATATAAGAAGCTTATGTGTAGGATCGACCCTTTTTCTGCTTTTGAGTTACACGGTGAAACATGTTTAGGCTTGTTGCCTGTTTTGTTGGTTTGTCGGTTATGTGTTTCTTCTAAAGGTTATGGTTTACCACTTCGTTATATTACCTAGGCTTTTGTTAAGCTACGAGCACGCCTCGTGTTTGTCCTTATGATCAGCCTTTTGCACTGCCTTCAATTCAAAATCTCCGCTCGCCACCTCCATTGTATATCGATTTAGGCATGTCGTTACTTTAGTGAACCACTGCCGTGATTGTTCGTTGCCTAATTGCACGTTGTCTAACTGCCATTCCGCTGGATTCGTGGTTTACTTCACAGTTACTAAATCGATGTTACCGGGAAGACACGCACAATGAACGACAACACATATAGAGCAGCACATATCAAACATTAATGGGACACGATGACGTAGGGTAAGCCTATACACGTTCTATGCCTTGCAACCCCTCGCCATCACCATTACCACCAGTTGCACCAACACCACCACCGCCGCCACTATCACCATCTCCGGATAGGTTCACAGTCACACAATCTCCATAGTTAAAATATTGATGTTTAATGTATGATAATTGTACGATGCCGTTTTGGATAATATGGGAGGAAAAAGTTTTTAATGAAACCGTGTTATCTGACTAATTGGAGATGATGGTCAGTAGCCTATCTACGCCTGAAAAGTCTTGTCACTACGTTACAAAGCTGTTTCAGGATTTACAGCGACCATTCTACATATTGACATCGTTGTCGTGGATCATGCACTCAATTTTAAGTAATGACTAAACTCATCGGTGTCAGTGCAGAAAACACAGGTTGTCAGAGTTTGTCAAACACAAATTGGTATTCTGATTGTAAAATGGGGTAGATTTCTGACTCCGTTAAATGCCTTCTCGTGTGCCAAGCTAATATAGACTATAAGGTACATGTAAGCTAACAATAAAATTGGGCTAAATTTAAAATGCAAACTGATATGAAATGGCATCAACATTATGACCTTCGCTATTATGTTATTTTCAAATTTTAATATTTATCCCAATTTGATGTTGAAATTGCAATATTGGGTCATTGGATTGCCCAGTAAATTGTCGTTGCGCTTCTTGTGTCCTGTTAACAAGGTTTTTTATGTTAGACGGGCTATTGGTCTGATGACAATGTCTCTTGTGTTTTTTTTTGTTTTTCACAAAGTCGTGCTTGTGCCTGCATTTGCTGAAGTTGCTCCGTTATCCTGATTTGACTCCAAAGTACTAGTGACAACTACTACAATTTGGTAAGGGTCATGAAAACATTTGTCGTACAGAACCTAGTTAATTGCATCGAACAATGCCATTCGACTCTTTGCAGTATTCATTAATCAGTCGGCCTTTTCGTGTTCTTCGGTGATTAGAAGTGACGTGCTGAACAAATGAATTGATCGCTTGGCTAAGTAGACCCCCCCATGGTTAAAGAAATGGTGATCTTTGTACTGATTGGCAAAGAAATTGCGTCAAATTTGTGACGCAAAACGATTCCATTTACTTGTCCGACAAATAGCTCCCCATCAAAGGCGGCTGAAATCTTGTGACATGAGCAGCCATTATGATTTATAAAAGAGAAGGATTGGTGGAAATGAGCAGCCGTTGTGATTTATAATGGAGAAGGGTTGGTGGAAACAGAGTTTGTATCGCAATAGATGTTCTCTCTCGCAGAAAGACGGCAATACGAGCTCTAACAACGACCCCAGACAACTTCCACCTGTAGGCCCTCGGATTGGGGCTGGCCCAGCCGCCTTCCATGAGTTCGGTGCAAGCGTATTGTTGTCACCAATGTGAATATTAACATGAGGGATATTAAAAAACTATGTAGATTAATATGTAGAAAGCTCATGTTTGGACTAAGGTGTTCAATTAGCTTGTATGGTATGCCTACTCGGTAAAACAACTCTTGAAATAGATGCTTTGGGTACCATTGCTTAGCTCTTTGAGCGCGATTATGTAATGATCCTGATAGAACAAGACCATACATGTTCTTAACTATATAGGGTCACCCCCAATTCCTCGACATTAGGCCTAGTTAGGCCTAGATAACATACTCACAATCCATGGTTCAATTTTAATGGCTCCGACAATTATTGTGTGTGATTTAATTGAGCATCCCTCAGTTTACGATCGGTTTGATTTGAGAACTTGCAAAAAGAAACTAGTTCCTTGCTATGATAATCGTATGGTTATGGCCCCGTCATTTATGCGAATCTGCGATTATTCGGTTTTCACATAAATTAGCAATTTTCGCATAAGCAGAAAGTTTTCGCAAATTTTCGCTCAATGTTCTAAAATTAGTTCAGTTTCAGCTATTTATCGCATAAATTGACGGTTATTTCATAAATAGATAATCGCCATTCTCTCAAAATTGAGAACATAGAGATGCTGGTGATTTTGAAATTCAACACAGCCGGTGGCAAACTAAATAGCATAGGCCAGCTTCCCTAGATAGACCCAATTGATTGCTTTACAGTAATACTAAAAGTGACATTTAATTATTAATATTATTGCTAAACCATTCGAACTTCAGCAAAATATTACACTACAAGTTAACTGCAACGTTTTGCTGGCGCATTTAATGAACTTAATAAGCGTTTGTCTGAATGTTTTCATTATGCACTTGATGTATAGACAATAGGCTTATCGCATAAATTCGCAGAATTTAAGATTCTGCGCCGCAAAATCTCCAAATTGAGTTCGCATAATTTATGAAAATATTTCGCATAAATCACGGTGCCATACATATGGTAAGTAAAGAAAGATTAGAACTGCTCAAATCTGCCATATCAAGCACTAATTGAGAACCTGTTACGACGATCTGTGCAGGAGGCGATGCCAGTGAAGTATACTAACTCTTCTTCAAATGTATGAAGACATTTATGATGAGGTATTTCCAATAGTCTATACAAATGCAATTATTTATGGGCCAGACTAACTCAACCTTGGATAACCATTGAATTATTAAAATCCCCCAAAATGCTTGAAAAACACGAATATATAAAATGAAGAAAATTTACTGTGTACATGAATAACTTGAAAACTATGTTAATTAAAGCAAACAACTATTACACAGCAGAATTTTGAAAATATAGCCTAATAATGACTTGAGGAATACTTGAGACTATTTCATGAGATTATGCTATATGGAAAGAGCGATAGGCCTACGAACATAGAATTTCCGATAGCCTATGTGTGTTGGTCAAAAAGACAGACATATTTTCTACGCCAATAAACAAACCTTACACCTTACGCCCACGACCGCATGTTCGTGTTATTCCACAGGCAGAAAATCTAGCGCCAAAATCCTACATAATTAGTATACTGTGCCTTTAAATTTAATGTACACAAAAGTGTAGAAATGCAATTTGTAAAAAATATACTTACTTATCTACATGCTTAAATGGACAGGTAATTTAGGCAGCTGCCTAATAACGAGAAACGTTGGGACTTTGCCAATGTCCAATGAAACTACGATGCTAATAATTCCGTATTCGTATTGTTTCAGGCGCAGCTACCAATTGAAAGAGATAGACTATTGACGTCATCACAAATACTAGCGAAGAATTTCAATTATTTTATGAAAATCTGCAGTTATTGATCAAAGTTCTTCTTACATGGATTTCAGCTCCGCCAACTGAAGTTTCTATTGAGTCTTCATCAAAGGACATCAGGTAAACCTGGGACTAATATGGACTAATATTAGTCCCAAGGTAAACCTAAAAAAGTTTATCTAAATTACGATATTTAGAGCGACCTGGCGATTTAATTGTAGGCCAAAATTTTAAAAGTAGCGCCATTTCGATGATACTCATTGTGTGCCTAGTGGCTGTAGCGTAACAATATAAGCCTAATTATCATTTCTGTTTTTAAATTTTAGGTGTTTAAATTTAAAAATTGCGTGGTTCTATTTTGTTTGAGTGAGCTAGTAAAACTCTGTGATTTCTATACGCCAAAACACGTTTTGAAGGTGAGTTAAACACATTTTGAAGGGGAGTTTGTAATTTTTAGTATTAATGCTGAAATATAATTTTATATTTTAATTAATTTTTTTAAGTTATTCAAGTGTATGAGTCAATGAAGAACGGTGATTTCTTCAGCCCACATAAAATATTTAATACCTTTAAATTTAACTTTTAATTTGACTAAAAAAATTTCTCATAATTATTGTTTCGATCAAATAATTAGTATCTTGGGTTTCCCTTAGTTTTCCTTAGTTTCTCTGATCTGCATATCATTAGCTTTCTTAGATTTCGCCTAATATTTTATCGCATTTATTAGTTTGCTTTCGCGAGTGTCGCCGTCTGTTGCAGGTTACTTCTTTCGAAGACTGACTGAGAGAAACTCGCAGCTTTGAATGGTGTGGCCAATGATTATGCCTCTTAGAAATACTCTTTGTATTCTAGTCACTACCTAAGCATTTCCATTTCTATTGAAGTAACCATAGTAAGAGTCTCACTATGGGATTTAGAAACCCAGACAACAGTAACGTCAAGTACAGGCGTATGCAATGATTCTATAAGTTTGAGATCTTGACCTGTTGGCGACTACATAACATAACTTGGAATGTCTTATCGACTCTAAACAACTCAATTAATGTGATGTGCAAATGTATATAATATCAGCATGTTGATAAATTACACAGATAAGAGAACTCCGGCAGTTTTGTCACCGTCCGTTCTTTCTAGCCGCCTGTTAGCTGTCAGCTCTGGCACCGTCAATCCCTGACAGGGTCGGTATTCTGACCGTCAGTATGATTTTCATTGGCCACAGGAACTTTCAGAACTCTTAGTCTTTTTGGATCTTTCATTTCTGACGAACCTGTCAGGATTGAAAGCTCCTTAAGACATGGCGCAGCCGCCACTGACATCGCAAATCTGTTATCTGACATGGGCCACTAGATGTTGCTCTCGAATTGTATTCGAGGGCAATAGCTAGTCCGTCCAAGCCACCTGTCAGATCTGTCAGCTCTGGAACCGTCAATCCCTGACAGGGTCATTATTCTGACAAAAGCGGGCAGGGCAAGAGCGCGCCTGCAAAAGCCGCCGAAAATCGAGCGCAGGGCTAAAGCGAGCGACGACAAAAGCACGCCGACATCAGCGCGAAACTCACGCTTTTTAAAAATTATGTTATTAAGACAAGTAAACAAGTGTTCACTAGACAAACTGTGGAGAGATCTAAGCTCATATAGCTCTATAGTTGAATCTAAATAGTCGATATTTAAAAAATTGAGAGTATTGTAGCGCTTTAGTGAAACACAATAATGTTCAGATTACACATTTCATTCAAGCAATTTTACCGGGTACACTAGAACTCTTGCCAGGAACTTTGTTTCTGATACGCAAATAAATTTGCTAAAGATTTCTTTTCAAATACACTGTTATTGAACGTTAATTGAAATGTTATTCGCACATCTGTGGTCGAAGCCGTATAAATATAGAATTATGCACTGCGTTATTGACCATTATCAAATATTGCGTAGGTCTATTATTTATATCTCTATTACTCCTTACGTTTATGTCTTGCGCCCATTTTGTCGCGGTTTTTGCGTGCTTATGTCGGCACGCTTTTACCCTGCGCGCTTTTGTTACGGCGCCAGAGAACTCAAGGGCCATAGAGAGCTTTTAGAATCATTCTAGGAATGCTTTCGGAGCTTTCATTTCCGGCGAACGTGCCAGGACTTAAAGCTCCTTTAGCCAAGGCACCGCCGCCACTGACAACGGTACTCTGATGTCTGATATGGCGCTCGCTAGCTGTTGCCCTCGAATTGCGTTCGGCAGCAATTCGAAATCTCTGATGCACTGACAGAATGGAGCTTGCTACTCGGTGCGTCACAATTCCGGGCAGGAGCAGCCATGTGCCGGTGGTGATCCAGTTGATCGACTCTCGTGGATATGTATATATATATGCAGCTACGGTAGATTAAGTTTTTATGAATGCTTTGCGACGAATCCTATAGATTGGCTGACGATGCAATCTTCAGTCCACAATTGAAGATGCCAAGTATAGCGCAATGCTGTTCCAGATATCTGTATGAGACGCGTGACGATTCATGTGTTAAGTCGTTCTGTCACTCTGTTTTATCTTGTCCTATAGTATAACAATGTAAGACTGACATTCTGCTATCTCTGTTTCTTTTGTCTTATTCCTTTTGGTTTTTAGGTATGAATACATCTGTTTCTCTCTCTCTCTATCTATTATCTTATAGTTTCATCCGTCTCTGTGTTTTCTTTCCATCGCGTGTTGCCTCGTTTCCCTCTATTTCTCATTCCCTGGGTCTGTAATTAACTCTGTGTTTTCTTGATCTTGCTGCCTCAGGTTTTGCCTGTCTCTATTTTCACTCTTTGCATTATCTCTAATAAATCGGCCTCTCTAATTTCGCCAATTATCGTTTACGAGGTCTGTCTAACCCTCTCAATTTTATATCTTGGTCTTTGGCCTGCACACATTTGTTGTATATCTTTTCTTGACTTAGGATTACATCCATGTGGCTATCTGTTTAAATCCATAAATTGGCAATAATTGTTAATACGAAGGCATTAACTTATACTCATGACTTAGTATGAGATCAGAGTTTTCGACGGGTCGGGTCGATCCCGAACCGATGAGCGATCGGTTCGGGTCGGATTTTGTGAAGAATACACACGTATGTACAGTCGGCTGGTCGGATTCGGTAGGGTCAAGATTCCGGTGGGACGGTGTAGTAGAACATAAAGACACTATGAACAGCAGAATTGCACAATCGACGATGGCAATAGAATTCTTATGTGTAATTGTGTAATATCTAGATTTAGATTGTTATATTTATCTGCTTTGAATTCTCTCTTGGACGAATGACCTTTCCGGCCTCGCCTCCCAGATATCTGTCCTATATATGCCCTACTCTATCTGTCCCTTTCCTTCTCTGTCCTTCTCTGTCCCTTCACCTGCCCCCTCCTCCTTTCATACATCCATCGCCCCTTGACAATTTCTCTTGGCCGTCTTCTTTCACCGAGTTATCTTCGTGTCATCTTCTATCACTCATCCATTTCCACAATGTCTGTCCTTCGACGTCTTTGTCCCATATCTATGCCTCTCACTCTCTGGTTCTCTCTCTGTCACTCTCTCTCCCCTCAATCACTGCAATTGCGCCGGTCGGTAGCTCACCGGGTGTTAGATTAATGAAATCCCATTAACAAGATCATTAGTACAACGGTTACAACAGCGATTAGCTAACGGTATTCTACCAGAATCCAATTGCAGCGTATGTTATAAATGCTAGCTAGCTTCGAATACTGTTATTCTGGTCTGGCCAGGCCATAACTCAGTGAATAGGTATCTGCAGTTTTTCAAGGAGGTGGCGCCGTCACTCACCACCCAGTTGCACTCTGGGGAAGTTGATGTTGTTGAACTGCGACTTTGTTGAAATCTAACCTAAGTAGGTGTCGCTGATATGTGGTTGTGTGGTTGTCTGATTGCTGGACGTTTTTGATCTTTGGTCATCACGATGCAAGAGAATTTATTTGGCTTTCTATTTTGGTTGCCTGAGGTTTATAAAAACAGATGGAAACGGACGTATTGAAAGAGAGCAGCATCTTTGAAGCATGTTGTATGGTTGTAATTAAATCGAAATTCTCTACAACCTGGGATGGGCGAATTACCGGCTGACATGCAATTGAATATAATTTACCAATTACTGTTGAAAATGTAATTGAATTTCACATTATCAAGTACTTTCACGTCTTGCTGGAAATTACCAATTGCTAATTACGTAATTTCAGTTACGCCAAATTATAAATTACAATCACTATCAGGGTCAATAAATGCAGACAAGATTCTGCAACAAACATATGCTTTCTATTTTCCTTTCATTTTACATAACATTATAAGAAACAGCTAACTTAATTGTCTTTCAGATCAGCAGCTGTTCAAACAATTAACAGTGATAGAAATAATTATTGCATCATCCTGCGATTAAAGTTAGCGGTGGTACATCAAAAAATTATAAGTAGGCCTAATGAGTTACACCAATCAATTTTTCGTATTTTCTTCATTGTATCAACCAACAGAGTTGAACATACATTCCTGAAAATATGCGAATGACTGCTCTTATGTTTGTTTACATAATAATATGAGTGACATAATACTTGCCCCAGAAATTTGAAAAATGGGGGGCACAAATTATCTTAACATTTCATCTTGAAAAGCCATTAGAGAACATGTAAAAGAAAGGATTTCTGGGGCACACTGGGGGCATTGAGCACTAAAACGGCCCAGTTATGAAACTAGGAAGGGCCGGTGCCCCATCCCTGCCCCCAGCTTGTTTCACCCTGCTGACATTACTAAAATAACTGACTTCAAATGCATTAAACCGATTGTTTACCTGTTTGCATAGTGATGCGATAATTATTTGCACCAATGCATCCAAGAGACACGTTTGTTAGGTCTTACAATCATGCCTACAAAACTGACGAGTCTCTAAGGCGGTGCAGAAGAAGGCAGGGCAGCATTAAGCTGTAAAAATAAGTAATGGTATTACTAAAAAATATAGAAGACGATTTGTGATCCAAGGAATTTTAACCTGATCGATTTTTCATTTATCAGCTAACGTGAAGTAGGCCTAATTTGTATTTCATAATGTAATTTGAAATTGCAAATTGCAGACATAAATCTAATTGAGTTAGGAATTACAAATTACATTGATTTTTAGGCAACAGATTAAAAATGAACAATTGCAATTGTAATTCAAATTACTTAATTTCAATAGTCAATTAAATTACTGCCCATCTGTGTCTATAAACAATGTTGCAATTGACCATTGGAAGACCTTCGAGGGAGCGTGAAGAGATTGTAAAAATACAAAGTTTCTTAGAAAGACCGTATAATTTTAATAGTAGATGTAGAAATTTAGAACCTAACTAACCCTAAGAATTAAAAAGTTGATTTTAAGTAGGATTTGTAAAGGTTATACAACTACGCATAATAGCCCTTAGTATACGTATATACAATTACAATAACAGACATGGATGACAATTTGTTATTGAAAATGTCCCGTTACAATAAAATGATTATTATTGTTCAGTAACACACGGCAGGGTGAAATGTTGCGCATTATGCTGAATGCAGTAGGCTAGCTTTTGGTTTAGACCAATGAAAGTGTTTTTATAGATGGAGAAGTGCAATATGATACCATACAATGATCTCTTCCTAAAGGTCTAAAAATGTCTATTGCCACAGATTCAGTGTTGTCTGTGCATTGCTTTAAATACGTTGGATCATCGCTCGTACCCCGTCCAATCTGGAATCAGTTGCCAATCCCAATTCGGTCAGCTCCCGATTATAGAAGTATTTGGATCCGAACTGATTTGTCATGGAGTGTGCTCCACAGTTATTGTACCACCATCCTCCATTTCCAGATAAAACGCAGCAATTTGAAGTGGACCTATCGTTATCCGATTCCCATGTCGAGAAATTCATCCCCGTCTGGACTCCTGAAAGTTTCGGATACTCGAATAAATTTCCGGAATCTCCGGTGAACCCGCTGACGTGGATCGTGTACCATTTCGATTCTGGATCAATCTGGAAACTACTGTATTCGGCGGAGAACCAGGAATCGTTCTGAATTGATTTTAACTCAAAGCGCACTTTGCACAGACCGCTATTAGTCATCTGGTGGAGCTTTTCGAGGCCGAGCCAGAACTCCCCAGTTAGATTACCGAAGCCATTCCGATAAGTGATCCAGGTTTCGTTGAATTGGAGGCTTCCATCGTAACGATAGAGAAAGACGATCCAACGATTGACGGAGATGACTGGAATTGGCTGAGCGAAGGTTGCGACCGATATAGTAGTTTGAATAGACGACGCCACATAACCTGAAACCATCAACAAAAGCAGTTCTCTAAATCATAGGTTTTCAAACTGTGGTCCGTGGACCCGTTGGGGCCCGTCGCTTGTTGCCAAGGGGTCCGTAAGCAGGTCCAAAAACCAATAAAAATAGTACATTTGCAAGGCTTTCATTATCATCATAAATTAGAAAAACAACTGAGCTATCTATGCTTTCTATAATTATTACTTACTGATGCTTAGGTACTCTAGTAACATTAGTTCTTTCCGGTGCTATTTTTAGTGCACGTTATTGTAATTGGTACGTACCAACGGAGACGCTATTGCTGCTAAAAGTAATTTTTTAAATATAAT
This sequence comes from Bimastos eiseni, assembly GCA_959347315.1. Classification (NCBI taxonomy): domain Eukaryota; kingdom Metazoa; phylum Annelida; class Clitellata; order Crassiclitellata; family Lumbricidae; genus Bimastos; species Bimastos eiseni. The sequence goes on from OY365812.1 coordinate 18,510,848, forward strand.
ATTAATATTTTCAATGTTCTTCTTAACCGTGGATAATTTTATAAAGAGAAAAGTTCATCAGAAATCCGAATATTCTGACTACAAAGATAAATGTGAGAAAAAGAAGAAATTCCGTAAGTAGGGCCTATAATCCAGAGTATATTTCTTATGGTTTAATTGCAATCGGAACAAATGCCGATCAACCTCTTTGTGTTATGTGGGTGCAAACTATGTCTAATGAGTCAATGAGACCCGCGAAATTAAAGCGCCATTTAACGACAATGCATGCTGATGTTGCCGATAAACCAAATCAATATATCGAGCGATAAAAGGAGCATACTTAGAGCAGAAAGGCAAAATAACAGGTTTCGCCACAGTAGATGAGAAAGCTCTATGTGCATCTTATATGGTAGCATTGCGAATAGCACGAACGAGAAAGCCTCACACAATTGCGGAAGAGCTCATACTGCCTGCAGCAGTTGACGTGTGTGAGGCTCTACTGGGAAAGGCATGTAGGGAGAAACTGAAACTCATTCCATTACCTGATAACACTGTGAGCAGTAGAATAAAATAGTTAATGGTGACTAATCGTATAACTTATTATAACAGTCTCAAATTCTCAATCAATCAATCAAAACATTTATAGAGCGTCTCTTCAAGATATTTACTCGGAGGCGCTCTCTATGCTGCGAATTCGCATTTTCTGCAGTCACTGCCATTAGGACAAAAATAGAGATAAGACTAAACATCGAGGCTGATGTTCGCGTATGTTAACAAAATTTGGGCAAACTCTGCAGCGCAAAACATGCACATTCTTCACACTGAAGCAAAGACCATTGTTTATTAAAAATGTGTTCAGTGACATAATATATGTATATTTTTAATTACCTTTTGCTTATCTGCTGCACGGTTGAACTGTATTGATTGACAGTAGTCAGTAGTGGATTACATAAATAATAATAATGTCGATTGACCAAATTTATTGAATAGGGGTGTGCCATCTAACCACGACGTGCTGCGGGGTCCACAGCTTAAAACGTTTGAAAACCCTTGATCTAGATGATTATTATTCAGCTTACGACACCTCTTATCAACTAGAGCAATGCTCATTAATCAATCAAGCAGCCCATCTTTCTGTTCAGAATGATGAAATTCATAGGTCAATGGATAGGGGTGAAATCACTGATATGGTGCTTCTTGATCTGTCAGCGGCCTCTGATATCGTTGATCATTCCATTCTATGGCACTGTCTTCACATTTTTTGGGGTTGTCTTGTCCGGCTCTAAACGGGCTTGAAACTTATCTACACCCCTGCTCACATGCTGTATGTGTTGATGAAAATTTTCTCTGTTGACCGTGGTGTGCCTGAAGGCTCAGACCTTAACCCTCTCCTTTTCACCCTTTAGGTTCACTTATAAGCAAATGCTCTATGGGCTACCACTCTTATGCCGATGACACACACATCAATCTATCGTTTAACAAATTGATTATGTGCTTCCTCCATATAGCTTACTATAATGTATTCTCAATAGCTCAGCCTTGGATCATTGGTGACAAGTTGTTACTTAATGAGTCCAAGACCGATTTTTTTATAATGTATACATCCTATCGGTTTCAACAATGTGAATTCATTGATTTTTTGCACCTGATATTATATAGTAGCCTACATATATTCTGTTTTCAGAGGTAAACATACCATCGATAGCAATTCTGCCGCCGTCGCTGAAAGCCATTCCCAAGTTTGAGGTTGCGAAAATGACCACGGCATAATAATAATGAAGTCATGTTAAGAGACCAATCAGAAACTGTTATTCTAGTAGAAATATAATTTAATTTATAATATAAATCTAGAAGTCAAAGACATAATAATAGTGAATACGTATGGAAATAAGCTGCCTAGTTCAACATAGTGCTTTGAATTATTCAAGTTAGAGCTATTCATCCGCTAATCTCGTTACACTACCTTAGCGACAGCACTCAGTGTCAGATGACGTCCTCGCCTGCAACTGCAATGTCATGTTACCATCGACGAAGACATAAAAGAAACTGGGTTATGCTCAATGGTCTTTAGTTTAGTATCACGGAATTGAATCTGCTTAGAAGGTTTGGCGTTTACGTTCAAACATTGAAACTCGGCTTGCTATTTAACTCCCAACCAACTGTCTTTATTTTCACTCTTGGCATTGACAGTTGACTCTTGTGCAAAACTCTTAAGAAGTAGCTTCCACCAAGGATGCACATGCTTACCTGCCGGCTGTTGACATTGTACGATCGTCCAGTTGTCGTTGAGACATTGCATGCATCCATCTCCCGTCAGGTTGAATCCGCATTCATTGTATAATCGTTTATTGTATGTAAACGGAATGTGACACTTTTGATCATTAGAAGTACCTGAAGTAATGCAATTGGACGTTTACATAGCGCAGCATCTCCTTTGGCGGGTGATCGTCCAGTACGATCGTCGAGTCGAGTCGAAACGAGTCGAATGGTACGCGGTGGCGAGACGATCAGAAGGACGCGGGTTCGATACCAGCTAGCCACATGAGGTTGACTAATCCTTCCATTCTCTAGGTGGCGTCGGTAAAATGAGCAGGATACAGACCGGCGCCGTGCAGGCTACCATAAAAGTAAATTCTACTCCTCTTTAACCTATTATGATCTGCTACCACAATATCAAGTAACTGAAGTTTGTTAGTTGAATTGAAAATACGAACAAATATTAATATTATTAACTATCTGTCATACTGGAGCCACTTTGTGCGCATATGGCTCAAAAGGTTCTAGGACAATAACCCCCTGGACAATAACCCCGGGCATTTACCGCCGTACAAATAACCCCCGAACAATAACCCCCGGACAATAACCCCCATGCAACAAAATTTAATAATAAACCCCGAATAGTATAATGGGGTTAAGACACGAAAATCCGCATGCACCACTTATGCAAATAATTAAATTACTTCACAAATAATGTAAAAAAAACATACAGTAATTATGATTTTATTAGAAATATGTGTTATATTAGTGAACCATTCACGTCGAATATTAAATTAAATCTCTCTAAAATGCAGTTGCTGCATATTGTCAAACCGTTCAGCGCACTGAATAAGACAGCTCGTCAGCTATTCCACGGAGATAGTCAATAAGATTGCGCTCCTTGCAGTTTTTGACCACAGGCATAGTCCATTCATTTGAGTCAGCATATTTCTTTCCTGGAGGTTGTGTTGGATGACCAGCCAGAAATTGATCTGGACTTAACTGGACTCAAGGCAAATAACCGCCACCAAGAGTGGACTCAAAAGCATTACAAAAGAAAAGTGTAATTATGTGATAATAAGCCTACTCGTGTTTCACCATAATTGCTGTTTGATGTTTGCCAATTATCTGCAACCTATCTACTAATTTCAATCTTACGGTATTTATGTGATATTTTCTACTTAATTCTTATCATTATACTATGCGGGAAGTTATTGTCCAGGTTTGTTTTGCACGGGGATTATTGTCCGGGGTTTATTTGTACGGGAGTTATTGTCCTGTAACCGACTCACGATATTAATTTGACTACGACCCACAGAATATACCTCAAAACTCGTCAAGCGCCACCACTGATCATACTAGTGGCGTAGCTGCCTCTGTGGCGCCTTGGAGCGACCCTTGCTCAAACGCCCTCCCACTGAGCAAGACCCATTCTCAGTGCCTTATGAAGAAGTAACAGAAAAGATACAACTACGCAACTATTATTCTGTCTTTCTGCACTGTCTCATGGAATTAACAGACCATTTGGTATTTGTGAGTGTAAACTGGACCTATTCAAAAGCATCCGCAGAATTCGGAGGCTCTCGAAAGTCAGTGCAAAATGTGTTCAACTCTTCTGCACTAGTTATCTCAACACACAGAAGAAGTACAGAAATGTTCAAAAAAGTTCTACTCAGCGAACAGAAAAGAACGGAAAATGTGTTCATTTCAACGAACACAGACTTACTGCGATTATGCAGCCGATCAACTGATCTGAACATGAGTAACGTCCTATATTTTGACTAGATTTGGAATCTGGAATCATGTAAACCACTTTTGAAAACTCACTTAATAGCTTAATTCTACTAACGTGAAACATGCGTGCATGCTGATATTGAAGGTTGTTCGTTTATAGCCTAAGTACGGGTTGGCCTCGGGCTGCTATTAACTAGCCTAAAGGGTGATAAATACCGCGAATGTATGCCACGCGTTCGTCAGACGCGTACGGGCTACGACGATATTAGTCAGACACGTACGGGCTACGACGCAAAGGCTTGTGAATTTGTTAATCGAACCATCGACCGAAATTAAAGAAAAAATAATTTCACATCGGTCTCTGAGACGCCCCTCAGCCCTTGGCGCCTTCGAGCAACTTGGCTCCACGGCACTTCGACACTGTACTCGTCCTTCTATAACGCACTTAATCTTTCGTCATCTTGCCTCACTCTATCTCTCATCATCGTGTCATATATAAAATCTCGGTAAATATTGGGACCTTGTTATGAGTCTGCATAATCATGTCTTAGTTTTCATTTTATTTTGCAAATGAACTCATCGATCCTTGCACCGGGCATGGTATGAATTATCAAATTAGCCAGAAATGAACAATGTGACCTATCGCCACGAAGCAGTGTGTAGTAGGGTCGAATCATCGAACACATTAACAGCGAGCTGACAGTTGTGTCCTTAGCTACAAAGGCCTGGGTATGGGTGGTTAGTAGTGGTTATTAGTTCTTACAGCACTTGTTGTAATCGTGTCTCGGGGAGAAGGATTCCAAAGGTCTTATGTTGATCATCCATTCTGTTTTTGAGAAAGTATTCAGTGATAGAAGCTGATCTTGTAAAAGTAGGCCTACCCGGGGAGTAACGTGCAACATGATCATCGACAATAATATTAGCAACAGCGATGTGGCAATTAATTAGGTATTTAAAAAATAGCTAGAGTGAGCTTAGTTAGCCCAAACTGCGAATGTAGTTTTGGCTCGACCAATCTTACAGCGAATTATATTACTTTCGCTTCACATAACTTATATAGTACATAACGAATATCAGATCTAGACCGAATCATTGAACACATTAAGAAGGAGCTGACAATTGCATTCTTAACTAAAAATACCTGGGCCTGAGCTTGTAGGTTAACGATCTTCAACAGATTAAGATTTATTGGATATTATATGAATTAGAAGCTTACCGGCGAGAGGTTGATCTATCTGCATCTGAAACAATTTGACTGAAATTGTTAATCAAATACAAAAGCCAGTAATTCTTTAAATAATTAATTAATTGTATCGATAATACATTATATATTCATGCATTCTTATTTTCATATTTATTTTTTGGTTTGTTGGTAGCTTTTATTTCGATTGTTAGCCAATGATAACTATACAATTTTTCTAGAAAAATAACTGGTGAGCACTGACACGCTATATAATAACCTGATAGTGGATGCACGGTGGAGAAAGACCATAACAGATTGGTCGGCTGAAGAAGAGGTCGCAAGATTTTTTCCCATTGTTGTAGTTGAAGTTCTCGCAGTACAAAGATCGTTGACATTCTAAGGCACAGTCGAGGACAGAGGTCAAGGACAGTGAATCCGAAGGTTCGTCATGAGCGCAGAGCGCTGATCCAGGTGATGCCTCCACCATTTGATACACACGCACATCTGCTGTCATGGTGTAAGAAACGTTTGCGAGTTTAACGACAAAGTTGAAAATCGTCCAAAGCAACAAATAACCACCGAACATTGTCCTCTGTTAAACTATTAATGCGATTTGATCAAATATATTGAATTCCAGGTGTTCTGAGGGTGAAACTCTATGAAATTTACGATTCTCAACCAAATTTCAGTTATCAGACCGGCAGCAATGACAGCTGCATTTGGCGGTCCATTGCAATAATGAGTTGCGCGTTCTATCGATTTGGGATTTAGTGGCCAACGGTTGCAGCTCGTGATTTATTTGCGCGTAGTCTGCACTGCCGTGTAACTGGATTTGTAGTTTTCTCCCGAGTTTAGTGAATCAGTGTTACAGGAAACACATGCACAATGAAACACGAATCGTTTAGAGCAGCAATTTTTTAACGGGAAGGTTTCATACCTCATTACAGCTTTAATATTGCAGGATTGTTTCCTATGTTAGTTTGGCAAATACAATGTTGTTTGTCATTCAAGAAATTATAGGGCGACACAAAAGTTCATTCATCGTTTCCAAATGGCGCTTTCTTAGTAAGGGCTTCATATTTTTTCTGCAATTTTGTCACTTCATACATAATTCAAATAAAGGATATTGGTAGAAATTTGGTTAAGATCGGTTCCGTGATTGCCATTATATATTAAAACAATCGAAGAGAACCAGTTTCGTGGAATAAAGCTTCCATACGATGCAGTTTATTCGTTATAATGTCATTGTAAACAACATGTTCGCCTGATAGACCATAAGGTTTTACCATGTGGGTAAGCGAAAAGAGATCAACGATAAAGACAATTCGAGAATGACAGAGAAGATGGATGGGACACATAATGAGAGGAGATTCACTATTTAAAAACATCATAGAGGGGAGAATGGAAGGGAAAAAGAAGAGGAGACCAAGAACAATGCTTTTAGACTGGATGATGGAGAAAGGTGGATACGAAAAAATGAAAGAAGAGGCTCAGCACAGGGAGGAGTGGCGTCATTGGACATATGAATCTGCCTGAAGGCAGAGAACCAAAGAAAGAAAAGACCATAAGACAGTATTGTTACCTAGGTCTTACAGACTTAGGCTAGCTATTAGCGTACAGTATTTTCGTTCTGCTTAATGACAGCACCGACTCTATGCGGCATAGACTGAATTAGCGACTGAAGTGTTCTAACCTCTATGAATCTCCACGCTTGTTAGCTGCGGCGAATAGGCTGATCAACGTTCTTTGACTCAGGGTCTTTGTAAACGCTGAGAGACAAAATACACCACAAGTTCTCTATAGGACAGAGGTCCGGAGTATTAGATGGCCAATTCTTCTACTTCATGTATGACGGTAAATTTAGTCATCTAGCCATTGGGCTATTTCATCGTCACAGCTGTGTAGGACAACGCGCACAATCCTGCTGATATACTCCAAGATTATTGTCAACAAATAACTTTCGTTGAATAGCACTGCTGTTGTCTGACTGTCTATGTGCGTATTACTCGAGAATGTTTGTGATGTAGTACTGCGAATTATATATGGTGCCATTTGGCACAAAGGGAAGGCTAGTGAAACCCCCGGACGACATCCCACTCAATATCATCACTGACGGACCAAACCTCATAATGTGGTCCTGAGGAGCGCGGACGGAACGTTCTCCTCCTGTGAACCCCAAACTGTAGTGCTTTGTGCATTCGGAATATAAAACGCTTTGAACGGCGACTCATCGGTGAACAAAACATTAGACAAAGTTGTCCACAGTTCAGTGTCTCTGCTCCTATGTTTTTACTCAATTAAGGGCCGTTAGCCATGAATGCACCTCGCGCACCGCGGTGTACACTGTCATGCCATTTAACGCACATTCGACTTAAAATTTGTAAAGTTGCACGCATGATAAATATTTAACAGATCCGAATCATTTTAACCGAGATATTTAAGTTTGAAAACGGTGAACTAACTTTTGTGTAACCCTATATTTTGCGAATACGCTCATATAAGCACGCGACGTCAAAAGAGACAAAATGCACATCTCTTATACTATAGCAAACAGAGTCACTTATACCACGTCTTATAGTAGGTAGCCATGCAGAAACATGAATTTAGAGTAATAACTTCGCTATATTTCGTACACTGATCGTATGCTGTCGGTGGGATGAGAACTGTCTCATGTTCTCGTATGTAGAGGCTCAGAAAACGAACTCGGTATAATACTTCATTTTCTTGGACGCAAATGATGACCAACAAGCGGGTATACGAATTGGCAGAGGTCAGAAATGAACTGTTGCAACACGTTCAGGCACGAAAACGGCGCTATTTCGGACATAAAAATTATTACGAGACAACCATGGGACAACATTGAGGGCAGTCTGATAACAGGTCTTGTTGAGGGGTAGGGAATTCGCAGAAGGCCCAGAATGTCTTGGACTGACAACATTTTTATGTGGACTGGGCTAAAGAGAACCAGTCTGATGAACGATGCTTGGGCTAGTCTCTCACGCAGATCCATTCATGTGACCAACCGTTATGAGGCGACGACGGCGTTATGACATGACATGACATAACACTTCATGCACATGGCTGACTCTCAAGGATCTGGTGTCCTTCACTTCGCTTGTAGGCCTACATATTAGATATACACAGAATAATAAATGCAAAAGCATTCTATAACAGAGTAGAAAATGCGCTATACAAATGTAGCATCACAGTTATGTTCGAATAAGTAGTGTCTGTTAAGTTCAGAGCTTGAGTCACATTCCCAGACGTTTAGTAATGCAGTTGGCTTCAGCGATGGGATTGAGGGTAAAGAATTTGGAGGATAGAGAGGGTCGAATACGCAATTCACCCCATCCTCGCAATTGCGCCGTTAGGTAAATGATATACTGTTTGATCAATCACATGCTCTTTAAACATGATGTAATTGCTTAATAAAGATTTTAATGTGTGACTAGTTTAGTGCCACCTAATCTGATTGGTTAAAACGATGTAAGCTGAAGGATTCTGTCTGGGTTTCGAGACAAAGGAGCAGTCGGGTTTCTGGACCCGATGCAGAGACGACCGAAGGGTTCTGAACTGACGTGCCCAAAGCAGGCCCTATGCGGTAGATGGAAGAGAATAGACTTTGATCGACGGTCTCTCAGTTAAGTAACCTTTATTCACAATTTCATTTGTCAAATTTGCTATCCCCGGTTTATCAAAGCAAAAATTGCTAGCACAAAGTCCTGAAGGATGAATTCACGAACGAATTAAGATCACCAGCAATAAGATCAGATATCATGAAGCGAAGCCAACGGTGAGTTGGTTGAATTTTATCCAGACACTAAAGCTACGTTTAGAGCCATATTATTATAGGTGAGTTGTTAAAGTATTGACGCTTAATAAATGCCTAGTTGCCTACTTGTTACTGCCGTTTTGGTTCACAGGCGTAAAGGCCAGATAGATTTAAATAGCTGGTGCTAATTGAATATTTGGAGATGACAGTCAGTATCAAAGGTTGAGCAATTTCGCATTTGTTCATCTCGACAGTTTCAGGATTAACATCGACGATTACATGTACATAGGGTCAGCTGCTGTGAGTCACACTGACAACCCAAAGTCATGAACAAGATCATCATTACCAGTGACAAAACACAAGTTTTCAGAGAGACTAGTAAAATCAGAGTTATGATTGCATGCTACGATTAATTTCTGGTTCTGTCATTGACCTAACTTGCCTAGCTGCTAAAGTCAGCTATGATTCTTTCATTTCGTATTTTAAAATCTAAGATATATCTTAATTTAATGTTTGAACTGCAATGTTATATGGCATGATTTTTTCTATCAATGATATTATTGTCAACGTGCTACTACCTTTGTCGTGATGCTGAGGTTCTTAATTAAGACGAGTCATGTCAAATGAGAATGTTTTTTGCTTTTTTCTGAATAGTCGATCGAATCTGCGTGTTTAAACCTGCCTTTGCTAAAGTGACTCCGCTAATTTAACGTCCAAGTAGGCCCCCTACCGCAATCGATTCGAAGCAGAGTTCTCGCAACAGTTGCGACAATTTGTTCGGCCTCTTGAAATGTCACTTCTATCGTGCAGAATCTCGAAAATTTTAGCAAACAAAGACATGCGCCTCTTTACACAGAGGTCATTCATCAGTTCGGCTTTTTCGTCATTGGGTGGTGATTAGTCGGTAGGAAATGTCGTTGTTTTGAAGTGACGACCGAAGCACACAGCTTTAACCGTGCATAGCTAATTAATCGATTAATCAGCTATTCACGGTGACATAGGCCTAAGGCGGCCTTTGTGCTCAATGGAGAAGATATTGCGGTTGTTTTTTCTGACACAAACAAAACCAGTTATTTGCAATACACACAGCCTTCTTAGCAACGGTTGCTGAAGTTTGCTGAGATGCTTCGCTAGGATCCATAAAAGAGAAGGAATGGTATTAAATGGCGGTTTTGGCGCAATAGAAGTTATTTCATTTTCAGCTTACTTGACAGCTTGCTTACTTACTTGTCCTAACAGCCCGGATATCCAATCTCCGAAAACGTTTGAAAGTGGCTTGTATTCCTACTCGGGAAAGTATTATTGAACGCAGCGGAGTCTGGCATCGAGGCAGTACGGTCCCAAATACTCGCAGTAGTCAAGTGTCGCGCAATGAGAAATGAGATCATGCACGAATCTAAACAGCTGAGATGCCTTGTCATTGACAGATAGCCAAAAGAAATAATGAAACATTGTCGTGGAATAGCCCGTACAAGGTTTATGAAGAAGCTCATCACCTCACTGTTACATTGAGCTGCATAACCTTTGACCTTGTGCATTGAAATCTACAAGCGAGAGAGACGTGACTGATTGGCAGGTGGGTGGGTGGCTGCGTCTAACGTTGTCCGGGTCACGACCTCAGGTCACACGCTAGATGGCGCAATTTATGAAAAGCGACAGTGTCATCGAACGCGCAGATTATTATTGCCGTTTTATGCTAATACTCTCCCATCTCTGCTAGTGTAAGCGACCTAGGTGTCACACTTGACAGCTCTCTGTAACTGTATTTGAGCCCTTATTCTACTTTCAACTCTAGAGCATGGATCCGGGCAGTTCGCGGATTTGCCTACTCAACTACTTTGACTTTAATAGTCCATGCATGCGTTTGTCTTTTCTAGAATTGACTATTGCAGTTCGCCTTTTGGCATAGGCGTCCACAAGGTCCGAATGTCGCGAGGCAGGCGACCCGAATTGGGGACAGTGGCGTAGCGAGGGGGTGAGTGGGCGTACCGCCCCAGACGACACTTGTCCTATAGGGACATTTTCGATAAAAAAAAACTTTTTCATAACTTCCATTCTACAAGGTTCTTGTTGCTCTTCTCTAAACCTGGCACCGTGCTCTTTTGCTTTTTCTAGACTTAAAACTAGCATATACGATACTCCGAAGAACCATCGAATGGCACCCAGTCTTAATAAACACGACGCAAAAGAGAACTTACACATTGTTATCATTATTACTAAGTTTCTTACATTCGATTGTTGCGAAAGTCGTGACGAAATAGATGAGGGCGGCATTTCCATTTTGTACCTTCGCCCCATGTGGCACTGTGCCTCGCTACGCCACTGATTGGGGAGGTCCAGTCAATCAGTCCTCAATGCAAATTGATTGCTCGTCTTTCACAACGCCCTATATATATATCTGTATATGGGTTCATATGGTGCCTATTGTTTTCGCCTACGTATCTGCACTATGAATCGCATGAACTAAGGACGGGTATAGTGTATGTTGTAGGTGACGTAGGTTAAGTATAATTAAGGATTCCCTATGATATGCAGACAGAGAAAATTAATCATTTCTGATCGCTAGAATAATCAATCAATCAATGAAACTGAATATAGCTCCTCTTCAAGAAATTTACTCAGAGGCGCTCCCAGTCCAACCTCGGTCATGTATATGAGACAGATTTCAGAGTGTAGTAAAAAATAGGGTAGAGACTAGAGAGTTCGATCTGAGGTAAGAGTCGAAGATTCAATGGGAGGCTATTCCAAACAGTTGGGCCCACAACCGCAAAAGCACGATACTGGTCCGGAAGATAGGGACATGAAGAAGACCCTGTGAGGCAGAGCGCAGCAAAGTAGCTGTTTAGGCGTGTGAGGTTTAGGATGAGAGTTGGGAGGCGGAGGTTCCAATGTGTTAGATAAGAATTCTTGAGTTCAATTTCAAGTGGAACACGCGGGGTGATAGAAAGAGTGGCCCGAGGCAGATGACGATGGTGGTTGAGAAATAATGATGTATCAGAAATGGATAATTTGAGGGATTCAGGAGCCATAGGCATGATCCGGTCACTACAGTGTGTAATATGACTCAGCTGAAGGATTTGAGATAAGTAGAGATCGGAGGCATAGAAATACTGAGATATGAGGATGACGGGGTGGAATTAACCCATAGGCTGGATGGTGAATAAGTTACTTAATTCCGACTTAAACATTTCCTTGCGTTTTAGAAAAACTCATCCACAAAAACTTTAGAAAATGCTTAAGATCCAAATCGACTTGGTTAGTTCTGAAAATTTGGTCGAAGCGTCCTTATTTAGCTATACGCGCAAACAAGAATGCTTGCAATCGCTGTTCAACCACAATGTGATTCTTCAGTCCAAGTTAAAAATAAAATAATTGACCTCTGCATTTGTGAAATCTACGAGATGCCTCATCTCTTCCAGCCTTTTATGCTTAATAGACAAAGGGCTGTCGGTCATTTATCACTCCTCCGGCTACACCTTGGTCAGCCCTTAGCCACAACTGGACCTAGGTCCCTGTGTCTACTGTTAGCCGTATGTTAAGTCTGCATCTAATGGCGTTCACAAAGGTGTAACCGCTCCATAGCCAAGTGCAAGCAATGTACGCAGAATAGATTGCAATGCATGTCAGAAGTATAGTTTCAACATTATCATTTTTGCAGTTACGGGAGGTAATCATGTAGGTAGAACACTCGTTTACATAATTTGGCCTGGCCACATGCATGGTTAATGCATTTGTTTTAATTTTAATTAGCCACTGCCAGAGCTGCAAGGGGCATTGAATATGTTAAAATATCTGAAAAGTCACAGTTCTAAACAATGATTCACATCCTTGTTACCCTTCAACATCATTGTAAAATAACTGGTTGCTAAAAAAATTCTGGTTTTGTCTCAATTTTCCGCCATTTCGTTAAGAGTTGGAAAACTAATTCGCCAACTCTCCCCGCCGCCCTCTATTTACAATTTACGAACCTAGCTTTACGGATTATGATTCATCGTGTCTTACGTTGCAATCTTACGTTGAATCGATGTCTTGAATCACTCTTCTCTGAGCCAATAAACATGAATACCTAATTCGCTTAGCAACAAACACTGGTTCCCAAATTCTGAGAACACTAGAATAGTCACAATAACAGATCTATTCAAACAATGACATGAGCTAAGTCAAAACTCAAATATCCTATCGAATCGTATCTTTAGATTTATACAGCGCCTATCACAAAATAACGATTAAAAGGGACTCTTATCAAGGAAGCCACGGGAAAAAGAAACATCTTTAAAGGGTGAGAAGTCGATGCTTAGAAGAGAATCATTAGTTCAGTCCTTGACGATGAAGGAAAGTCATTCCACGTACACGGACACAAAACAGCATATGCACGGTGTTGGGCCAATACAGTCTTAGACCCATTTAAGTGGTGAAATACGCTGTACCGGAAGGCCCATTAAAAGTGAGTATCAGTGGTCTAAGTGGGAACAGACTAACATAATGAACTACGACAAAGGGAGAGACCCATCGTCTGATGTCTCTGAGTGGCCTCAGTTGAAAGTAGTAGCAACGAGTCACATTAGATGTGTGTTCCATGAATGCGAGGTAGGATAAAGTGTTGTGCCAATGTTACGGACACTAGACGTGTACCGCTGTTTACTTAGTCCCAAACTAGATCAGCTAAGGTTTTTGCAGCATTTAGGCAGAGTCTGTTGGTCTACATCCAATAGTGAAGATCCGAAACAAAACAATCAATGGAGCGGACTTGGGGCAGTTGATCAGATGATGTACCATGTGCAAAAGTCTAAACATCATCTGTATAAAGATGGCCATTTGTCCTGTGTTTAATAGATAAAAGCGGAATATCAACAGTAAAAAAATAATGCATATGATGAGGCCGAGCATCAAGCCCTGGTAATACGAAAGTTAACCCAAACCCGTTGAGTCCTGGAGTCTCCAAGGACAACCATCTGTAATCTGGATTTGAAAAAGGAAGGGGAATAGGATAAATGCAATCGCCGGAGCAGACTATCATGGTTCACCATATCAGAAGCAGATTCCTTCATTCTTTCATTCATTTTGATAATTTACATAGCGCCTTTTCAAGGGAAACTACTCAGAGGTGCTCCCAGCCCAGCCACGGTCAAAAAGAAATGACTTTAGCAGCTTACAAAAGGTAGGTAGGTCATTATAATGGGGAAGACGGAGGGCAACCGGGAGCCCATTCCAGGTGGATGGACCAACCACTGAGAAAGCTCGACGCAACATTAGTGACGAGCGAGCTCTGGACACCAGAAGCTCGCCTTTAGCACAAGAGCGCAGAGCTCTACGCGAAAGGAGTTCAGACACCGGACGACACGGTTCAGTCAAGTATGCTGGCGCACAACCAGAGAGACACCGCCAAACTAGTGTCGCAATGTGAAAAGTAATGCGCTGTTGAACCGGTAGCCAGTGAAGGACATCGCGCATATAAGCTGAATATAAACCGTATAAACCGGTGAAAATGTAGGTATATGTCTAAATAGCCTGGCCGCAGAGCGAAGAACGCGATCTAAACGCACCACTCCGGCACAAGGAAGACCAGCCAGAACAGCGCTGCAGATGATACGTCAGATGGCGTTAATAGAAAGAGATGGGACTGGTCAATGGCTACATAATTATATATCTGAAAGAAGACATAAGAGGTCAGTTTCTGTGGAATCGCGATAAGATATTACAGTCCGGTATCTGTTGCTTTGATAAGGCTTATAAATATGAGTTCACGCTATGCAAAAGTTGTCCAATAGTTATTCAAGTTGCTAGCAAACGTCAACTAAATGTGTCACAAGATCGACAAACATTGTGTTTTCATAACAAAATACAAGTCATTCTAAAGATACGACACGATACGATATCTGCCTTTGGACGTAACTTCTATCATTGATTGATTTATTATTATTGCAGTTTTATATAGCACCCCTTCATCTGATTAGATCTGCTCTTGTGATTTATCGGCATTGTCTAAATACGTAAGCAAGGATGGGATGTGTGGGCCTATGCCTTCGATTTCTTCATGAATTGCTGCGTCCAAAAATGATACACATCGGCCTCAAATTATAACGGATAAGTCTAGCAAACCACGCAGAGAAGCCGTTGCCAATAGAGTGAAGAGGACAAGAGGGCCATAATATTATGTAAATCGCAGCATCATGTGACATCAAATACATAATAGTTCATGAGCTGCTCAAAGAGCATAAAGTTTGAAACAGAACCGTAGCGAGGAATAATGTTCTAGCAACGTCATGAAACAATGCGCAACTCCAGAGAAGAGGAACAAAATTCGAGAAGGAATGACTTTTTTATTTATTTACTCTACTAATTACTTTATCTTGGTATTATTGTGTATGAGACATCTGCTGACTGTACATCACAGAAAGCCAGAAGAGTGATTTCAGACTTAGCAAAAGCAAAATTAATTTCACGAGGTAGGGAACGAAGTTCAATCTCGACGGTGTTATTGGAATTAGGAGGAAGAAGATCAGATTGCTCAAGATAAGATAAGAAATAAACTGGAGAGTTATAGAAAGGAAAAACGTAATCATTTGTCAATCTTCCGTTGCCCTTTTAAATTCAATCATCTGTTCTAAACTACTTCCTTTAGCTTCTTCTCCATCTCCACAGGATTATTGATCTCAAGCTGATGTCTGCATATCTGACGAATTTGTTATAGCTTCTCTTTTTCCTTGAATACGTAATTCTTCTTGTCTCGCAAGTTATACTTCTGCACAATCTGCCTTCTCTTCTCATTCGCTCTCCTCTCTGTCTGTCTCTCTCTCCCTCTGTCTGTCTCTGTCTGTCTCTGTCTCTCTGTCTCTCTCTCCCTCGTCATCATCATCATTCAGTGCATAAGGTCATTTTCAAGGGCGTAGGCTCTAAATCCAACACAGGCGGTAATTTCAATGAACTCTTCGACAGCACTTCCAGTCCTACACCCATTTCACCGAACCTCTTCATGCTTCCAAGCTGGGGACTGACTGACTCTGCTGTTGTAGAGCATTAGAGGCGAGGTTTATTGTTCAACAACAGAGATTACCTTCTCCTATCCCTATTCCTCTCCCAAGTACCCATTGGACATTGGGGGCCAAGTTTATTCTGATGGCGACCTGATCACGCCATGCCACAACAACACCGTCAATGAGGCTCTGTAGTTTTTCAAGGAGGTGGTGTCAGCATTCACCAACTGGCAGCACCCTGGTGAAGTTGCCGCTATGGTCCGCAACTGCTTATTCATCGGGAGCAAACAACGCTTATTTCGCAGCAACCCTTTCATACTATACGGCACCTTTGAACGCGCTGTGGGTTGCAGTTCGACTCTGCAATGTTTAGGCAATGTTTTAGTATTTACTTAACTGGTAAAAATTATAACTTTACTCACCCTAAAAGATCAATAGTTGATTTTGGGATGCTTGAGTTGTAAGGGTTATAGTAATGATCTTCCGGAAGTTACAAGAGCAACAACAATTGCGCGTCGGATGCATGCGTCCCCATCCTTGTGGGGTATATGAATAGTGGGAACTGCAATGCGCGGATGAAACAATCGGGCTTTCTGCCGACGGAAGCTACGTCAATAGAAATG
Organism: Bimastos eiseni; assembly: GCA_959347315.1. Taxonomy (NCBI): domain Eukaryota; kingdom Metazoa; phylum Annelida; class Clitellata; order Crassiclitellata; family Lumbricidae; genus Bimastos; species Bimastos eiseni. Next base: position 18,527,369 of record OY365812.1, read on the forward strand.
AGGGCTGAACAGGCCGACAATACCCTCTTCCCGGCCATAATCAGGGATCGGAGACACGTTCTGCAAAACAAAATACAACCTGCGAGCAACATCCCACCCACGTGATCTCCAAGATAGGGACAAAAAGAACTTTATACCCAGATTACTGCACGAAAACATCTATTAAGCAATTTCATGTCCCCTAAACGAACACGGTTCCCACGGACTAAACTTTTTACGTAGTGAGACCTAATAAACTAAATGACTGAGTTTGTAACAACATATACTTGTAAGTCGCTGCGTTTTGAATGCGCTATTTATATTCCATAAAAACGAAAATACAGTACAATAGGGGCCTATGTAGGCCAATATCGCTTCTACTCATATATATATATATATATATATATACAATGCTAGACACGGGTGACGATTGTTGAATATGTATCATAACAATTATAGTTCAGTGCTGCTCTGATAACGTGAAATATTGGGCATCATGCTGAGTGCTATAGGTTGACTTTAAGTTTAGTCCAAAATAAGTGTTTCTAGAGAGAAAAGGCAATCTGATTCAATACAATAATCTCTTCACCAAGGTTTAATAATGCCTTTGGCCACAGATTCAGTGTTGTCTGTGCATGTCTTCAGACGCACTGGAACATCGCTCGTACCCCGTCCAATCTCGAATCACTTGCCAATCCCAAATCGACCAGTTTCTTACTGTAGAACAAGCTGGAACCAAAGGTAGAAGTCAAGGCGTGTCCTCCACAGTTATTGTACCAATAGCCTCCTCCATATTGAGCAGCGCAGTTTTTAGGGTAACCTGCCTTATCGTTGTAAGAATCCCATGTTGAGAAATTCATCTCGTTCTGGACGCTTGCAGCACTTGGAATCTCGAACATATTTCCAGAATCTCCGGCGTATCCGCTGACGTGGATCGTGTACCTATTCGATTCTGGATCAATCTGGAAACTATTGTATTCGGCAGAGAACCAGGAACCGTTCTGAATAGATTTAAGCTCGAAGCGCACTCTACACTGCCCACTGGTAGTCATCTGGTGGAGCTTTTCGAGGCCGAGCCAGAACTCCTCTGTTAGGTTACCGAAGCCATTCCGATAAGTGATAAAGGTCTCGTTGAATGGGAGGCTTCCATCGAAACGATAGAGAAAGACAATCCAACGATTGACGGAGATCACTGGAACTGGCTGAGCGAAGGTTGGAATGGAAATGGTAGTTTGAATAGACTGCACCACACAGGCTGAAACCATGAGCAACAACAGTTAGATAAATGATTATTATTCAGCATAAAACTACTCTCATTCTCAAAAGCAATAATTACCAATCAATCAACCAGTCAGCCCTTCTTACTATTAGTCAGGTAAACTATGTAATTCAGCCGGATTTTTGGGGAAAGTATGAAAACTAAACATTTTTGGAAACTCTATTGTACAAGCAATCAGAAAAACAATGTTAACAGTTGCATACTTATACGGGAGAACGGACATTTGCCCCTCGGACATAAGCCCCCGGACATAAGCCCCCGAACATAAGCCCCCGAACATAAGCCCCCCCGGGCATAAGCCTTCCCGATTTTGGCTAGGATATTTGTCCTCCGGACATAAGCCCCTCTATATGTATATATGTATGTATGTACGTGGGCATGTTTGTACGTATGTATGCAAGCATGCAAACCTTTTTTATGGCAACCATTTTGTATAATACAAGATGGCGGCCATCAACACATGTGCAACTAGTAGCATTGAATTCATTCAATCAATCATCAATCAATCAAAGAAATTTATTTGGCTGATCAGCATTATATACAGCAGCATACAGCAAATTCACAACAAAATAGTAAATAAGTGTAATTCTAGTTGATAAACGAGAGAAGGAGTCATGGAGTGAGTAAGGAGGATGAGATAAGCCCAGGAAACCCAATTAGGTCCCGCAAGTTAGGGTCATCTAGTAGGATAGGTTAAATAGAAAGTGAGAGCCGGTAAGAGAAGATTAAAGGGAGAAGATAATAGATTCAACGGGGTATAAACATAAAACTTAACTAGTCTTAACTAACAAAATGTAGCTAACAGGTGAAGAGGTACGACAATAAATGCAACAAAGAATTAGATGATACGTGTTATCCTGAGAAAAATACATTTATGTAGCCAAGTAAAAAACGATTTGCCAGAGCCAGGGTTGCTCAGAACATGAGCCAAGATTGAACCAGTACATTAATTTTTGTTATGTTATCACTCAATCAGTCCAAAAATCGATTGGGTATATTCATTTGACCCACACCCCATCCCTCCCTAACCCCTCTGAGTTAAGGATCCCAGCCCTTCAATTGTCCTTATTTTGGTCGAGAATATGAGAAATCTCTTTTGATTCTAGAGTAGCTAATGCTGCATGACAAGTAAATGGTGGCTGGAATAGCATTCCAAATTCTGGGACCTTGGCATTTAATAGATATTAATCTAGCATTAGTTCTGGCATATGGAGCCATTCAGACGTGAGAACTTCTAATGGCGTGGTGTATGGAGCTCATGTTATAACAAAAGTATTGGTGAAATATATTAGGTATAATTTTTTTCGACTATTTCAAAACATAGAAATGGTTATGTGTAATTTATGGATCTGGATAATAGATAGAAGCCTATTAGTTTTAAATACTTCGCTAGTGTGAGCATTAAATGGCAACCCGTCCATAAATCTTATAGCTTTTTTCTGCATAATGTATAATTTATTGAGATTGGATGTGTTTGCCGAGGCCCAGATAATTATTATTATTATTATTACCGAAATTTGATACCGCCCTTCTTCCAACATTTTTTGCTCAGAAGTGCATACACACGCCTCGACGGCGCAATTGCAGTTGTACTGCAGAGCAATGGTGCGCGAAGGACTTGCTCAAGGTCCCTACACAGTGACTGACGCCACGGACGAGTTCATTAGTTTGAGTGGCTGCAAATTTTCAGATAAGGCTTTCTTATGTGAACGAAAGATTATGAAGTTTGTTTTTGCGATAGTTTATTAGCAGAAAGCCATTCAGATATCAAGTCCAATTCTACATTAAATGTATTAATAAGAGTGTGGAGAGATCTGTGAGAGGCAAACGGATTAGTGTCGTCTGCAAAGTGAATAGCAGAAATATTAGGTGATACATTTGGAAGGTTATTAATGTATACAATGAATAACAGGGGACCTAGTATGGATCCTTGTGGTACACCATATCAAATAGGGTTAAGAGGAAAGTAGGTATGATTGCAGAAGACCAGTTGGCTTCTATTATTTTAGTAACTTTTAATCCAATTAAGTTGGGAGCCACGAATTTCATATTGGTTAAGTTTCAGTAACAGGATACTATGATCTATGGTATCAAAAACCTTTGCAAGATCTAGGAAGACACCAATCGCATACTCATTCTTATCCATAGCTTCAGTGAACAGATCCTGCATGGAAAGTAGAGGCATATATGTAGAGTGATTAGACTAGAAATTGTGTTGGGAGTGAAAGAGAATTTGATGCTTTTCAATGAAATTTGTCAAACCAATGTGCATCGCCTTTTCAAATATTTAAGAAAACGCCGGTAAAACGGAAATTGGTCTATAATTTGCAAAAGAATTTCAAAGCCCCTTCTTAAAAATGAGGACAACCTTGGCATCCTTTAAAGTTACTGGAAAAATTCCGCCATCAAAAGAGCAATTTAAAATTTTCATCAACGGAGTAGCTATACGAGGTAAACTAGTTATCATGATGGATGGATCAATATCATCGATGCCTGCCGATCCCGATGGTTTAAGTGAATTTCCAATCGCTAATATTTCTTCAAGTGCTATTTCAGTAAGCCCAAAGGATGCAAAGTTCGGGTTCTTTAAGTAACTAAGCAGTTGAACGGTGGAGAGTGGAAGGTTTTTTTGCTAAAGTAGCCGCTGCGTCAGTAAAATAGTTATTAAGCTCAGTTGCAATCTCTTGAGGTTATCCAAAATCTTGTCTCGTATGTTTACTTCTTTTATGTAACTATCGATAGGGGACGTCCCGTTATTTATAAGGTCTCGCAAGATCCTCAAGACATTTTTAGGTTATTGCTATATTTCGTCAACTCAGTTTGCAGATAGCTTCTCTCTGCTGTCGTCTTAAGTTTCTTTAGTTTATTTCCATAGTTTAAAAAAACATTAAGTTCATTTAGTGATGTTGGGAACCCAAACCATTTGAGGTGCAGTTTTGATTTGGTTTTACAGGCCTTGAGTAGGCCATATGTTATCCAGGGTTTGCGTATTATCTTATGCCTAGGCCTACTGGTGGGCTTGGTGGAGTAATAGAATGCATCATTATAAGCTCTCTTATAGTCATTTATAACGAGATTATATGCCTCATTCGCATCTTCTCTCGCACAAGCTTCCTTAGTCGAGTTCCACTCAAGTTGAGACAGAGTATCTAAAAAGGCAGTTGTAGCAACATGACTGAAATTTCTCTTCGGGCGGCCAGTAACGACCTTTATCGAAGGAGTGGTGTAAAAGCACGCCAGGACTGGGAGGTGGTCGGAGATGTCAGATATTAGTATTTTTGACTCAGATAAGTTAGGCCAGGCATTGGTAAATATGTTATCAATAAGTGAGGCCTGTAGATGTAGTTATGCGAGTAGGTTTGGCAATAAGGGGTAGGAGGTGTTGAAAGAGCAAGCAATTGAAAAATTCTTCGGTTGGCTTATGGGTTTTAAATTTTAACAAATCAATATTGAAGTCGCCCATTAAAATATAGCGCTTGGCTTTATTGAGAATTACTGATTGGTATGTCTCAAGTTCGGGTATAAATTTGTGTACATCATACCCCGGTGGTCTATATATAGTTCCTATTATTAAAGACCTTTTACCCTGAGATATCCTTATAGATTGCCTTTCAAATGTTGGGTCGGCTGGGTCAAGGGACGTATCCACTATAATTTCATAGTCAATATTCTGTCTCATAAGGAAACCAACTCCTCCGCCTACACTCGTCCTCCGTGGTTTATGGATAAAGTGATATCCTGGGATAGACACTAAATGGTCCTGATCGTCCCCATGCCAGGTCTCCGTAAGAGCAATCACCATCACAAAAATGTATAGTTATCATTGGCCCTGGAAATGGTAGTTTAGCCGTCAAAATCATATTTCTAAGTGATATATAAGCTGAGATATTAACGAAAACCTTTCTTTATGGTAGCCATTCTGTCAAATCAAAGATGGCGGCCATATACGTATCAGTGCAAACGAAAACATTGTTTTTTTGGATTGCTTTTACAATAAATTGTCGAAAAATGTATCGTTTTCATACACTCCTCAAAAATCCGACGACAGTTGAAAAACAAACACAATGAACCTGACTATATTCATAATGATATTCTTGAGTCAATGGATAGGGGTGAATTGACTGCTTTGGTGCTTCTTGATTCGTTCGCTGACTTTGATACCGTTGATCATTCTATTCTATTGCACCGTCATCAGAATTGGTTTGGGTCGTCTGGTCCCGCACTAAACTGGTTCGCAACTTATTTCCACCCCGCTCACATGCTGTTTGTGTTGATGGCAAAGTTACCCATGCTCAAAGTTGCTATAACAAATTCCATCATTGACTGTGGCGTGCTTAACGGTTCTGTCCCTTGCTATAGCAACTTTCAATATTCTGCTACGTGATTTCTACATTCAGCTTATTACCAGTGTACTCACAGATGCAATGTTAGCAAGCATTTATATAGCGCCCTTCAAAGTACCTACTCAGAGGCGCTCTCTGAGCAAGTCTTAATGATGCTAAATGTCACAGTGAGCAAGTAAAATGCATCCGTTAGCAAAACTATGCACAGTAAGCCGAAAAGAGTCACCAGTGGTGGGCCCACTCAGAAGCGTAGAACCAGCCAACGGATTCCCATCGACAGCCGACAGATGATATGGATGTTCAAATTGCGTCGATGAGTAGAGTAACAACTATAGCTGTCAGCGCCGATCGCAGACCCGGTACGTTATCGACGAGTAGTCACTCGCTGTCGGAAGATGACGCGCACCCGTATATTCCTCTAGTTTCATGGAAGACGTAGAAAAGGTATTCGTCATGTCTCGGTCAGTAGATTAAATAGCCAGCCAACCGTGACTATAGGTCGAAGTCACTCCAATGGCGAGCGTCATTCGTCCTCCACCGAGACGAAAACGATCGGTTATAGGAGGCGGACACAGCCGCACGGAGAAACTAGACCGCGCACATTAGAATGGATTGTCTGATGCATTCACATAAGCCTAGGCAACTTGCGAGCATAATTCCTCTTAGACGTACGTAATACCTGTCAAAGCCAACGAATAATTCCGAATCACAAACCTAGCATTAGAAAGCTCTAGCATTTTCGAAGCTACAATGATGTTCACTCTTGGATGATTACTAACAAGTTGTTTACTTGTTGAGTTCAGGATCAATTTGTTACTAGGCGTACAACCCAGAGGTTTGAACAATACGAATCCAGAGTTGTATGGTCTTGAGACAGTATCTCGGGTCTCGAGACGTCTCGAGACAGTTTTTTAGTGTCTCGGTCTCGGAAGCCTGCTGACTCGGTCTCGGAAGCCTGCTGACTCGGTCTCGGTCTCGGTCACGAGGTAGTGTCTCAAATTTTTAAAAACTGTCTTGAAGTGAATGTCTTGTTCTGTCTCGAACAAGCGGTCTCAATAAGTTTCGCGTGAACTGTCTTAAAATCTTGCGCGGCAATATAAAAACTGTTCTCAGAAATTTTTGCTATATACATTATAAGTTTCAAATTGAAAATACAAGTTAACATTATTCCCGAAAACTGACGCATTAGCATTTTTCAGCGTTTTATATAGGATCACTTGTCTTTTACTGTCTCGTACTGTTTTGAACTTAGTGTCTCGGTCTCGGTCTTGATACCTCACTGTCTCGGTCTCGTCTTGGTCTTGAAGTTTCATGTCTTGCATACAACACTGTACGAATCCAGTGATTCATTACACCTGGGTGGATCCAAAATTATGCGCTCCGGCTGTGCACAAAATTTGGGCGTTTGGTTTGATTCAGTTATCAATCAATCCATCAATCAATCAATGGAACTTAATATAGCACCCTTCAAAATATCTACTCAGAGGCGTTCCAGGTCCGACAATGGTTAAAGAGAGTAGTTTTCAGTAATAGAATGTATGGATGAGGATGTTTGGGGCAAAAGGTGAAGCTCTTGGGGTAGTTCGTTCCATGTGGTTGGGCCTACAACTGCAATGGCCCGGTCATGCATCTCAGAAGTGCGGGCAAAGGGGACAGTCAAGGGACCTACCATCTGGAATGGACTCCCATAGGTCATTGCTAATATGTTATTAATAATAAGCCTAGTTCTACCTGCGCTGTCTTAACCAAGCCAGACTCTGCAGATGCCTGTGCCTTCTAACATGTTGAAATTCTTTAAGCAAAGGCTTCCGCAATTATCTGTATATATATATATATATATATAATTTTGCTTGTAAAAGAAAACATACCATCGATCGCAACTCTGTCGATTTCACTGAAAGCCATTCATGAGTTTGAGGTATCGAAAATGACCACAACACAATATTGTGAGGTCATGTTAATAGGCCAGTCAGAAATTTTAATTCTAGGAGTAATCTAATTTATATTTTGAATCTAAGTAATAGAAGTCTAAGAAATTAGTTAGAGTGAACACGTACGGAAAGGGGATGTCAAGTAAAACTTAGTACTGCGAATTACTCCGAGTTCGTCCGTAGTACTATTTTGGAGACAGCACCCAGTGTATGATGACGTCATCGACTGACTAATGTATACATGTAACCTTATTCTAATAGCTTATATACTTTATGTACAGGAAAAATTCAAACTTGAGGAAGTGAAATGTAATATTTTCGCGACAATTATAGTCTCGGTGATGTATTATCTGGCGAAATTCCTATATGAACAATTGCACATACTTACCTGCCGGCTGTTGACATTGTGCGATTGTCCAGTTGTCGTTGAGACATTGCATGCATCCATCTCCCGTCAGATTAAATCCGCATTCATTATACAACCGCTTCTTGTACGTGAACGGAATATGACACTTTTGATCATCATAAGTACCTGAAGTAATGCAATTGGACGTTTCTATAGCACATCATTATTATGCTCTTTTCGGCAGGGAGATGGTGACATGTTAAGATCAGAAGGACGTGGGCTGGATACCCTCTAGCCCTATCAGGTCAAGTTATTCTTCCGTTCGTTAGTTTACCTTGGTAAAGTGAGCAGTAGTACGAGCAGGAGTCTTGCAGGCTGCCATAAAGCTAAATTCTACTCCTCTTTACTTGCTATGATCTGTTACAACAATAAGAAGTAATTATGCAGCGGCTTGTCAGTTGAATATTACGAACAAATATGATTACTATTAACTTTTGTCATAGTGGAGCTACTATGTGTGCATATGTGGCTGAAGACAATACTTTGACGCATGGCCCACAATGAATAATGCCTGAAAATCCTTCAATCGTCACAACTGATATTGCATGCAGCAAGGTTTCTAATAGACAGGCGTGTTTCTTAGAAACCTTGCTGTATGATCAGTCTCTTAGAAACTTTGCTGTATGATTAATCTCTTAGAAACCTTGATGTATGGTCAGTTGCGACACTTGTCGTCAAAACAGCTGCGCCAAAACGCCCTGCTTCGAATCTGGTAATATTACACGGAGAACATGGTCATAGACAACAGGCCTACTATTAGCAACAGCGACGCAGCGATAAATTAATTAGGTATTTTTATTAACTAACTAGCATGAGTCTAGTCGATCCAAGCTGCGAATGTTAAACAGTCAATAGATATCCACAGTTTATGGCTCGGCCAATCAAACAGGGAATTGTGTAACTTTCGCTCCTCATATAGTGCAGGAGAAGAATCAGATCCAATATTGGTGTGATAAACGATAAGTTATGGCTCAGGTGGCGGTACATAAATGCATTTGGATCTTATGGATCATCAGCATATTAAGACAATTTAATAGAACTACTGGATATGTTATGGACACAATGAGGATGTTCACAACTTTTATTTGAACAGACAGGAGTGACGTTTTGTATCCCCGACCAAATGATACATGCATGGTAAGGAAGGATGAAAGTCTTATATGATTTTCCAAGGATGTTAGAGTTAGAGAGTAGATTAGGAAACTTCGGAGAAAAATGAAATATAGGCCTATGCTCACCTGTGACAGGTTGATCTGACTGAACCTGAAACAATTTGACTGAAGTAAATATTTTACCACAACAGCAAGTCATTCTTTTAATCATTGATCCGATCGATAATATTTTATACATTCACAAATTATTTCGTTTATATTTGTTTATTATTTTTGCTAGTTAGGTGGTTGCTTGTACTTCGCTTGTATATAGGCCTCCTAATCAATAATAACTACTGTTTTACCTAAAACGTAACCACTGAGCAACCGTATTATAACCTGATAGTGGATGCACGATGGAGAAGGACCATAGCAGGTTGGTCGGTTGAAGAAGATGTCGCAAGTTTTGCTCGCATTGTTGTAGTTGAAGTTCTCGCAGTACAAAGATCGTTGACATTCTAAGGCACAGTCGAGGACGGAGGTGAAGGACAGTGAATCCGAGGGTTCATCATGAGCGCAGAGCGCTGATCCACGTGTTGCTTCCACCACTTGATACAAACGCACGTCTGCTATCATCGCGTACGAAACGTTTGCAAGTTTAACAACAACACTGAAAATCGTCCAAAGCAACAAATAACCACCGAACATTGTCACCTGTTCAATTTCATGTAATATTTTGAATCTTAGATCTAATGAAGCTCTATGAGATTTTTTTATTTCTCAACAAAATGAAAGCTATCACCCCAGCAGCAGAAATGACCGTTGCAGTTGACGATCCAATGCAATAATGAATTCGCCGTGATTGCGCTCACTATCGATTTAGGTATATAGTAACCAATGGCTGCGATTCGTTGTCTAACTACCAGGTCACTGGATTTGTCGTTTGGTCCAGAGTTTAGAGAATCGATTTATCCTGTAGATATGCACAATGAAAAACGACACATGCAAGGCAGCAACGTATTAGACGTTAAGGCTTTCGCACCTCATTGTTGCCTTGCAATTGCGAGGTGTGTAAAGCACCGAGCCTGAATGCCTATTGAAGTCCAAAATGTGATGTTTCATAGCGTTGTTAGCTTGACAAATACAATGTAGTTTGGCATCCGAGAAATAATTTGGCGAATATGCACATTATGAGCACGTGACGTTAAAAGAGACAAATACACACTTTATAGTATTATACTATAGCAAATCGTTAAATTAGGCCTAATGAATACTAATGCAAGTCGCTCACACGTAGTCTGTGTACGCAACCATACAGAAGCATGATTACACAGTAGAAACTCCGATATATTTAGTACACTGACCGTATACTGTCGGTGGAAAGTTTAAACGGAAAGGGTAGTCTGGAAAGGACTGTCCCACGACCTCAAATGCAGAGGCTCAGAAAATGAAATCGCAAACACTTCATGCCCATGGCTGACTCTTAGGTTACATATAATTATATCTCAAGCTACTACTGCTCTTCTCGTCGCATGTACTTATTACATATACAGAATAATAAAATGCAATAGCACCCTACAAAGGATAATAATAATAACAATAACACTTAGCAAATATTTTTAGCCAGGCAATAAGGGTTATAACACTTTTACAAGTATAAGATGCTTAGATCCTTTATGCTTCATTTAATTTGTCTAATGTGTTCTCAAAACAAGTATTCACAAACAAAGATGATATGCAGGTATAATGAAGCGGAAGCCAGCGATGAGGTGGTTGATTTTATTTCAAAACCAAAGCCAGGCTCAGTGCCATTAAATATCCATGAGTGTGATTGTTAAAGTGTTAGCGTATAATTTATGCTTCCTAATTAGGCCGCTTTGCTTTCTATAGGCCTGATAGATTCAAATGAATCGTGTAACTTTATTATTTGAAGATGACCGCGTGTATCAAGGGTTAAACAATTGGGCAATTGATCATCACGATAGCATGATCAGGATTAACAGCGACGATGAAATAAATTAGGCAGCTTTTCTGAATCACAACCCAAAGTCCTGAACAAACTTATCACTGTCAGCGCAAAAACACAGGTTAACTTTATCAGTGAGAGTAATCAGATCGGAGTCATGATCGGACGATGCGATTAATTTATGGCTCCTTGTATAACTTTCTAACTTGCTTAACTGCTAAGGATTATCTATGTCAACAATAAAAGCTTTCTCTCTTTCATTTCATATTTTGAAATTTAAGATGTATCTTACTAATTTTATTTTTTAACTGCTCGTAGGGTAATATTGTATGGCTCGATTCTTCATTCAACGATTTATTGTTATTGAGCTGCTTCCTTTGTCGTGTTGCTGAGGTTTATAATTAAAGACGTCGTTGTCAAATAAAAACGTCTTCTATTTTCCGAATGGTCGATCGAATCTGCCTGTTTGAACCTGCCTTTGCTGAAGTCACTCCGTCAATTTAACGCCATGTACTGCAATCGATTTGAACAAGAGTTCTCGCAGCAGTTTCGACAATTTGTCCGGACTCTTGAAAACATCAATTTTGTCGTGGAGAATCTCGCAAATTGTATCGAACAAAGACATGCGTCTCTCCGCAGAATTCATCCGTCAGTCCGGCCCTTTCGCTATTTATTAATCGGAACGTAGTGTCTCTCACTTTGAAGTGACGACTGAAGTACACAGCTTTAACCGTGAATGGCTAAGGAATCGATTCATTAGCTATTCACGGTGACATAATTAAGGCGGTCTTTGTGCTCAGCGGTGATGATGTTGTGCTTGCTCTCTGACACTAACAAAGCCATTTTATTTGCATTACAAACAACTCCCTTAGCAACGGTAGCTGAAGTTGCTGACACGGAACTCATAAAAGAGAAGGATTGATGCTAAGTAACGGTTTTGGCGGAATAGAAGTTATTTCATATTCAGCCAACTCTGCGTCCTAACAACCGCCAAGTCGTCGAGTCGGCCGAAAGCGTTTGAAAATGGCTTAGCAGCTTTGAATGCTGTGTAGTCCGACATCGAGACAGCACGCTTGCTCACAGATGCTTGCGGTTAAGTTACCATTGGCAATTTGTTTGACCTAAGTGCGGCCTCACAGCTTATTTTTGAATTCATGCAGCATCAATCATCAAGCAGTCAATATATTTAAGCTTCTTAAATAACTGATCTCCAGTCCAGTAACACCGATGTTCATACTAAAGTTGCGAAAGCGTTTTCCAAATCTCATAACTTGAGGTATCGTTACATTTAATTTCATACCCACACGTTTTCGCTCCTTGACATGGCGGGAATCCTACAACTTGTGCCAACGAACTCCTTCGTGGAATATGTGTAGGCCTACTCCTTTTAGGATTAACGCCATTGACAGCTTAGTCGTGAATGCAGAAGAACCTTTAATCTCAGCTATTGATTTGTCAGTACAGTTGGCTGAGCTTTTACCCACGCCGTCTCCAGTGATCAGACTAGCAACAAACAAAGTGAGAAAAAAGTTTTAATGTGTATTGAACGTTCTTTACTTGTTAAGTCGTCAACATTGCTGGCCAACAAATACTGGAGGACAAGCAAAGTCTAACTCTTCCAGCATAAGGGGCACAGGTCGATTCTTGGTGTCTTTTAAAAGTGTCGCGCAATGGAAGATGATATCCGGCGCAAATCTTTAGGAACAGCCGAGGCATCCTGTCATTGACGAAGAGCGAACAGAATTAATCAAAGAGGAACGTGAAAAATCCTGTTAATGGAGATTGGAGAAATTAATCTAACTTCCTAGATCCTGTCAGCTCCACCGCTTGAAGTTCCCTTACGATTTCAAAAAATAAAGAATAATTTTAACCTCTAAGCCTCTATAGCGCCATTCGAAAGCCATACACGGAGCACCAATTTATACACGAGCGCTACGTTGAATAAGAGGGATTATCCAAGGGCAATAGTCCAGAGGAGTCAGAGTCCTTTTCCAGAGAGGACAGCATCGGCAGATGGCTGTCACGACTTGTGACGTTTAGGATGAGAGTTTGGCGGGGGAGGATCCGATGTGTCAGGGATGATCTCTTGAAGAGACTACACTTCAGTTTTGAGTTGAAAAGCCGGGGTTGATAGATAGAGGAGCCCGCTGAGGCAGATTTTGGTGATGCAAGCCGTTGGTGAATTATGATGTATCAGAATGGATAATTTGAGGGATTCAGAAGCCAGATTGTCCATAGGCAGGGTACGATCACTATTGTGTGTAATATGACTCGGCTGAAGGATTTGAGATAAGTAGAGATCGGAGGCATAGAGAAACTGAGATATGAGGATGACGGGGTGGAATTAACCCATAGGCTGGATGGTGAATAAGTTACTTAATTCCGACTTAAACATTCTCTTGCGTCTTAGAAAATGTCATCCACAAACACGTTAGGAAATGCTTAAAATCCAAATCGACTTGGTTAGTTCTGAAAATTTGGTCGAAGCGCCCTTGTTTGGCTATACGCGCAAACAAGAATGCCTGCAACCGGTGTTCAATCAGAGTGTGATTTTTCAGTACAAGTTAACAATATATTATAAGTACTGCTGATCTCCGCATTCTGCGAGGTGCTCTATTACTTCCAGCCTTTTATAGATATAGGAAACTGCGCCATATTTACCACTCCTCCAGTCACCCCTTGGTAGCCTTTGGTCATCTTTTGAAAGGCTCCTGTATCTACTGCTAACCGTAGGCAAGAGTGCACATGATGGCGTTTATGTAACTGCAAGTGCTACATAGCCAAGCGCAGGTAATGTGCACAAAATAGATGCCAATGCATCTCACAATATATTGCTTCGATATATTAACATATCAATGTAATGGGAGATAATTATGTAGACAGACCACTCGTTTACATTATTTGGCAACATGGTCAATGTTTAAGTTTAAAATTGAAAAGCACTGCCAGCCCTAACAGGAAAAAGGGTTAAGAAGGGCAGTTTGCCAGCATTCTACGATGCCTGCATGCCCCGACGATTCCCTTAAACAGGTGATCAAGCCCACTTCATATTCTCTTTTTCTCTAATGCCTTTGTATGCATCATCGCGACTGTTCGTGTTCTTTCCTTCAACTCCAAATCCTCTTGTTCTTCCCGATCGTCTAATTTCCATCACAAATATAACTCTCCTTTGCGTTGCACGATTCACAGAGTCCGTATCCTGGATTCATCTTCTCTTACGCCTCCACTATCACAGAGGCTGCGATCTCGTTTGACAGATGGTTGGAGACCCAATGAAAGGGGTAGGAAATAATTATGGGGGGCCACGTATAACGTGCCCTATCTCTGTAAAAGGTGGGGGGACTTGTCTCCCTCGATCCTCCCGGGATCGCTGCCCTGCACTTCCAACCTGCTGCTGACCATATCTCACTGCTATTTAGTCTTCATTCGTCGTCGTGCTTGTCCCCATGCCTCTCAGTCTCCATTGTTAGTACAATACGAACACTGAACCATTCGTTGGAACGCTTAATACTCTTCAGAGTCACATATTTCACCAGATATTACATTATTACACAAAATATGGCTAAACTGTAATTGTCGTCGCCGAGTGTCGGTTTGGTTGCCAGTTGCATCAGCTGCTTTACATTAAACCTTAAATTGCTTTAACATAATTTTGAATGCTACGATAGAAACTAATCTTCGGACAACGGGGCTCAAACGTTTTGCTGAGGTGACGGTGTGACAAGGGCGGGAGACTATCAAACTTCAGCATAAAAAGCCCAAAAGCAAGGGAGTGTAGAGTGGGATATGATATCTTGGATATAATAGAGTAATTAAGATGCTGACCTAACTAGTTAATATTGATCTACTAAGATTTACGATTTATGCAACATGCTAAAGCATTCATTCTGATGTTATTTGAATGCATGCCTGACATTAAATGACTAATGATCTGCCATTAAATTAATTTAAATCTAATGAATTTAAATAATGACTTCTCAGGAACTAAATGTGTTTACTGTGTGGGCTTGATAACACCCAATGAGGATGAGATTCAGCTGAAGATATTATAACATTATAACATTGCAATAAATATATATATATATTTCTTTATTTATTGTTTTTAAATATTCTTAAACTAGCTGGGGAGCCTAGCGTTGCACGGGTTGAGACAGGTTTTTGGACTATATATGTAAATAGCACTTATATACATTCTGTACAGACACTGATGCGTACACAGTACCTACCCACTTTACCGACTGTGCAAACGATGGCCAACTATTGTATACGTGCTACCTGTACGATATCTCCCAAACCGTCCATTCATTCATGACGGTGTAAAAGAAGAAGAGGTGTGGCAGACTGACATGTCGGCAAATGTGGAGCAGCTATTTCATCGACACGCTCCTGGTGACTGAGAAGGAAACTCTCCATGTGGGGTCCTGAGACAGGTTTTTGACCCTGGAGAGCAAGAAGACGGCGGCCACGGGTTCACAAACCCCTCGACAGCGTGTCCCAGGTGTTCCTCGAGCCAACAGTCAATAGCGCTAAAGCTGTGCTAATGCATAGCGGGACAGACAGACGCTCAGAATCTTCTCTTTATATATATATATTTTTGATAGTGCCCTTCTTCAAACATTTTGCTCAGAAGTGGAAACGCCGCATCGGCGCAATTGCAGTTGTACTGCAGATCAATTGCGCGCGAAGGACTTGCTCACTGTCCTGACACAGTGACTTCTCGGACGAGGGTCGAACCCGTTCACTCAGAGCAAAATGAGTGTTACGGGCCGACCGCTCTATCCAATCGGCCACCGTGCCACACAAAATAGAACACGGTGAACGGGAAAGCGAATCTAAAAGAATTTGTCCAATAATTTGGAATTTTTTTTAAATATGCAAAAATTACGGTTTAACGATTATGGAGCGCATATTCGCCATGAATTAATTGCAATGTGTGTTGAAAATTCCCTCCTTTACCCTCAACACACGCACGAAGACGCGCTCGCCACTGAATAATTGCAGCATTAATTGCAATTTGGTCAAATTCGTCCGTTGCCTGAATGATAAGTTGACGCAGGTCTCCGACGTCGCGTATCTTTTTCTTGTAAATTTTGTCTTGCATCATACCTCAGAGTTTATGATCCACCGGTTTTAGGTCTGGACTATTTGGAGGTCACAACACAGAGGCCATGAAACCTGGAGTCCGTTTGTCCTTCTCACTGAGCGCCATGCTGTAAATAAATTACGTCGCAGAGATGGCATCACTGTGCCATCAGTTTTTAACTGGTATAGTGCACAATTTTGAATATAGGCCTAATTACTATTATATTTGGGAGCAAAATGCTTTTCAGATACAAAAACTTGTTTAATATTTGGTATTTATTTCTCAAGTTACTGTAGAGATTCGTGTTTCTTGTTTTTCGCTTAAAAATATACATTTATATAATTATGTATTATAACCTTTATTTATGTATACTAGGCATGGATGACAATCGAAAAGTCGCATTACAATTATAGTTCAATGTTGCACAAGGATATAGCGTGAAATGTCGCCCATCGTGCTGAAAGCAGTAGATTGACTTATTGTCTAGAGCCCTAGACCTATATAAGTGTTTTTAGAAGGAAAACCAATAATTCCGCACAAGTATGTTCGTCAAGTTCCAAAAATGTATATGGCCAGTATGTGCTCCTCAAGGCCTATTAATGTGGGTTATACGACCACAGCCTCAGTGTTGCTTGTTGCATGGCTTTAGACGCACTGGAACATCGCTCGTACCCCGTCTAATCTCTGATCAGTTGCCAATCCCAAGTCGGTAAGCTTCCGATTATAGAAGTAGGTGGATCCGAAGGGATTTGTCATGGAGTGTGCTCCACAGTTATTGTACCACCATCCTCCTTTCCCAGTTACAGTACAACAATTTAAAGTGGGAGACTTATCGTTATCCGATTCCCATGTCGAGAAATTCATCCCGGTCTGGACGGCTGCAGGATTCGGATACTCGAACTGACTTCCGGCATCACCGGCGAATCCGCTGACGTGGATTGTGTACCATTTCGATTCTGACTCGATCTGGAAAGTGTCATATTCATTAGAGAACCAGGAACCGTTCTGAATAGATTTGAACTCGAAGCGCACTTTGCACTGCGCGCTGTAAGTCATCTGGTGGAGCTTTTCGAGGCCGAGCCAGAACTCCCCTGTTAGGTTACCGAAGCCATTCCGATAAGTGATCCAGGTCTCGTTGAATTGAAGACTTCCATCGAAACGATAGAGAAAGACGATCCAACGATTGACGGCGACGACTGGAACTGGCTGAGCGAAGGTTGGAATGGAAATGGTAGTTTGAATAGACTGCACCACCCAGGCTGAAACCATAATCGAAAACAGTTATCTAGGCTAAATCATCATTACTCAGCTCAAAACTTACCATCCAAAGCAATTATTATGACGGTTATTGTAATAGGGTATAAGAAGCTTAAACTCCTAAAATCGTCGAACCTCTAATCATCGCTAAGGTAAACAATGTGTGCAAATAAAAGCAGATCTCTTGTTTCTAATAATTCTTTGTTCTCCTATAAATATATATATATAATATATATAATATATATAATATATATATAATATATATAATATATATATAATATATATATAATATATATAATATATATATAATATATATATATATAGGCACCGATGTAGTGATGTAGCTCAAGTACCAGTTTCTGTGCATCGATTTTGCCAAATAAGCATGTCAGATGATATTGAGAAAGTCGACCATCTCTGCTTGGTTGCACAGTTAGCAACATTCGTAGTAAAAGAAACAGGTGATTTAATTAGATATTTAGACACTAAATATCGAAAGCAATTGCCCCAGCTCAAGGAAGTTCTTGCTATTAATAATGTTCCTGTGCCAAGAGTAACATCAGCCAAATTCCTGGGAAGATATATAGATGAACACCTTACATAGAAAGAACACATACAACATATCTCAGTAAAAATTGCAAAAAATATAGGAGTCTTGTCACGAATTTCATACTTATTGCCAATCAATATACGTTTATCTTTATAATACACAATGATTAACCCGTATTTAACTTACTGCAACCTCATCTGGGCTTCAAACTATCCATCAAGATTGAAAAAATTAAATATCCTCCAAAAAAGAGCCCTCCGTATAATCAACGGCTCACATTACCTTATCCCTACTGACCACATCTACAAACAAACACGTATTCTAAAAGTTGTGCAGCTATTGATCTTTCAAACCAACGAATTCATGTACAAATATACCCACAACCAACTACCTTCAGTATTCGACAACTACTTCTCACCCCTCTCTGAGGTCAATCCCTATAAGTTACGATCTTCCTCAAACTATAGACCTATCTTTTCGAGAACAAACACTAGAATGTTCTCGATTAAATACGCTGGCCCGTAAGCATGGAACGTCATTCCGGATGAATTGCGCTCTCTAAATAATCTTAACGTATTTAAAATAAAATTGCGGAATTATTTAATGGATCTATAATTGTCTCATTGTGCGTCTTTATCGTCTTCATCATGATTGTATAGAATAACTAACTAGTTAAGTTTCTAACGAATTGCCAATGTATTTCTTATACCTAACCAACTGCAACTATCAATCTAATGTAAGGGTGACCCTGATTACAGGATTTTCTGTCCTTTAAGGGTTTCTGTTAGTCCCTATTGCCTCCCAGCTGATTGTCAACACTTTATAGTTTTGTTTGTTGTTTTGGAGACAATAAAACACTTGGTTATGGTTATGGTTATGGTTAAACCACGATGTTGGCAAATAATATAAGCCCGACTCTTTAAGCGCTCGTCCCCTAAATGATTACATTACAATTATTATGTCCGAAATATGTTGTGTATTTGCATAATCGTATCAGTACATCTTAAACATTAAGCTACAGCAACCGAGCTACAACTCACAAGGTCTGCAACGCTGTTCCCGGTGGCAACATACTTATCATAAACGATTGTTATTAGGCCTATATACAAGGGAATGGCATCTTCGGTCAATCTTGAACAATTATCCGCTCAATAAAGTTTGAACTTATCAGTTTGACAATAAAAATGCAGTTGAATTAGGGCCCAAAACAGGAACCGATGGATCCAATGTGTGGAAAAAGTTAAGAGAAGGTCATTGCTAGCGTGTTATCAATGATATTTTTCTGCACAATTTCAGTCACACCAGACTTTGCCGAAATATTCTATTGGCGACAGTTTCAACCATAATAGTCTATAGAGTCTATTTTCTGAAGTCATGTTGAAAGATTAGTCAGAAACTTTATTACTAGTAATAGGCTGACTTAATTTTAGTACCAGAATCTAAGTACTAGCAGTCTGAAAAAAAGCAGTTGTGATTAATACGCATGGAAAAAACTGTCTTGTTCAATATAAAGCTGTGAATCTTTGCTACTAAAGTCATCTGAGTTCATCCGTTGCACTCTTCTGGAGACAGAACTCAGTGTCTGTTATAATGTCAACGATGTCATTATGCTATCACCGATTACATGATCGAACCTAGGTTCATGGGAAATTACAGGCTGGCATATAATTGAATAAATTACCAATTACTGGTCAAAATGTAATTCAACTACAGATTACAAATTACTTTATAGTTCTACTCTAAATCATTAATAACAAATTAACCTACGTAATTTCAATAACACCAAATTAAAAATTGCTAACATTATCTGGGTCAATAAATAAAAGCAAGATTCCTAAAGTAACATAATTTACTCTTTGTACTTTCCTTTTATTTTGCGTAACGTTGTCAAGAACCACTAACTCAATTTTCTTTCCAAAGCAGCAACTATTCAAACAACTTACAGTGGGGGAAATAATTATTGGACTACCCTGTGATCAAAAGTACATGTATAGGCATCACAACAAAATATTAGGACGTAATGAGTAGAACCAATAAATTATTCTAGTTTTCTTTCTTGTATCAACCAACAAAGTTGAGCTGACATTCCTGAAAATATGTAAACAACTCGCGTTATTCTTGTTTACATAATAATTTCAGTGACATAACTACAAAAACTGATTTAAAATGTATTACACTGTGTGTTAGCTTTTGCAGTGATATAATTATTTCCAACAATTTATCCAAGAGGCTTATTTCTGTAAGGCTTTAAAATCATGAAGAGTTTCCATAGCGGTACAGAAGAAGCCATTGCAGCCTTAAATTGCAAAAATAAGTAATGGAAATATAAAAGTAAGACTATTTATTATCCGAGGAATTTTGACATCATCAATTTTTATTTATCAAGTAACTTAAAGTAATTTGCTTTTCATGATGCAATTAGAAATAACAAACTAGAGCCTAAACGTTATTGAATAACGAATCACAAACAACTCTGATTTAGGTCAACAAACTACAAATTAACAATTGCAATTGTTATTCAAATTAAGTGATTTCATTTATTCATTTATATTTCTGCCCATCCCTGCCTGGGCTATGCGCTCGTTGTCGTGTCCTTGGAATTTCCTACAATTAGAAGACTCATCATAGACTATACGTTCAAACATTGGAACTCTTTCGGCGATTTAACTTCTAGTTTCATTGACAAATTAATTTTATGTAAAACACTTTAAAAGTAGCTTGTTACCTGAGATGCAATAATTATATTTGCCACAAGATGCTATACGATAGCAGCGCTTGTCTAGCGGTGCCTTATTAGTAACGCACCCTTCTGTTTAAGTAGTCTCTGTAGCCGAGTTTCTGACATAGCCTATCGTTGGGCCCTCCGTTCCTCGGATAGGGGGAGCTATTGCTACCGCGAGCTCAAACTTCTACTTCGAGCTTCTACTTCGATCAAACAGCACCGAGTCTTGTCTGTTGTGGGTCCCTCCAGTTGGAATTGGCTTCCGCTAGCGCTGCGCATACTCCCTAGGAACAATCTGCTAGTCTTCTACCTCATCCCCAAGTATATTTTGTTTGGCCGCGGCATGGCTGAGAGTAGGGATCTTGAAGGGGCTCTATACAAATTTTCGGAATGAAATTGTCGCAATAACATTATATAACATAGCCTCAATTGATCCTGTACATAAGTATGTAAGCTTATATAAACTTTCAGTGATGTGTTGCCTTGGATGGCGTAGTCTCTATACACCTACTTACCTGCTGGCTGTTGACATTGTACGATCGTCCAGTTGTCGTTGAGACATTGCATGCATCCATCTTCCGTCAGATTAAATCCGCATTCATTGTACAACCGCTTCTTGTACGTAAACGGAATATGACACTTTTGATCATCAGAAGTACCTGAAGTAATGCAAATGGAGTAGCTATAGCGCATCATCATTAAGATCTTTCGGCGGGGAGATGGTAGCATGATAACCCTATAACCCTACAAGGTTGACTAATCCTTTCATTCTCTAGGTGGCGCTGGTAGAATGAGCAGTAGTACAGATGGACTCCTTGTAGGCGACCATTACGTTTACATGTAATTCGACTCCTGTTTGACTTGTTATGATCTGTTACCACAACATCAGGTAATCATACTTCGGTTTGTCGGTTGAATTAAATAAACGAAAAACATTATTATTAACTTTTAATCATTAAACTATCTCTTATTATCCTATCTCACTCTATCTCTCATCCTATTTTCAAATATCAAATCACGTTAAACTTTGAGAGCTCATTATAAATCTACAAAAATATTTGTCGGTTGCCATTTCTTTTCCTAATGAATTCGTCGATCCTTTAACCAGGTATACTATGAATTGTTTAATTAACAGGAGCCTAACAATAAAAAATGTCGCCACTCTGCTGTAGGGTCTAATAATTATTGAACAAATTAACAACGGGCTGAGTTGGTTTCCCAATCGCTATTATCATAAACTCGTCGTCAAAGTGCTAAACTATTAACAACGGTTGCAACTATGATCAGTTTGTATCTTTTACTATACATGATGGGCATGGATGGTTGTTATATCTAACATAACCAGTTATAACCGATTTGTTGAGAGAAGAAGCACAGAGGTCTTATCTGACCATCCACTCCGTTTGAAGTAAGTATTCAGTGATGGTAGCAAATCTTGTAATGATGGGCTCTAACGTGGAGAGCAGTGTGCATCATGATCATAGACAATAATTATCATTAGCACCAGCGACGTCGTGGGTAGCAAAATAATAAATATGTAACATTTATAAGCCATCTAAATGAGTTTAATTAACCCAATGCGAATGTTAGTGTCAGTAGTATTCCACAGTTTGGACCCGACCGATTTAACAGATAATTGAGTAACCTTCGTATCTCCTAACACAGAGACGAAAATCAGATGTAGAGAGGTAAGTCACAACTTTGGTGACGGGGAACACATGCATCAAGTTGGAGCTGATGCAGGTTAAAGATTTCCAGCAGATTAAAACCTTTGAAAAGATCAGAGCTACTAAATAAATTATGGACACAAGTAATGATTATAATAAGCAGGTGAACAGACATGAGTGACGTTTTGTGTCCCTTCGCTCATATGAACGCGCAAAAGTAATGATTGGAAAGGATGAAAGAATTTTGCGACGTTCCAAAGTTGTTAAGGCCTGCGAGTAGATTAGCATAAATTGGATATAATATGAATTATATGCTTACCTGCGACAGGTTGATCTGACTGAACCTGAAACAATTAACCTTATGTAAATATTTTCCCATAAAAGCAATTACCGGTAATTCTTTCATTCATAAATGCTATGGATTAGCTCAGGCGTTCATTTTTATTTTTTAACATTGTTAGTTAGGTAGCTTGTAATTCACGTGTTCATCATTAATTAGGAAAACATTTTCTACGAAAATAACCGCTGAGGGTTGTATCACAACCTGATAGTGGATGCACGATGGAGAGGGACCATAACAGTTTGGCTGGTTGAAGAAGAGGTCGCAAGTTTTGCTTGCATTGTTGTAGTTGAAGTTATCGCAGTAGGGAAATCGCTCACACTGGAGAGCACAGTCGAGGACGGAGATCGAGGACAGTGAATGTGAAGGTTTATCATGAGCGCAGAGCGATGATCCAGAGTAGGGTTCCGCCACTTGATACACACGTACGTCTCCTATCGTGGCGTAAGAAACGTTTGCGAAATCAACAACAAAGTTGAAAATTGTCCATAGCAACGAATGACCACCGAACATTGTCACCTATTGAATTATTAACAATATTTCAATTTTATCTTTAATCTCAAGATATTATGCGGCACAAGTTCTATGAAGCGTCTATTTCTAAACAAAATTTGAGGCATCACGCTAGCAGCAATGCCAGTTGCAATTTGCGACCTGATGCAGTAATGAATTCGCCGTTGTTGCACATTCTATATATAAATGATGTAATATATAAATTATAAATTGCGCTATATATACCGCAGCGCAATTGTGCGAAAAGCCTAGAATAATTACTCTCTCTGCTGCAACGCTACCTTCAGTCTACCTCGAAATGGATGAAAAGGTTTGCTTTCAATCTAGCATTTTCGCACGCTACCTATCGATTTGGGCACGCTACTTCACTAGCCCATGGCTGCAATTCGTTGTCTAACTACGTTTAGAGAATCAATGTTACCTAGAAGACATGCACAATGAGTAACGACACATTTAGAACAGCACATATGAAACGGTCAGGCTTTTAAGAAACATATT
Organism: Bimastos eiseni; assembly: GCA_959347315.1. Classification (NCBI taxonomy): domain Eukaryota; kingdom Metazoa; phylum Annelida; class Clitellata; order Crassiclitellata; family Lumbricidae; genus Bimastos; species Bimastos eiseni. Next base: position 18,550,994 of record OY365812.1, read on the forward strand.
CACTGCTTTGATAAGCACCTATCAGGTGTTTTACTTTAGTAAAATGTTTCGTGGCTCGTTTGAATCAATTACTAAATTGTGAAGTTTGAGATTCATTTGTTCCTGATGCTTACTGAAAACATGCGCTGGCAACAACATGTTTGCCAATGTTACATTGAATTATTTATAATAATTGTTAGACCTTTGACTCTGTGCGATCTATTTTATGGAAGCATGAGCCTGTATGCCTAATTGCGACCTAATAGTACACGTTTTAGACCTAATAGTCTCATATCAGTGTCACGTTTCTCAGAAACGACCTTGTATGGCATTCAAGCATTATAGTGTGTACGCGCTCATTATAAGCACTGGAGGTCTGCGCGTAGTGCGTTGCTACTACCCGACCCGTACCCGTAACCGACCCGTACTCAAAATTCCTACCCTCCCGGGCCCGTACCGGCGTATACCCGTACCCAGGACGTCTTTAGCATGTCCTCCCATAGTATTGCTGCATGCCAGGCTAATAGGATCACAACTTAGTAAGCGTTATGCTGTTGTCGTAATAGTATAAGCAACATTAACAACAACATCTGTGACAGCAGCCGTGCGGTAGTGATGGTGGTGGAAGCAGGAGAAGAAGGAGAAAGTGGAGGAGGAGAAAGGAAAGGAAGAAGAGGAAGAGAAGGATGACGGACGCTAGAGGAAGGGTAAGTGGAGTAGAGGAGATAAAGAAGAGGAAACAGAAGGGACAGGAGCAGAAGGAGAAGTAGGAGGAAGAAAAGAAGATCAGAGGCAGGAGAAGCAGAAAGAGGAGGAGGAAGAGGAGGAGGAAGAAAAGGATGAATAGGCAGAAGAAGAGTGAGAAGCTTGAGGAGGAGAAGAAGACGAGAAGGACGAAGCGCAGGAAAAGAAAGAGGAGGAGAGAAGAGGAGAAAAGAGGAGAGGCAGCAGGTAGTCAGAAGCAGAAGGAAAAGCTGGAAGATGAAGATGAAGTGGTCGATGAAGATGAGGACGAAATAGAGGAGAAAGAAGAGAACGAAATAGAGAAGGTGGAAGAAAAGTAAGAGGGAAAGAAAGAGCTGTAGGAGGCGCAGGAGGAAGAGCAGGAGCGGGAGCAGAAAATAGGAGAAGGAGAAGGAAAAAGTGAAGGAGAAGAAAAGGTAGAAGACGATCAGCAGGACACTTAGCACGAAAAGGAGAAGGAAGAGGAATGAGAAAAACAGCGATTACCATAAATACAAAGAGGAGGGGAAGCATTACAAGCAGCTCTATAGTACTTAAATTTCGAGTGTGACAGTTTGTCTAGAGCAACAATTAAGTCTATGATGACGCAGGATTCGTCTATAAATTTATTGGTGACATTGTAGCTTTAAATCCTGACGTTAACACGGGTAAAACCGGGTATACCCGTACCCTTGATTAGTTTATCCGTACTCGAGCCGACCCGTAAAGTACGTACCCGTACCGTATCCGTATCTCCGGGTACGGGTCGGGTACAGGTTACCCGCAGGTAAGGGTATACCCGCAGACCCCTAAGTTAAGCATGTGACGTCAAAGGCGATTAATGCACGCTTTGTATTATAATAATTGCGAATAGACAGTCGCTCACACGACGTCTTAGTAGCTATCTTATTCTATGACTTTTCACCTCCGGACGATTCATCCCGGACGCTTCATCCCCGGACGTTTCATCCCCGGACGTTTCATCTCCGATAATTAATGTTTCATTGCTTCACTATTTCATAGCAGTTAAATTTGTCAAGAAATGTAAAGCAACGTTCGAATAACTTTAGCATGCGATATTGCAAGCGAATATTTATTACATGAGTGTTATAGAAGGACGAACGTAGTGGCCTACAATACAAATATTTTCGAACAAATTAAGAGATGGGTCTACTATAATTTACCCTACTAATTACTAATTAGTAATTCGGCCTAAGACTGATACCATACTTACATCAAGTGAATTGTGAGACGTGTCAACTTTTAGTTGTACTACTAAGATTAAGAAGTCAATGTTTGAAGTAGCAGTAGGTTGTCAGAAGACGTGAAAGATTGGTGTTCTGACTGTTGCTACGAAATAGTGAAGCAATAAAACGTCAATTATTGGTGAGGAACGTCCTATGATGAACAGTCCGCTTGATGAAGCGTCCGGGGATGAATCGTCCGGGAATTAAACATCCTTAAATGAAACGTCCGCATGCCCTATTACCTGACCCTACAGAGACATAAATTTACAGTGAAAACTCCGCAGAACTCTGTTCTCTACGCATGCATATGTACATACATACAAATGCCGAAGAGTTGTTGTTGTGCTTCCTTTGTCGAGGTTCCTTATTTAATACATTCCTTGTTAAATTAAAATGCCTTTTGTTTTCCGGATAATCGAACCAATCTGCGTGTTTGGACCTGCCTTTGCTAAAGTAACTCCGTTAATTTGACGTCTACATGTATGTATCGCAATCGATTCGAAGCAAAGTTCTCGCAGCAGTTGCGACAATTTGGCGAGACTTTTGAATACAGTTTTCGGGCAGAATCTCGTAAATCGTATCGAACAAAGACATTAGCAATTAGTCTCGCTGTTTTGAAGTGACGGTCGAAGCACAGCTTTCACCGCGCATAGCTAATGAATCGATTAATTGGCTTCGCACAATGATGTAAGACGGGCTTTGTTCTGATCGACGAAGATTGCGCAGTTGTTCTCTGACATAAATAACAATTTATTTGCGTGACAAAAAGTTCCGTAAGCAAAGGTTTCTGAGATTTGCTGACACGCACTGCTGGGACTCATACAAAAGAAGTATTGGTGTTAAATAGCAGTTTTGGCGCCATAAAAATTGTATCATGTTCAGCTTACTTTGAGTCCCAACAGTCGCCAATAGCGTTTGAAAGTGGCTTATATCAGTAATGCGATGGAGTCAGACAGCAAGATCTGAAATACTCGCAATTGCTTGGTCCAAGGTAACCGAAATGGCGCTGACCAGTTACCAATTGCAAAGTGTTAAACGATAGTGCGGTCCTTGATATCGCGACCAATACGTACAATGTGGCACAGGGGCCGATTGGATAGATCGGTCGGCCATAATACTCAGTGTGCGCTGAGTGAGCGGGTTCGACCCTCGTCCGAGGCGTCAGTATAGGGACCTTGAGCAAGTCCTTCGTGCACACTTGCTCGTCAGTACAACTGCAATTGAGCCGTCGAGGCGTGTGAACTTCTGAGCAAAACATTTTGGAGGAAGGGCGATATCAAAGTTCAGAAAAAATAAGTAAATTAATACAGCTTACTTTCAGTGCAATGCAGCCAAAATATTATAGCTTGTCAATATAGCTGTCCAGTAACATCAATGTGACGGCAAACGTTACAGAAGCGTTATCCAAGTCTTATAAGTTACTTGACGTATCGCTACATTTAGTCACAACTTGTGCGAACGCACTCCATTCGTGGAATATACATGTAAAGCCTACCCTGTTTAGGTCCAACGCCATCGACAGCAGACAAGGCTGCCGGACGACCATCAGTCGCAGATACTGATTTGTCAGCATAGTTGGTTACCCTTGTACCCACGCCCCCCCCCCCCCCATTGATCAGACTAGCAACAATCAACAAATTATCTGACTAGTCCTTCCTTCGCTAGGCGGTGGCGTTGGTTAAATTAGATGCATGGTGCAATGGGCGCCCTGCACTGGAGTAGTATAAGACACACTGGGGACAGAGCTGAGATACTGAGACGTTTGTTGGTTGTCTGCTTCAAGGTTTATTGGTAGATTACTGTATCTTCTCCATAACCCCAAGATTTTTGCAAATTACAATGAAACAACAATCCCTTGTTTGCGATGATGCCGTCATAATCTTGCAAAAGTAATATTATTCAGAGAGTAAGTCACCGGCTAAATCATACGTAGTTGGCTAATGCAAATTTAAGCAACGAATATCAGACGAGAAACTGTTTCCACCGCGGAATGATTACAGCAATGCGGCAACGATATTAATGCCGGGTGGCTCATTTTATTTCTCAATTGAAAAAATGTTTCAATTAAAAAATAATAAAGATTCACTGGGGTACACGCCTTTGCGCTTCGATGGTAGCAACGCCGCTGACTGAGAATATAGACTTTATTATCTTCTGGACCGAGTCTTGCGGTTGTTGGTTCACTATTCTTTCATCGATTGATTCTGGAACGTTAACCTCAATGTGAACAGGATCATCTATTTATGTAATCTCATCAACAGATAAACACAATTGAATCGATTTGGCTGGAGCAACATTGCACACAACAGGTCTCTTTGCAAACTGCAGACTGCAAACATTTCTTCTCAGCCATTGCAGCGTTCCTCTGTCATGATCGATTGCCTGCTCGATTCTCTGGACGCAAAAAGAAATCAATGTTTCATTGCTTCTGGAAATTTGTGGGCATATTTCTTGAGGGTCCCAGTTGGATACTAACAACAACAGGCCAGAAGAGACAATAATGACACGCCTGCTTGGGCTATGGACTTTGACTGACAGATGACCAATTTAAAGAAGAGATTTGACAAATATTGTTTTATACCCATGCACGTCCGTATGTTCATTAATGAAACCGTCAGCACGCTTACTCAAACTGCAAAATGTTTATTATTGAGTACAGTATGTTTCTATCAAAGATCAGATTACATTAGGGCCTATAGTTACACAAAATCGGATAAAAGATCATTTATTTATTATTGAATAAGTGTAAAATACTAAATTTATTATTCCACTAAACAGAGCGAGGCATTTATAACTTAATTCATTATTATTTATGACATCATCACTTGCGGGGCTTTAGTAGTCTAAGCGAGAACCGATGAGCGCATGTACTATGGTGGCATAGACGAAGGGAGAGACCGATCGTCTGATGTGGCTGTGTACCCCCCAAATAGATCAGTTTGGTCTTTGTAGCATTTGGGAAGAGGCTGTTAGTCGACATCTAATAGTGAAGATCAGAAACAAGACAATCGATAAAGCGGATTGGGAAGAGCTCATCAAAGGATGGACCATGTGTGAAAGCCTGGGCATTATCTGCATTTAGATAGCCCTTTGCCCTGTGTTTAAAAAAATAAAGGCGGATTATCGGCAGTAAAGAAAATGTGGAGGCTGGGGCCGAGCCCTGGGGAGCGCCAAATTTAACCGAACCCTCCGAGTCCAGAAGTTTCCAGAGACTGCAAGCGGGTTAGTGAGGTAGGGTAAAACCCAAAGAAGGGGAATACCAGATAAACCACAGGATGACTGCAATCGCTGGAACATAATTCCTTGGTCCACCATAAACAAGCAGAAGATACATCAAAAAGCATTGATGGATAGAGATGATGCCGGTCAATACATCCGCAGAATACCCTGTTAACAGAGGCAAGAGAGCGGTGTATGTGGAATGGTGATCTCTGAGTCCAGATTGGGCTATCGGCAGGCGCACAATTTGCCCAAGATAGGGATGAAGCTTCAAGAGGATTGTCGCGGGTTTCTCTCTTGCCAACTCCTTCTTCTAGATGAAGAGAGATACCGCCGGTTCTTTCCTCTATCACCAAGCTCAGCAACACGACAAACTTGATGGTTTTAATATGTATATTTTGATTATATATATACACACCACTCATCCTATCTACACTTACTGGAGTTATTAGTGTCCTTTTTTAGAAATGTTTCCCTTTTTTACGTTGGAGACGGGATTCCCAACTACGTTGATTACCCTTGTCGTCAGAACGACCTAGCGTCTATCCCAGTTTCGAAACAAGTCTCCGTTCCTTCCCGTGCTACCCTATATGAATCCTTCTATGGGCATTTTCCTTCGTCATCCCAAACGCAAAACTCGTATCTCTATTGGACGACTAATCGTCTGCTGAAACTATTCCTAAACCGTGGTTGGTCGGGGCCCGTCTGCCTCCGGCGAAACCCATTGAGGTCTCCTTTCTCAGGTTTCATGCAGACACAGCTTCATTCGTAGTCTTCCCACGCCTGTGCTGCCGGTCGATGACTTATATATAGCGCCATCGTCCATAGTGTCGTGCGTGACAAGGATGAAGGGAAACTAGTTTCTCGATGGCTTTATAGGAACGGAGGATTGGAGAGGGACCTTTAATTCTTATAAAAATTTTAGTCATAACTTTGTTTTAAGAAAGGACGTATCAGTTTAACTTATCAGTTAGTTGCAATGCTATGACGATTAGCGAGTAATCCAGTTGATCAAATGCTTCATGAAGCTGTTTGTGAGAGTGCTTGCGCAGAATATCAATTTTTATATATAATTTTATGTTCATACCTTCTTATGAAGCTATTGTGTTATGAAGCTAGACTTTTTTCTTCAGACAATCTGTTGAATTGAAGTTCCGAAATTCACGTTGAGAACTTCTGCTACAAAGAATAGACTTTAAGAATAATGTATCTCATAATGTATCCGATGAGCGGGTTTGTTACATTGACGATTATTGCCTCCCTCTCCTTTCTCTGCAACTCCCTATGTCATTCGCTTTCTTCTTCATAGTTACATTAGGCCGTTGTTGTTCAGATCCTACCTAAATTGTTTATATCTCAATGTCATACATCGATATTGAATAGTTCTGGGCAGTGGCGGATCCAAACTGTTCCAACAGAGGCGGCCGAGAAAAAGCTGAACAAGTTTAGACTATCTAGTCTTAGTCGAAATTTGCTCAATCATACTCTCAACCTAAACATTTGATACTTTCTTTCAAATATGTTACCGTATTGGAGATTATGAGCGATGCCACTTAGATATTTGACATATGTTCGATTGCCATAACCTTCAACTATTGTTTTGATAGGCCAACGTTTGACTATTTTCTTTAATCACACTCTTGTAGGTTTTACTTCCCTAAGAGCGGTACTTGCCCGGAAACCATAGATGTGTCGTCTGGGTTATTTTTTTCTGATATATAACGTGTCACTTATCTGATTACCTAGCCAATCTATAGGTGTAAGGAATTACCTTATAGACAAATAGCTAAGCCACGATATCAGCCAGACGAAGTTTCTACCTACAGGAAATTATGGGTGAGCCACTAGTGAGCCACTAGTTCTGACCTCTGAAGCCGGCCGAATACCTTTACTAGAAATACAGGCCGTCAGACCAACTAATATCATCGTCGTTTTTTTCAGTTTTTTATTTCGTTCGAGAACGAAATAAAAAACGGAAAAAAACGACGTCTAGGATTGCTCTAAAAGACCCCAATGACAAAGACAGGAGTGGCAGCCAACGTTGACCTCCTTCACAGCTCAAAGACATGGCTGTGACAGAGAGCGTAGACGTGTTGACATCCAACGCAGCCTGACAGCACGCAGGTGCCAGGTCATAATGGTGCACACTCGTCGACGTTGCATACTTGCATCTGCGGAGGTGCATAGAGGCTATTAAGACAAAATTAAATTAGACATAAATTGTCAACAGAAAGGAAAAAATGAATGACTTTAAATAAACGAAAGGGAAAAAAACGGAAAACACTGTTCAAAAATAAGAAACGAAAAAAACGAGATTTCTATAAACAAACGTTGTTTACATCTAACGAAATGTTCAAGCTTCATTTCTTTAAGACTTTGTTCTTTATTCACACTGTCTATGAATTTTCAAATTGTCTGTTGGCAAGCTCAAAGCAGTTGACTAATCCTCTGTGCCAACTTTCTACCGAATTGTTGGTTATGAGAAGATCATGTTACGCAGAATTGTGGACATTCCACAGTTCAAGGTTCACGACCTACAATGTATGTGGTACCTCTTTGAGCTGACATCTTACTCACCTTCTCGATTGTCGCCTTTTCAATCGTCGCCTTTTTTGTTGCGCGCTTTGTGATCGTCGCCCTTCAAGCATGCGTCCTTGTGATTGTCGCCATTTTGAATGGGTCCTTTTGATGGTCACCAATTTGAAAAAAACCATTTTCATAGTTAACCATTTCTCTTTGCTTACTGAACTGGGATAATTTCTCTCCGCTTTCTGAACTGAGTTAATTTATCTTTGTTTTCTGATTGCTTGACCACCGTATTTTCTTTGCAGGCCATATATGAGAATATAATTATGTCCATCTCTTGTTTTCTAAGACGCTCCCGTTTCGGTTTGCATAATATTTATGATTATTCGGTATTTGGTGAAGCCAGTTATTCGTTATTTACGATTTCTTCTACATATATATAATGCGAGTTTCCCAAAACGCTCTACCGTGCACCGAAATCTAAGTCACCATGATCATAAAATGTCCTGTTCAAAGCAGTCCATCTGAGGTCGGACAGTGGAGATGCCCAGATCATCGCTACAATATTCAATTGATCAATTTTTCAAATGCTTCAATTGGTCCCTCTCTGTGGAATGGGCTTTCTCCATCTGTTCGCTTTAAACTTCTATCTGGCAGCCTCTCGTCCTATGTTGCTTTTCTCAAAACCTACTTCTTCTTGCGCACTGGCAGCGCTTCTGATCGGTTCACCCTACTAGAAGCGCTCTAGAAATGTTTAAATACTATACAAAACAATACAGTCTACGCCTGCGCACCATCCATTTGCGATACCTGAAATGGACAACAGGAACTGCATAACGCGCATGATGTTCAAGAATATTTACTATACTCTCAATTCACATGTAAACTGGTGAGTCACGACAGCAATATTCTCTGACTAATCGAAAATACAATACAATCAACACACAACCAACTACGGTCGACACCGTTTTAAGTGCATAGTCAGGAGAACTGCCTTGAACCTATTGATGTAATCGACTTATGTAATTAAGAGAAATTCGCATAATAGTTAAACTGTGTAATATGGACTAAATATAGGCCTTTAATGACAGAGAAGAAGCCTTCAATGTCCATTCAGTTAAATCCTAGCAGAATATTCACGATACGGTTTGCCCTATCCTGAATGTATGACCACTGGCAATGCTACGTTACCTGCTGATAGCTTAGCTATTAAAGTACGGCAAAGACAGATAATTGGTCCGCCAAAGTCGCTTGATGTCCACCGGTGAACTACATAAGTATATAGCCAGAGTGTTCTAAGCTATAGATATGCAATTGATCGGTGATGGTATTCACAGTGCAATGTATAAATGGTTTGTAGTCAGTTGTGCGCATTACCGATTGCGCACACTACACATTTGCAATACGCACGAACCCGAAGTTGCCATCCATCGAAATGCCCAAATATTAAAATTGGACGGTGATCTTCTGTGTACATTACAGAATTATGCTCCTATCCGTCATGTTCTAAATCAGCGGTTCTCTCAACCTGTGGGTCGCGACCCCACGGGGGTCGCCTTGCAATTTGCCAGAGGTCGTCTGGAACCTTCAGGAATTTGTTGACGAACTTTTCAGCCTTGAGTTTACAGCTCATATATAATATTTGTATAATCGTGATTATTACACGAACTAACCTTCTGCCATTTATAGTGACTTTAATTAATCTTTACTTATTTCTTGTACTATGATTCATTTAATAAAGTTATTACCGACAACAAATTATAAATTGTTCTGCTAATTAAAGATTGATAATGCTGTTATGCTTGTGGAATATGGATTATCAAATGGTAAGAAGTAAAATGCATGGTAGTAAAAGCGCGGTGAAGGCAGTTGCCAGATACTTTTAATAGCTGAGGTCTGCACGCCTTTGGGAATATTATTAGGGGGTCGCAGGGTTAAAAAGGTTGAGAACCGTGGCTGTACTAAAGTGTAATTAAAAGAATACTATGAAGTACGTGATATATTATTCACTGCGATAACTTTTGCACAGAATAGTTGGCTATTTTTTTAATATTGTTGGATTGGTTTTTGTATCCGCTCTTGCAATCAAGCTAGCCTCTTAGAATACAAATTAAGCTCAGCAGCAATGCTTGATAAATCCTAAGCGACTTTCATCATCAATCGGCTGGTCTTCAGTTGAGCAGAAACGGCCAGTCCACCATCATTTGTACCCTTCCAAACGAATTGGCTCGTGTTGTACACGCAATTTAGGCAAATGTATAAACACTCGTTGAACCAAAAACCGCTGGTAAATAAAACGGCGCAACTACCACTTACAACTCTGTCGTTGTCTTTATCGGGAGTGGAAAATTTCATTCCGTTATGATAAACGTTGGACTTGTTCATGTTGTTTAGGGCGTCACCGGCATCTCCCACGTAACCAGATACGTTCAGAGCGTAACCAAGTGACTCGGATGTTATGAAAAATGAATCGTATTCAGCTGAAAACCACTTGTCATCGTCATCGAATTGTATCTCAATGCGTAGACGGTAGGGGGCGTTGATTGTCAGCTGGTGCATCTTCTGAAGGCCAAGCCAGAAGTTGTTGCTGATGTCGCCGAAGCCAGCCTTGTAAACTGTCCAATTTTGATTGAAGGATAAACTACCGTCCACTCTCTGTTGGATGAGGATCCAGTTGTTGATGGACATCAGTAGAGAAGTTGTCTCGAAGGTCGGAATTGTTACATTCACCGGGACAAATATCGTCAGCGGGCTGTCTAGAAATAATTTTTGTAAAACGTGTAAGACGTGAACATAGTTTTTTATATACATGTATATATAGATATACATAGGTACACACAGGTATAGATGTAGGCTATTATTTTATGTCATCGTTTATTGAACAAACTGACATTGCAGTAAGTTAGGTCTACAGTGAAATATTGGTCTATGTAGCCTATTTGCTGTCAAATGCGATGAATTACTGAACAGGTATCACATAATGTTGTTAGTGAAAGCTAATGCTTACTTGCTTACTTACTTACTTTCAAAATCAATGGCCGATTTGCTATTCAAAGAATCGAAATATTGCCTGACATCTTTTCTCTTAAATATGTCTGTAACGTCTATTATGCTTAGTCTACAATTTTAAGAGCATGAAATGCCAGCGCATCGACTTTGCTGTTCACATCGTACAGTCTCATTGGTTCTGCTTCCTCTGTAGCATGGATATGCTCAACTTAGTTATCTTTAGAAAACGAAGAACAAGTGGTTTTGTTGTCCAGAAGATTCATTATTCTAGAGAGCCTAAGCTTAAGCAATTGTACACAGAATCTTTCGCATCGCAATTATTTTGTTATACTTATTTAAATTCACCTGTGGAATCTCTCATGCAGAGTGCTCGAGTTCGATTTGCAACCAGACAACCATTGCATCCATCGCCCGTTAGGTTCGCAACACAACCGTTGTACAGACGACCATCATAGGTGAACGGCAAAGAACAATTCTCAGCAGGGATTCCTATGCATACAATTGTTGCATGGCTTCATAGAGTATGACAAGAAATTTTTATTGTATGTACTGATTTGACGTAATTAAAGGCAACGCTGTTGATTCATCTGCCAATGAGGCTTCTATTTCAACGAAGGATGTAATTCCTGCCTTCATTAAAACTACCTTCTGATATTAGGACTAATATGAATTTGTATCTCTAAAAATGTCAGTGTCGCGTTAGGCGCAGAACTGTTACGGTAGGCTAGTCAGGTAACTTGAGAGTGGCGAATGGAAGCAAGTCTGCCGCAGTGCTGTTCTTCAAACATCATGCCATCCTTCGCTACATTTTACTATTGGCTATTTCACACATGATGAATAACATAAGATCACACATCAGTGATGTGGTTATCTATAGCAATCAGAAAAAATGGATTCCTTTCACGTTGGCGTACCACAAGGCGTACCAAAGAGAGTGTATAAAAAAGGAGAGATGTGTGATACAAGGATTGACTCCTCCACTGTTTGGACTTTGTCAGTGGTAGTCCCAAGCCTGGATAAAGGAGGACATGGAGCGGTGTCGTTAAAAAATCAACACACCCATGAAACAAGGAGTAACTCACAAATCAGTGATAGAAAAACTACCCGTGGCACCGACGATATGGAACTGATGATTGTTCTCTGGTAGAATGTACAGGTTCATGGAATAACAGTCCGAATCATGGAAGAAGAGTGCTAAAGTCATACGGTGATTTTGAAGAAGGGGCCTTTATTTAGCATTCGCTAACGTAAATAGTTGAGTGTTTACGCATTTTATGGGTATATTGGAATTAGTCTTATGTTCATCAAGAGAGTAGGCTCTGCATCCCAGAGCATTTTGATTTTTGTCACGCTTTGTACATAATTTATTGTGAAATTCTAAAATAATTAATCACTATCGCAAATCCTCCTAAATCGACTCTCTGTCAGAGGATAGTGTATATAAATTGCACAAGAGAGCATCGTCGTAGAACATTCCTGCATCCCAATGTCCAAGAATATTACCCCTATATGCCCTATGCCCTCATCAAAATAGATCTGAACGGATGCACACCGCAACGAACTATCCGCAAACAACCGCAAAGAGCGTCATGGACGACGTGCTAGAAAGTGTACCCTCCAAGCAACACAACAACAGGACACTTCGTGGTCCAATCCATGCAGCAGCAGTGGTAGGGCATCACCACATGCTTCGGCAGATGTCTTGTCTTGGCAACGAGAATCGGTAGAGTAGAGAACGCAGGCGTTGCTCCAACATCGCTTGCATTTAAAAAAAATGGAAAGAAATGGGAGCGCATCTTCTCTTCGGGAGCAGGAGCTTTCGAATTTTGCTCCTGTCCATCTTTCACATTAATCCTCTGCACATTTCTGGCCACTAGCAATGTGCCATTAGCCCTACTACTGCACAACGATGCGTCGGAGACCGCGTTGTTTTTACAGAAGCGTCGACAGTGTCGCAAATATGGTGGGGCAAGAAAACCCACTCATTGGAGTAGAAAATTTTTAAATACGGCAGAACTAATATAAACAAGCAAACATTTCTCGATGCTTTCCAAGGCTGGTAGAACGCGTGTTTCCTGGACAAAGAAGACGCTCCAGTGGCAAGTGAATGGCAGGAACAAACAACATCATTGCTTGCAGAGCGAGATTAATGCCTATAGTATCCACGTCAAAGCCGAGCTGAAAGATGTACACAGTAAAAGAGGTGTCATACATTCGACGAGGATCCACGTACAAGATTTTTGACTTTCAAAATAGACACCCCGGAGTTTCCAGATTGGCGAACATGGGGTTCCAGTCCACAACTAAGGCAATATCGACTAAGCTACCAAGTGCGTGGGCCGGTACCCAACACTGACACAGGTCTAACATCGGCCAAAATTAGACGAATCTTCAGAAACCAGAAATCACAGGAAGAAGAAGTTCCTATGCCTGTCTACGACGAAGAACCATTGACGACATCACAATATTTGCCTTTTGGACATTATTATTAGAAGACTAACGAGACTTCTGGAAGAATGCAATCAAGATTTAATAGCAGAAGCAGACAAACAAGGACACAATCCATGCTGACTACCATAGATTGCGAAGAGTGCAGTCTATATTATATGCTGACGAAGATATTTCTCGCACCCGGCAGGTTTCCTATGGTATGCACTTCAATTTTATAGTATCCGAAGTGGTATTCCCAGATACACGTAAGAAGGCGACAGATACAAATCGACATAGATAAGTGTTCTACGAGCGTGTAGGCTCATACGAAAGTAAGAACAGGTAAAAGCCAGGATTTTAATGTCAACGCCCAGGGCCCCTAGACAAAAACTGTACAGTATTTATTATTGATCGTAATAATTAAAGAAAAAACAGTCTAGCGTCGATGTATTTGAAATATCGAGATACAGTTAATGAAGACAAGAATCCATTATCGGCATTTGCGGCTGTTTGTTTATAGCGCTGGATGGTAAGTACATGTAGACATACTTAAAGGATCTATGTATAATTTTATATGGGTAATATTGTTATACTATGCATGCATATAATGTAGTCATGCAAAATAATTTACGAGTTCTCTCGTTTGCACATTTATGCACTATATGCACTATGTCGGTATCACCGATTTTTAAATTAGTAATTTTCACGTCAAATATAGACCTTGTCGTCAGTTCACATGTACTAGGCGAGAAGCTATGAGAAACCTATTGAGGTCTTATGAATCATAATGACAGTTCTATGGATATCATTAGGAATTGATCGCTTACAGAAAAATTAAAGTCTACGTCTCGTTTGTTGACTTGCTGTCGGATATTCTTTATTTAATATTCTAATCGTTGTCCTCCAAACATCTAAGAAAAAGACTCACCCGTGTAAGGTTGATTGGTCTGGCTCTGCAATTTATAAAACACACACCTTTATAAATAATAAACTAGATAACTGGATAACTAACGATGATGAATCGCCTTTAATGTTTAATAGAAAAAAATGTCTTTGAACATTTCAATTGAAGTGATTCGACATGCTATGTCGACTCTCCACTGCTAATCTCCCTGTTTTATATGTGCCACTAGGGGTCAAAACCCATCACTTATCGTTTTTGACTTTTTATTAAATCATATTCTACAATGCATCTGCTTCAATATACTATTTAAAAAGAATCCAAACAGCCTTTGTCTAGCCCGTTTGACTCTTTCATTAGTATAATCTTAATAACTGAGAAAATCGAAGTAAAAGTTTCAGAATACTCGTGTCATCAGAGATCTTAGCAACCATTACTTTATTACTCCGCAACTCCGTTGGGCAATAAAGGGCCATATTCTGTATGAAACAAAGCACAGAGTATCAAAATCTCTGCACTACTTTGCAAATGATGGCAGGTCGGCGGCTCAAATCTAGGTTCTCCTCTGAAATCATGGATATTAAATTTTCAGCAAGCATTAACAGTCATTTGTCTCCAACTAATTATTTGAATTCAGCATTTTTAATTTCAGATATTGAACGAAGACATATTTATTTGTAACAATGTGCCATAAAACGATTTTCTGTGTTTTGACCCCTCTCACCTTTTTCAGCCTTTATCTCAATAACTAGGAGACGTTTTGACCCCTGGCCTGACAAATTTCTGGCTATAGGCCTATAAAATATTTTAAATATTTGATTACTTGAAGCATAATTTGTATTTTAAAAATGCATCCTTGCAGTAATGCATATACGAATTTAGGATTGACATATTATAATTAGACGTTTCAAAAGTTGTCTTTGAGAACGTTCTTAAAATGAATTTTAATTTTATGTCCTCTTATTAAATAAAATTGAAATGGGACATACCTCTGAAAACTATTTTATGCCATTTCCGTAATATTTATTACCCAGATGCTGCATTTTAAAGATTAAAAACTTTTGTAGATATCTTCTCCAATAAGGCATAGATTTATAAATAATTCTCATTATTCAAGGTTATCTCAAAAGACTGTCTAATGACAATATATAACATTTTTTTAAATGATGACAACCTGATAGTGAGTACACAGCGCAGAAGGTCCATAACACCTTGGTCGATTGTAGAAGATATCGCATGTTCTGTACACATTGTTGTAGTTGAAGTTCTTGCAGTACAGGGATCGTTGACATTCTAAGGCACAGTCTAGGACGGAGGTCGAGGACAGCGAATCCGAAGGTGCATCAAGTGCACAGATTTCTGAACCAGGAGAATCCTCCACCAGTTGATACTCATTCACATCTCCTACCAGTATCATGGCACACAAACATTTTGAGAGTTCAACTACTAAGCATATAGTCGTCCAAAGCGTCGAATAACAAACCATTTTAATCTCTAAAATCAAACACGCGATGTGATCTAAAATTTGTGACTGGATTGTGAGCCAAATGCTCTGCGAAATATGTTATGGTATCAAGCCAGCAACCATAACGGTTGACTTTTACGATTCAATGGAACTGTCAATTCGCCGTCGGTGCTCACACTGCCGGTAGGCCTATTATATCCGTAGGTAAACGCATTAGCTGAAGGTAGAAGGTAGGCCTATAGAATCTGTCTTTTTCTGATGCATCGTTGATACATCAGTGTGCCTTTTAGTGGAGTGGCGGCGTTGACTGGTAAGCCACGCTGCCTATTGATTTAGGCAAGTGGATTGGTTACTTGCCTGCATGTTGTTCGTTGTTTAACGTTGTCTGTAGGCATATCGCTGTTCCACGAAGTTTGATTTTTCTGTTGAAGAATCTATATCAACAGGTAACATGATATAGGCCTACAGTCTAAAAAGACGCATCTAAAACAATGCATACGAAACATCAATACTTAGGCATCTTACGTGTCTATTAACATTGACAGGGTTTGAAAAGCGTTGATTTGTATATGATATCCCTAAATCTGTCAAAAACAAAAAAATATTATATTTCTATTGACCAGTAAACAAATATGACAGCCTAATTGTGAGCTAGTTATTGATAACCTACTGGAAATTGCTGCGTTATGACAACAATTTATTTGAATAAACGAAAATACAATAGAATGTGAGTAGTTATTCATCAAGTCTTCTCCAAATTTCTTGTTGTACATATTGATCAACACCTATACTGTAATTATTGTCGGCTTACACAGAAGAAATTTCCCAAAAAATAGAAAACAATTATTGAAATAATCAAAAGACTTTCTTACCTGCTTCTCTCCCAAATTTGCCAAGGATGAGACGTTCCATGTTCCTGCTGGATTCGGTACTTGGCAGGGTCCTACTATGTAAGTGCTCCATTACAGCACATTACATTACATCGTGTTGCACTCCCTTCATGACTGAAGACACTGTCGAATATTCAACCGAATAAAAAATTATAACATTTAACAGAGAAGCAAGAGACATTAATAGCTAAAAGCAACAGTCCGTCACACGTGAATCTTCTTTTCTTGCCATATTATTACTGTTGCTTCTATATCTTTTACACATTATTATGTTCAGAACTGCGAGTTACATTAGCTACCAAATGTTTCTAAGCAAGGCTCTCAGACGATCGGTGAATGTCGCCCAAAATTGTGAGAAGACCAGGGTTTGTCTAGATCAACAATTTTTCAACATAAGTTGATGAATTATGTCCTGATAGGTTTTTTAGGTTCAATCGTAAACACGTCCACAAAAAGTTTCCGAATGTCACGCGAAACATTTCTCCCAGACAATTAATGCTATTGTTCAGTAGGCCTACAAACACATTGCAAGCTACATGTAGGTGCATAGAGCACGTGCATTGCCGTACGTGCATACTGATATCAATGTTATACGTAGCACATGTATAATCGAGCTTCTGTTGTATCGTGCCCAACCAGCATGCATTTAACTATGAACGCCCAGACATGCCTATGCTTAGAATTCCAATTGCATACTGCCCGAAATGGAGAGGTGATTTATGGTGGTAACCATTTGTATCGAAGATAAAAGAGATAAAATTCCAAATAATTCATGTGTTGCTAGTAAAACATACCTTTGGCACATTACTGTAGCGAAGGATGTTCCTGCGGTGCAATGGAACAGGGCGCAACTCAAGAAGGAGACGCAAATGTCAGACGGGAGGATTTAATTAGTAAAATATTAGGCCTACTATCCCATGAAATATGTTGCTGCTTGTGATGGCCACTTGTGCAACGGCAAGTGCCATGTTTATTATTGCTTTAAGCCAAGACTCGTCTTTATCATAAAGTGTTATTATTATTATTACTATTATTATTATTTTATTATTATTATTAGTAGTAGTAGTAGGTGGGGGAGTAGTAGTAGTAGTAGTAATAGTAATAGTAATATTATTATTATCAGTAGTAGCATTATTATTGGTACTAATAGTAATATTATTATTGTTATTGTTGTTGTTGCTGTTGTCGTCGTTGTTGTTGCTGCTGTTGATGTTATCGATTTGTTTTTTTATTATCACTGACTACGTTGCAAGTGCCGTCTAAGCAGGATGCAATATTGTATGCTTATATAGGTGGTGCAATAACTTATTAAGGCGCGTCCTGGGCATGCTCTGAACTTGCCCAATACCAATACTATTTTCTAATTATACTATAATCGAAATTTTGAAACAATGCCAGACGGAGGCGTTTCTGGCCTGTTTCAAGTTTCAAAACTTCCACAGCATTTCAGCTTAATATTCGCAGTAAGAAGAATAATTCATCCTCTTGAGTTCTGAGCATTTGGAGTACCAATGCCGTGGTGGTGGAGAGATTATAAAGACAGGAAGGTCAAAGAAAAACAGACTGCGGTTGTGGCTCATTCACATGTAGATGATGTAGGCTAAGGCTCGTCGTAATCATAAGCTCCAAATTTCCAAACGTCTACTTCAAAGTTAGTCGCAAACCAGGATCCTTTCACGAACGTTGCATGTTGTTCACATGCCAATCATTTTGAAATCCTGTGTAGACCATTGCAAAAAAAGCACCATATCCATTTAATATGTTGCATAGTTGACGTGGTGTTCCATAGGTGGACTACCGTCATAGGTACTCTTTGCAAGGTTTGTCTACATAGATGGACGTTCCTTCACTTGGTTGGAATTTATGTCTAATTAGTAATTAGGGCCTACGCTGTTAAGTAGGCCTATGTGGTTGCGTGGATATTAGGCAAAGTCGATTTGAGTGACTGTATGGCGTTCATTCATTTTTTTATGTTTTATTGTCATGCTGAAAGGGACTTTCTTATCTGGTTGTCTAGGGTAAATAAAATTACAGTGAGGGCCTTCGATTGAGAACAGTATAAACATGATGTCATTGAAATATGCAAGACGATTGCTATATATATAGTCGGAATAAAATTGATGTTCTCTACAACGAAAGTTACAACTTACTTCTATATGAACTTAGAACGAATCGAAAAGCAAAGTGATAAGGGGTTGCAATAACAAATATAAGCATTATACATAACCTTCCACTTATACATATACAATAAAAAGACACAAATTGCATTTGAATTGCCTCCTACAATTATAGTTCAGTGCTGCACCGGAGACGTGAAATGCTGTGCATCATTCTGATCGCAATTGGTTGGTAGACATTCACTAGTTTAGACCACAATAATTATGTGTTTTAGAGGGAGAAGTGCAACACGATTGAATACAATAATGTCTTCCTCGAGGTCTAACAATGCCTATAGACACAGATTCAGTGTTGTCGGTGCATTTGTCCACCCTAAATGTTCGTCCAGAGGACCAGGTCAAATGATGCCTTTGGCCACAGATTCAGTGTTGTCTGTGCATGGTTCTAGACACACTGGAACATCGCTCGTACCCCGTCCAATCTCGAATCACTTGCCAATCCCAAATCGACCAGCCTCCTACTGTAGAAGACGGTGGATCCGAAAGGATTAGTCAGAGCGTGTCCTCCACAGTTATTGTACCAATAGCCACCTCCCCCTAGAGCGGCGCAGTTTTTAAAGCCCCCTCCCCTATCGTTGTCCGAATCCCACGTTGAGAAATTCATCCCGTTCTGGACGCCTGCAGCATTCGGAAGTTCGAACATGATTCCGGCATCTCCAGCGTACCCGCTGGTGTGGATCGTGTACAATTTCGACTCTGGATCAATCTGGAAACTACTATATTCGGCGGAGAACCAGGAACCGTTCTGAATAGATTTGAGCTCGAAGCGCACTTTGCACTGCCCGCTGTTAGTCATCTGGTGGAGCTTTTCGAGTCCGAGCCAAAACTCCCCAGTTAGGTTACCGAAGCCATTCCTATAACTGACCCAGGTCTCATTGAAAAACAGGCTTCCATCGTAACGATAAAGAAAGACGATCCAACGATTGACGGAGATGACTAGAACTGGCTGAGCGAAGGTTGGAATGGAAATGGTAGTTAGAATAGACTGCACCACAAATGCTGAAATCATGAAAGACAAGAGTCGCCTAAATCATTATCCGGCCTACTCAGCTTAAAACTACCCTCATCCTCCAAAGCAATCATGAAAGTTGTTATAACAAGGCAAAACAATTATTTAAACTCTTATAAGCATCGGGTCCCAATTAATTGCCGGTCTCTAGTTATCTACAATGGAAACGATTTGCGCTTTTTAATGCAAACCTTTCTAAACGTCTGTTTCTAATAAATATTCGGTCCCCTTTAGGCGCAATTGCGGCAAAAAGACACAGGGTAACCGTATCTGTCCTGGATCAATCTGAGAAGGACGACCAACTCCTAATTAGTTGGGCAGTTAGCGAGATCCGGATTATATGAAACACAGAAGCGGGAAAAGAGGATCAAATTAGATTCAATGCCGTTGAGGAGAAGGAAATACAGAAGAAGTTATAGTGGTACTAATTTTACAATATCAATTAGCTGAGTGAATGCTAAGGGAACTAAAAGGTATTTTGGCGATTTTAAATTATGTGAAGAATTAAATCTTGTCTATATAAGGATTATAGTCAGCCGAAGATTATTCGATGAGCTGGTTCCTAGTATACAACTATTGTGAAGTTGAGCATGACAACACTCTAGGGACACAATGGAAAATTGGGAGAGGTTTGAAAAATTGGAAGAAAAACATTGTGGTATAACATTATTTAAGCAAGGAATAGGTTGTGATCAATTATGACAAAAGCGATGGAGTTCAGTAAGACTTGTGCTGACTGCTGTCTTTAGAGATCATCAACAGAAGGAGGTCACAAAGTGAATCAGAAATCAATGGATCAGCTGCGAGAAGGAGGTAGAAAGGTCACTGATAACATTGATATCAGTTTCTGCGCAGTTGCAGCCACATCTGACTTTGCAGATGTGGCTCATCACGCAGGTGCCATAATTTTATAATTATGAAGAAACTTTTAAACAAGCGTTGCCCTAGTGTAGGAGAGGCTACATTCTGATTTCGAAATTTGGTGAAATTATTTCTTCTACTCTAATAGTCAGTCATAAGTTTCAGGTGGCGAAAAAACTGGAATAGTATGAAGCAGTGTCAAGAGACCAATCCAAAACTTCAGTGCTAGTTGTAATATAATTTTATCTAAATACTAGCAGTCTGTGAAATAAGCTATAATGAATACGCATGGAAAGAATCTGTCCAGTGTCCAGTTCAATTAAATCCTATGAATGTTTGCTCAAGTAGGGTAATCTTGTTCATCCGTAACACTATCTTGGATACAGCACCCCATTGTCAGATGTATTGCTCGCCCTAGTACGTGGACTTTATTCTATTTAATCTATAGGAGTTTCAGGCAGCGTTAACGTTTAAACATTAAGACTCTGCCTGCTTCTTAACTCCGAGCTCTTTCATTGACTATTGACTTTTCTGTAAACCTCTCAGGAAATAGCTTGCTACATATATTTACGCTGCAATTTAGATTGTCGCAACAACATTAGGCCCTACATAACATTGCCTCAAGGTTAAATTATTCCTGAACCTATTGTATGCACGCTATACTGCACAATACATACACATATATATGTATATAAAGTATTTTATATGCTGTGGTGCGTTTTCTGGAATGGCGAAATTTCTATACCCCTACTTACCTGCTGGCTGTTGACATTGTGCGATTGTCCAGTTGTCGTTGAGACATTGCATGCATCCATCTTCCGTCAGATTAAATCCGCATTCATTATACAACCGCTTATTGTATGTAAACGGAATATGACACGTTTGATCAGAAATATCTGAAATAATGTAATTGGACGTTGTTATGTCGCAGCATTGAGAAGCTATTCATACAATCTCTCTTAATCTAGCAGTTGCAGTTTAACGACATTGTATGATGACGAAGACCATTAGGGTCGCCCTCCTCTTCTAATCAGGCATGGGACTGGCACTGATGTACTGCAGGCAGTGACGGAGTTGGTCTATCTCTCATCCTCATTTAATTTGAGCTCGTTCTGAGTGCGCATGTTTTATTCCCATTTCATTTCAACGTGGAGTCGTCGATCTTCAGACCTGTATCATTCACCCATACAATCATGTGTGAAGTGATCATAAACCTGTTAACAGCAGTTATCTCTATTCCCTTGTAAGAACAAGAGCATTACAGTTTGCCTCTGTTATCATACTTCTTGCTACTCTTTCATGCCACGCACACCGGGCATTTACTCGGCATTGTCTATCTGCCAGATAGGTTCCCATTATTTTCTCTATTATTTTACTGTTATCTGAAAAGAGCAAAGACAACAATTTCAAAACATATGATATTTTTGGGGGGGGGGGGGAAATTAGGGTTCTATGTCTTAGGTCTGTCAATGAACTTATTCCGCAACTATTATCAAGACATATCGGCATCTTTTTATTTGCGCAGTGTGGATTAAACTGCGGCGTTTGATTCTTGGCTTCCCTGAATGGATCCAAAAATGTTTAGTAATCCCTATCACAATGACGTCGCTTGTGACGTCATTTTATTCTGTCGAGCAGTTCGGTCCGTAGAGTTCATGTAAAAAAGAGAGCGTCGTTCTCCAAAGATTTAGCCGCAAGGTGAATCGATGCAGAAGAAACGATCCTTGAGTGTCCCCTTTCCGGCTCCCGTGACTCAACAAGGGATTTGTTACGCCACCGTTTCCATTATTTTTCATTAATTCCAAGCCTTCCGACGGCTGGTTCTCTATTCTTTCATCGACAGAAGCCTTTACAGAGGCGCGCTTTCGCTGTGAAACGTCGATATGACCCCCCCCCCCATCTGCTCATTTGATCAGCAGAAAATCACAAATGAAAAGAGAACGCATTAAGGCCTTCATCCAAATTATTGTATTATGTTATGTTTATTCATTTACATAGCGCCGCTCGAAGCAGCGGCCATTCTGTAGCGCTACCAGCGCAATAGCCCTGAGAGTAGAAACAGGCAATGAGTAGGGAGAATGATG
Source organism: Bimastos eiseni (assembly GCA_959347315.1). Classification (NCBI taxonomy): domain Eukaryota; kingdom Metazoa; phylum Annelida; class Clitellata; order Crassiclitellata; family Lumbricidae; genus Bimastos; species Bimastos eiseni. The sequence goes on from OY365812.1 coordinate 18,573,514, forward strand.
TAGCAAGAATGGTGATACGAAGGGCTGAGAAGAAAGGCATTCCATTGGGAGGGGCCAATGGTTACAAAAGATCTAGTTAAGGCCATAGTGGTCCTAATTATTTTTGCGTAACAACAAGCACATGCCGATCCAAGGAGAGCAGAGGTCGATGAGGAACTGCAGAAAGAGTGAAGCAAATGTGATCTCTGAGATGTTTTGGGTGATGTCTAGAATGGATTTAATGACCCGAGCAAGAACTTTGAACTGCAGCGAGTTGTTATAGGAAGCCAGCGCAATTGATTGATGACACTCGTGTTAGAACTTTGACAGACGGACACTTAATCTTATACGGCAGAGAGAGAGAGAGAGAGAGAGAGAGAGAGAGAGAGAAACGGGGAAGAGAATGGGAGGGTAGTGAGAGGCATATGTGTACATAGAGATAGAGAGAAAGGGAATGACAAAGTGAGTGGGATAGAGAGATAGATCGTGGCATTGTAAAGCGCCCGTGTAGCGGCATGGCTGCGTTACGGCGCTTTAGAAATCGACTGTTTAATAATAATAATAATAATAATAATAATAATAATAATAATAATAATAATAATAATAATAATAGTAATAGTAATAATAATAATAGACGGAGACAATTTAAAGACATCCACTTGCGTAAATCACGCAGAGAGCTTCAATATGGCCGCAGGAATGAGTTCAGCTGAGGGAATGCAATGGACACAAGCCTGCACGTTACCAGCGAAGAGATGGGCTCAGTTGGACCATGACGAAGTGAATAGAAATTAACTAAGTGATATCAGCGGTTCTGTTAGGTTACTGGAGAAACCTTCAAGCAGCGATTCTGAGCCTCTACTATATAGACCTATAATCGATGATCTACTCGTTTCTGGATATTCGAAGAGAACTAGGTGGTTATGTATGAGAGCTTTAATCCTCGGTTACGTCAGCTACAGTAGTAGAAAAGACAGCAATGGCAAATCTACTTTTGGGCCATGATGTATCACGCAGATGACAAGAAAGAGTTTCATAAAAGTTAACTCCGTATTCAGTACTGTTAGGAAGAATCAACTCCAAAAGTCAATGGTCCTAGGTAGAATCAATTCCCTGTTCAATTTGCCGTATGAAAAACAAACTACATCAGTCGTTTGATCTCAAGCGAAAACACTCCCACAGAGTAGGCTGCATATTGGCAGAGAGGTGTTTGTTCTAGTATCGATGAATTCCGTAGTCAGCATACAGGACTACTAGGATATAAAAATTCCCTGAATCTTTTTACTACGAGATTGTATTCAGCCTCTTAACCGTCTCAGACGTTTTGGCCGAAGGCTCATTTTGAACATGAACAATATCCGACATAACCGTATATTGACTTTGCACTTCATGACACAACAATTTAACCATTGAACGTCCTTCATCGCTATACACTTTTACGAACTCTGAGCACTTCTTATACTAATGCTCAGTTCTTTGCGCTTAGAGTTACTCAGAGAATGTATGGCTTTTCGTATCTGTACATTTCCTCTTCGGACATGTCCTCTCAAACATCCTCACCCTCAAACTTTTGTCCCGGATATTCCATTCTGTTCTGCCACTTACTGAACAAAAATATTGATGATAATATGCATAACATTGGCTATTTTAAATAGTTATCCATTACTAATCATTTGAAATCAAAAAGACTCCCTCGAGTGCATTTTTAGCCTATATTTTGGTTAGACCGCGGTCTAGGTCTGCAAAGAATCTGATTACATCTATTTTGTTGCACAAGTATGCGCCTTTAAATATTTGATCTGATAGTAAGTGATCACACGGAAGAAATGTTTGAGGACAATGTCGTAGGGGTCATGTTTGGGGAAGAAATATTGAGGGAGAATGTCCGGCGTGAAATGTCTTCGACCTCTGGCTCTCAAATGGGCCCCCACCGACTGGTGACAATAATTATATTATCTGATCAGATTAGGGAGTTTTACACTACGGTGCAATTTATAAGTTCGCCGCTTACTTTCCTTAGACCATAGGAATCTGCCGTTGAAATTTGATCCATAGGCTGCAGCCAAAATATATGACCAAAGCATGAGGTCAAAGCAGGATTATCACCGGGGCAGTTTATCTTCTTTACTATACAAATATTTTCCTACCAAACGGTGATAGTTGAAGTTGGTGCAATTTTGCCAACATCGCCGCGCATTAAAGACCAATCCATTAATTTTTCATAAAAATGCCCGCTGCATTTCTATAATCCCCGTCATGTATCAGAGACCGATTTGCGTCAAACATTTTTCTCAGATGTCAATTAATATAAGACCGTCAATATTTTTAATCCTCATAGCCTATCTATAACTGCGGGATTCCACTTTCGCCACAATAGCGACGCCAGTCTTGGTTTAGAAACTTTAAACCCATCATCAGAATCGCGGCTACATAAGGATGCGTGACGCAGGATACATTGACATAAATACGGCTGTGCAGCTGTGCAGCTAGATTGAAATAAAACAAAAGCTTTTCATGAAAAAGACTCACCCGCATAAGGCTGACTGACAATCTGCAAGAGATAAAACGTTCTATTTATAATTGGATTGCAGAATATGATGAAATGAAAATTATCTTTTATAGCGGAAGAGTCCGAACACAAGATGAAATGAAATCTATTCACACACGACTCGAGACTTATAAGATTGATCGACCCTCGGCCGACCGTCGACCCACGACCGACCATCGTACTATGACCGACCATCGACCATCGGGTCGACCCATGACCGACCATCGTCCCACAACCGCTATCGACCCATTACCGACCATCGACCCACGACAGACCATCGACCCATGGCAGGTGATGATGATGATGAGCAGAGCAGCCAGTCGTTGTGTGCAGCATAAAAAGTACTCGTTTGAAAAGAATGCGTTCATTTAATTATGATTCTGTGAATTTACCAAAAAGCCATACACTGGGTAATAAAACTGTGGAGATTCAGTCACTAAGAATGCTCTGAAGTGATTCTGAAGTCTGAACACGAGTTTCTCTATTCCTGTTTTCTTGTTAAACCGTAGGCCTACAAAAATAAGGGCACGGCTGAAAATGTGTCATAGGTTTCTGAATATAAATTTTCTATTGATACACTAAGATAAAAGTTGAATTTAACGTTCCGCCAATTATATGATTATGAATTAATACGAAAACTTGATAAAGCGCCTCTTCAAGATATCTACTCAGAGGTGCTCTGTAAGCTAGCCATCATCATATTGTATAGACATGCCTTATATCTTCGGCTAAATGAAGAATGGACTGTAAATATCTCAAATTTCTTACGAGTATCAATCCATTAGTTTATATCGGCATTGAAAAGGTCCTACGATAAATTACCCGGTAGTGGGCGCATGGCGGAGAAGGTCCATAGCATTCTGGTTGGTTGAAGAACAGGTCACAAATGCTGCTCACATTATTATAGTTGAAGTACTCACAGTACAGAGATCGTTGACATTCGAGAGCACAGTCCAGAACGGAGTTCAACGACAGTGAATTCGAGGGTGAATCGTAGGCGCAAAGTTCGAATCCAGGAGGTGCCTCCATCAATTCATACTCACATACGTCTGCTATCTTGAAGCAGAAAACGTTTGCGAGTTTTCCAACAACGTAAACAGTCGCCAAAAGCATCGTATGACCCAACATTGTCACCGGTAAAATCTTAATCGTTATACATTTGATCCTAATTATCTTTACTGTCAGATCTTCTGAGGCAGCAGTTCTGTAAAAACAATTCTCGAAATAACTCAAGGTATCGACTCAGCCGAGTCTACATTTAGCTGCTTGCGTGAATTCGCCATGAATGTGCATACTATAATTATATCCTAAATCAACTTGGCAGTGGAAAAAACCTAGAAATCACTTTCTTTAATGCAGCGCTGTCTTTTGAATATCTTCCTTATGCGCCTCAACATCTGCACTCTCTCTTAGCTAGAGCATGGTGTAAGAGATAGAGATCTCTTACACCATGGCTAGAGATGGTGCATACGCCTTTTAAAGCGTCTGAATATTGTTCTTAATCGCCGCAGTACGGCTGGGAGCGCCTCTGAGTAGGTTGTCTTAAAGAAGCGCTTTATAGCTCTTCTCTCCTCCTCCTCCTCTTCCTCCTCCTCTGAATAAATGAATGAGTGAGAGGAATATATTGGAAGGAATAAACGTTTGCTATTAAGCCAACAACGCACGATGCCTATTGATTTCAGGCTCGTCAAAACGCTATTAATTTTTGGTTGCGATTCGTTGTCCAGTCATTGGATCTGTGTTTTCCTGGATACAGAGCCCACGTATAATAGCAGTCGGATGACAAACACAATGAAAATGACACGCTTAAAACTGCAAACATGAAACGTCGATACTGTTATACGTCGTGCAATGTTTTTATCGTCGTGCTTGGCTGATAAAAATCTATTACACTAAAGTGAGTAGCATACTATATACTACAGCATCAACGCCAGCCAGTCATGCGATAGAAGTTGTATAATAGTAGACTTCTTTCCATTCGATGTCACATAACCACTTACATCAATACCTACTATGAGTTGCTTCTTAAGAAGAGCTGTTGGAAATTGTGTTTGCTTTATATCATCTAAGTTTATCTAGATGAATACGATGAAGTTGACTATCGTCGCAGCCATAGTGATTAGTTCGATGGTTCTAGGTAGCTGACGTAAGGTATCATCGATTTCCTTTCCAGGTGACTTTCTTGTTCGCTTAGCGTGAGCGCCCTCAGAGTCCTTTGTACACCAATATTTTTACGATGGGGTAATGTGTTCTAACATTTATATAACGCTCATTCGAGATACTACTCAAAAGTGCCCTCTGCGCTGGTCTAAGTGATGTTAAATGTCATTTTTATGATTTCATACGAATGAAATACATGAATTAGAAAACAGCGTAAAAGATGCGTTTTATTTGCACTTAGAGAAGTTTTTAATAACCAGTTTTGGAATGACACTGGGTAACTGAACGTCAGACCGATAGGTCGATGACTCAGTGGTACAGTAATAATGATTAATTGCCTAAGTACAAACTCAATCATCGAGTAAATAGCAGATTACGTTTAATCCTCAGATTCTGACAAGTCATCGACCGCCACGAATGTTCAAATAGTCCTCCTCATACTCCTCTTTATTATCGTTTATTGCCTCTTCAATTCAACTAAGTAGGGGTAGCAAATTCGCAGATTTACCAATCAAACTTTGTTTTAGAGCCATACTTTAATTTGCCGCTCAAATCCGCAGCTTATGTAAATCGCAACTACAAAATCATGCACCTATTAGTTTTTCTGTATTTCATCAATACCATAATTAAGGATTGACAGTTTATTTTAAAATAGCGTCCTAAGTGTTTTGATGTCCGTGAGTTGTCTATTAGTAACCAAAGCACCTTTATCGCATGCTCATTGTGTCGTACGGATCTCATCCTGATCAAATTTAAAGCGTAAAAAACATTATCGCATCAGAGGCTCGTATTGCGGGTTACACGAACAATCCATCTAACTGTATCATCACTGTGTAAATGTGTGTTTGAAACGTGTTGTCTGGCATTCAGGCCATGCTCCCCTAACCACATGGAGACTGACTCTAATGGATGTAAAATAACTTTATTTTAAGATGAACGGAAAAGGTCAGCGCAATATAAACATTCTAGGCAGCCAATCCTAACTGAACCTCGTTGCTGACCTGTGTAGGATAAGTGGCTGATCGAGTGGCGTAGTGACGCTGGGATGAGACACTCGCATCTTAAAGAATGAGATTGCAACTCCCGGCCAAGATCAAGTTGGCGGCTGATTCTAGAACTTACGCAGTGTGGCAGAAACTCTGCAGGACTCGGTCTCTGTAGTCCACCAGACTTCATTCTGTGATCATACCTGAGAGAAGAACCCTTAAAAACGTTCCGTTTGTCACGTATCTCTCTTTGTCCAACATTTTAAACCGTTGTGGTCTTCTGATTACCTACATTTTTGCTCTTTAGGTCTGCTGTCGATCTTGAGATATACATCGGTCATTAACTCCTAAGCTCAAGTATCCTAGTCGTCGATGATGACATAGCTTTTTATAAAGCGATTCATATGTGAATGTTAGTTAAGTTTTGATCTGTACTAGTCATAAAGGTTAAGGTTCCTCTATTATATAAGCTGCTGTAAATTAACTTTGCCGTGGTTGAGGAAGATGCAGTTTACAGGACTTGAGCTCTTTGATTTACAAATGTGTCCGTCAGTGGCTTAGAGAAATTGCATTAACATGTTGGCATCGATTGTCTACATTTAATCGGTTAATACGTTGATCTGGTTGTTTAAAAATGGCGGATCTTAGCCGCACTTGATAACCTTAACCAAATAAGCTGTGGTGAAATGTACAGAAGGTAAGATGGCAATTTTTTCATAAAATTTTACCATTTAATTAACACCAACCTGATTTAGCAATATGACAATACTTAAGAGTCGAGGAGAGTCAGTTTTTCGCCTCGCCCGATGACTAACTGTGTCAATTCGTTTCCGAAATTCCTTCTGTCGTCAGCTCCTCGATGTTGCCCGCTAGACCGTTGGTTAGCCAATACCTATCTCTCCGCTCCATTATTCGTCACTGTCATCCCTTCTCTTCTTCACCGCCGCCTGTCAGTCAGCCATCTCTGTCCCAACCATTTTTCCATCAGCGGAGTACTTGCCCGTTCGCTACGTCTCTCTCTCTTTTTGTTCCCCATTTTATGACAGGCGTGGTCTTCTGTTAAACCAGTGTTAAACGTTAATGAACCGCAGGATATACATGTGGTGAAAATGTTCAAGCAAACAGGCAAAGCCCCTAATTCGACAATGCAACACTCATAAAATGACATCGTGTTTTCATTGTCGTCAATGATCATATAGCTTTGATCACCATTCGACTAGCCTTAAGTTGAGACGAAACAGTCAACCCAAGGTCAGTCAGAGTGTTCCACTTGAATTTGGTAGTGTTGTACATGCAGTTAAGACACGCGTAAGAACACTGATTGTACCAGAAACCGCTCTGATCATCCGAAGCACAACTCGTGTTCGAAGACAAGTCATTATCCGAGTCGAAAGCTGAGAATTTCATTTCGTTCTGAGAGTAGATGCCATTATTGCTCTTCACGTTAAGTGCGTCGCCTGCATCTCCCACGTAACCAGACACGTTCAGGGCGTAACCAAGTGACTTGGATGCTATGAAGAATGAATCGTATTCAGCTGAAAACCACATGCTCTCTTTCATCGATTGTATCTCTATTCGTAGCCGAAATGGAGCGTTGATCGTCAACTGGTACATCCTCTCAAGGCCGAACCAGAAATTGCTGGAGATATTGCCAAAGCCGTAAACGTAAATTGTGAATGGTTGGTAGAAGAGAAGACGACCGTCTAATCTCTGCTGAATGACGATCCAGTTGTTGATGGACATCAATGGAAAAGTTTTGTTGAGGCTCGGAATTGTTACGTTGACCGTAATAAAACTCACACGAAAGTTATCTGACATAATGCAGTATGTAGATATGTGTATACTGTGCAACGTATTAGGCTATATGTACTTATTTACTGGCATCGGAGGCGCGCCGATAGATATTTTGTCGGCGCGCCGACCAAAAGAAAGTCGGCGTCGGCGACGCCCACAAAATGTCGGCATCGGGTGAGCGGTAGCATCCGACGATTACTGCCGTAGTGCAGGCCTTTGAAATTTATCTGCGTGAGTGTGGGCGTTAAGTTAACTAGGATCAAATCTCTAAAAGAAATTCTTAGTTAATAATAGTTACGGAGGCAGGTTCGAGTGCAATTGTTTTCCTCGACTGTTAGGAAGAAAGTGAATTTTAAAAAGATATTGTGTTACAAAAATAGAGATGCAAATTTTTATCTAGTTAAACGCCATTTCTGTGGTTCATATTCCCTTACGTTTGTGAAACATTTATCATTGAAAACTGAATTGCGAAATTATTGATAGATACTATTGTCAGTAGGTTTCCTTAATCTCAAGAGTTTCATCAACATGATTGCACATTGAGTTATCAGAAAGAATCTGTCTTTAAAAGTCAAGAGTTGCAATATTATTTACCTGACATCTTTCTCTTGCAGGGTGTTAGAGTTCGATTTGCAACCAGACAACCATTGCATCCATCGCCAGTTAGGTTCACGACACATTCGTTGTACAGACGACCACCATAAGTGAACGGCAAAGAACAGTTCTTGGCAGAAATTCCTAAACGTAAACTTAGACTTAAATGACGTGTATTATTTTCTGAACTCTATGCAAAAAAGCGAATAGCTAGAAACGTGGGTCTAAGAAGTGGGCGAATGGAAACGCTGTTTCTACATTTCAAGAACCAGAAGCATAGACAATTTGTCCAGTTGGCAATAATGTTTAAGTATCTACTTTAAGCTTTTCATTTCTGCTTTGATTAAACAATTATATTAAGTGTTTATTGATCATTCGTTCATGTTTCTATTGAGTAAACATTGCCGAAAGCTGCGGCGGTTTCTTAGTGTAGGCCTAAGGATGAGATCACTTCAATCTGGAATGTTCATAAACTCTATTAGCAGGTTTCCTATCCCATTAGGCTTTTAAACACCTTCCACTCGATCTACTGGTTGGAGAGGAGTCAAGAGTTGTGGTCAGAATAACCATCGTCAGACACTCAACTTCAGATACGGTCCATATTTCGCTGCTGTTTAAGATATTGAACATAGGACCTGTTCTTCGACGTGGGGCATTGTGTCCTTTCATTGATTCGCCTAGCTTCTGGTGGTTTCCACTCTTGTGATAGCTGCTGAAAAGTATATCGCTCCGTATTTGATGTGAAAGTGTCAGATTTCGATAGAGATGGAATGGTTACTCCACCCATAGACAGTTTGACTATCGGACTAACATAATTGAAGTAGCTGAATATTAACACTAGATTTGAACCAAAACGATGACCTACATTTAGAACATTCATAGCAATTATCAGTAGTCAATTGGAAAAATTTCACAGTTTATAATCTTAACAGTAGGCCTATACATACATTTTAGCCCAAAACACGTAAAACGTGAACAATAGCCAGGGAAAATGACAGTAGGGACAAAACAGGTTGCGACTACCAAAAGGGCGATAGGATTACGATTTTAAAAAATACCATGATGTACACCCGTAACCTATAGCAATAACATTAGTAGGCTACTCATAATTATAAAATAGGTTTGGCATAACAATAATAATAGGCAGACAAGACCCTTTGAAACGTACCTTCATAAAGCCGATCAGGTTCGATCTGCAAAGTAGACAACTCCGTTACTAATAAAAAACTCATTGAACACTTAAACGGCAAGAGTGTAGACCTAACTGAAATGGTGGAACGACGTTAGCGCCCAGGACAAAAACGCCCCGTCATAAGCGCCCCGTTATAAGCGCCCAACGTCAATTGCGCCCTGGATAAAAGCACCCGTCAAAAGCGCCCGTTACTCAATAGAAACATGAACGAATGATCAATAAACACTTAATATAATTGTTTAATCAAAGCAGAAATGAAAAGCTTAAAGTAGATACTTAAACATTAAATACGTAATTGTTCATGTGTTACTGGAGTAAAGTACTTTGTGACATTTTTAAGATGATTGTTTAATCAAAAGCTTAAGAAATATTTAGCAGTCAACATACTTTGGTGTTTGGTTAGAAGTGTGTTTACTTCAAGACCAGATGTATCATAGTACACTAATAATAATAAGACTAGAGGCAAATATACTGCCAAGCTTCCATCAATTAAGAGGAACTAATTGGTTTTAGTTAGGATGACAAGAACTCAATAAGAAGACTACAGACAAATATACTGCCAAATTTAATTCAATTAAGGGGAACTAATTGGTTTTGGTTAGGATGACAAGAACTCAATAAGAAGACTACAGACAAATATACTGCCAAATTTAATTCAATTAAGGGGAACTAATTGGTTTTGGTTAGGATGACAAGAACTCAATAAGAAGACTACAGACAAATATACTGCCAAATTTCATTCAATTACTAGGAACTAATTGGCTTTAGTTAGGATGACAAGAACTATTGCCGTTTCCTGCACACTTTGATGAATTATTTGATGTGTGCGTAATTCTTACGCAAAGACAAACAAAACGTTACATGAAATTATATTGAGCAGAAGGCAATAGTACAGTCTGTTGGGCGTTTCTGTCGCACGCGCATTTGACGGGCGTTTTTAGCCGGGCGCTTATGACGGGGCGCTTATAACGGGGCTCTTATGTCCTGGGCGCTAACGACAGTGTACCAATTGAAATTATTGGGAACCCAATGCAATCGTCGTTGAAGAGCTAAAATCAAACTAAATCAGAAATCAGAAATCAGATTCAAGACAGTAGTGTCAAAAGTTTGATTGGCTGGTATTTTTATTTGCTCGATTATTTTACGATTTTACCTGCAGTGATTATTAATTTTTAATTTTTAATTATGCCAATCATTTGTCATAAAAGTTGCTTAGAGTAATATTTAGCAACAACGACTGTTTATAGAAAACTTTTATTTAACTAAATGTGTGCAGCAATGTATGAGAATATTCTACATATCGATTTATTTCTGACTTCATTGTAAAAGGTAGTGAAGAAACTGAATGTTCTTCAAAAAACTTACTACAAAAGCCTGTGCGTTCGTGTTAGCTATGAGCGTTCAGTTTCGAATATTTATCTGTATGATCTGCGATAAGGTGAAGACTTGAACATAAAATAATTGCTTTTATAATAATTTATTACTAACCTGATAATGGATGCATGAAGGTGAGGCTCCATAGCATTTTGGCTGATCTAAGAAGATGTCACAAGTTTTGTTCACATCGTCGTAATTGAGGCTCTTGCAGTCGGAGAATCGTAGACACTGGAGAGCACAACCGAGAGCTGAGGTCAAGGTCAGAGATTCTGATGGTGTATCTAGGGCGCAGAGAGTTGATCCAGACGCAACTTCTGCCATTTTAAACTCCCGTACATCTGTTACCATAGCGCAAGAAACGCTGACCAAATCAACAGCAAGACAGAATGCAACAAGGCACGTAGCATAAGCAACCATGGTCATTAATAAACTTAGAACGCAATGTAAAAAGCTACTGCGGATCTTTGACCTGTCAGATCTTCTAATGCAGCTATTCTGTCAAAGATTTCCCTGATAGATAAAATTATTCTCTCCGGCTGAGTCAGCAACGCGGTCGTTGAAAAACAGTCAAAAGAAAATCTGGATGTGCTTTGTCCAATACAGTGAAACCTTCAATATATATCGGGAATAGTCGCTGCAATGAAGCCATCTACTTATGCTAAACGCGCAATAGCCTACATTGATTTATGATCGTCAAGGTGACGTCAGTGCCACGTCTGAAGTTGTGGTAAATAAGAACCTCGAGTGCATTGCCGCCATATGAATCCATGTTTCGATCTGTGCTAGAAATTTGAAAGTCTTAAAACGACAACGAGTGCTTAAAGATGTACAACACAAATGACAAGCACAAAGGAGCAAAATAGGCAGCGCCAATGATTTTGTGATGATGGGGTTTTTCTGTCCGTTCAATTTCACGCATACACGGTAGTGAGTAAAATAGACTTCACAGCTGATATGGCACATTGTGATCAATATAATGATCTACATGTAAATTGTATTTCCACGTATTTAACGAGGGTCGATCTTGACCAGACAAAGAAGAACTGTTTTGATGCAGAAAAAGTCCTAAGCAAAGCATAAACACCTTTAATGGCTAGCATTGGCAAAACCTGGGATAGCAAGCAGCAAAGTCATTGACTTTTTTTCCTATTGACATCACCCTTAAATGCTTTGAATTGCACAATTTCGTGCCGCCAGTATAGTTATTACATCACAGACAGCGATCCAATGTCAGCCGCCTACAACAAATTTTTCGGCACTTTACGTCAGCGTTGTTAATGTGCTCTTCTTATCATTATTTCGCTTCAAGGTAACCGTCTCACTTTTCGGTTCGTTTCTGAATTTTGACCAATGGGTGGCGATAATTCATCAAACTCATAAAACGCCCTAAGCTGCCGGTGAAAGTTTTCTGGTGCACTTGACAGATGTTAGGATACGATGTTTAGCAATTCGAACGCTGAGATGATATCAGGGATAACAAAACAGTGGCAGACAAATTGTCAGAGTGGTCTCGAAGGCAGTCTTTCATCTCATTACAAATGTCTGAAACTGTCTGAAACTCATTAAAAATGAGTTTCAGACAGAGAGGCTAAGTCAACAGAGCCCCACTGCCTACAGAAAAGCCGAAAACGAAGAAAACAAACTTGGTTCACGACTAAATCTGTAGAGGGCATTTCATGAAATCAAATGTACGTGGAGGAAAACAGTTGACCCTCACATGATTCGGTGAGGACAATATGAAGTCGTGTGCATCATGCACATATTTCCAGTTAAAAGCAAGACGATTTTCAAATTCTTCTCGAACAATATCTCATCCATTTGCTTCAGACAACATCTCCTCTTGCCTCCCACGCGCATTATTGCGGCTTAAGACATATCGTGTCTTGTTTATCTTGAACGATATCATTTAGATATCGGTTATCACAACCACTGCGACCACTACCAAACCATTCTATCAGATGATAGACAACACTTGCTGTGTCAAGAGCTGATGCAGTTAGAAGAACGGAGAGCGAAGTGTCAGGGCGAAAAAGAGTGGGCCAAAACGGAAGAGGAGAAGGTCAGAGTGGAATAGGAGAGAGTCAGAACGGAAGAGGAGAGGGTCAGACTGGAATAGGAGAGGGTCAGGACGGAAAAGGAGAGGGTCAGAGGGGAACAGGAGAGGGTCAGGACGGAAGAGGAGAGGGTCAGAGTGGAATAGGAGAGGGTCAGGACGGAAGACGAGGGCCAAGGCGGAAGAGGAGATGGTCAGGGCGGAAGAGGAGAGGGTAAGTTTGGGTAAGGAGAGGGTCAGGACGGAAGAGGAATAATATAATTTTTATTTGCATAATTACAGACTCAATAATCAAGTTTATTGCAGTTTATCAAAGATTACGCTTAATCCTCGGATTCTGACAAGGAACGAGACCGCCGCCGATTTCCAGTTGGTCCTCCTAATACTTTTCTTCATCATCGCTTATTGCCTTTTCAAGTCAACTAAGTAATAGTAACGAATTCGCAGGGTTGCCTATCTAACTGTGTGTTAGAGCCATTATTCGATTTGACGCTCAAATTTGCAGATTTAGTCCAATTTTAAATCGCAGCTAAAGAATCTATTAGTCTATCAGTCATTAGTTTTGCCTATATCACCAATACCATTATGGATTGACATCTTATTCCAAACTAGCATTCTAAGTGTTTCAATGTCCATGAGTTTTCTAATAACCTGTACCCCTTTATAGGCATCCTCTTTGCGTCGTGCGAACCTGATCTCAATCCTGTTATACCACGAAATACTTTATCGCGTCATAGGTTTCGTATTACGGGTTACATGAGCACGTCCATCTACTTACCTTGTGTTGACACTTTGTCAATGTGTGGCAACAACGTGTTGTCCTGCATTTATGCTACATGTATGCGCCTCCAATACCATAGAAACAATTAGATGCAGATCAACTTGATTTAAAGAAAGACTGAAGACGGCAGCGCAATATAAACACGGTGCAAAGCATCCAATGCCTTCTAAACATCATCGCTGACCTGTGCAGGACGAGTGGCTGGTTGAGTAGCGAATTGACGCTGGGCTTAGACACTTGCATTTGAAGAAAGAGGTTTTAATTCTCTACCTATTTGGCGGGTGATTCTAGAACTTGCGCAGTGTCGCAGAAACTCTGCAAGACTCGGTTTCTGTGGCCAACTAGACTTCATATTGTGACCATACCTGAGGGAACCTTCATAAATTGCCCATTCGTCACGCATCTGTCCATGTGACTCGTTTTTGAAAGTTGCGGTCTTCTGTTTACCTACGTTTTTGCTATTTACAGTTGATATCAATTAAAATCCTTCTCAATTTACTTTGCACTTACGCAATTATCCTCCCTTGCCTTTCTTATGGCAATGTCGTTTGGGCCTCCAATTATAATTCCAGACTGAAAAGAATTCTACTCAAGCCTGGAATTCAGCTAGGGCAAAATATATCTTTGCCCTAGCTGAATTCCAGGCTTGAGTAGAATTATTGAATTGAGTAGAATTATTGAATTATTGAGTAGATTACAATATTTTATTCAAACATATATTTATATAAACATGTTTGAACTAAAGACAAGTCTGCGTCTTAAGTTATGCTCATTACAACAATTGCTCCATTCGGACTTTGTTGCCGGTGGCTCAATCAACGTCAGTCGTCAAAATCTCATTAGAGCCGTTGATAACAATAGAATGATGACCATCAAACGGCTTTGATCACCATTCGACTAGCCTTAAGTTGAGACGAAACAGTCAACCCAAGGTCAGTCAGAGTGTTCCACTTGAATTTGGTAGTGTTGTACATGCAGTTAAGACACGCGTAAGAACACTGATTGTACCAGAAACCGCTCTGATCATCCGAAGCACAACTCGTGTTCGAAGACAAGTCATTATCCGAGTCGAAAGCTGAGAATTTCATTTCGTTCTGAGAGTAGATGCCATTATTGCTCTTCACGTTAAGTGCGTCGCCTGCATCTCCCACGTAACCAGACACGTTCAGGGCGTAACCAAGTGACTTGGATGCTATGAAGAATGAATCGTATTCAGCTGAAAACCACATGCTCTCTTTCATCGATTGTATCTCTATTCGTAGCCGAAATGGAGCGTTGATCGTCAACTGGTACATCCTCTCAAGGCCGAACCAGAAATTGCTGGAGATGTTGCCAAAGCCGTAAACGTAAATTGTGAATGGTTGGTAGAAGAGAATCCGACCGTCGATTCTCTGCTGAATGACGATCCAGTTGTTGATGGACATCAATGGAGAAGTTTTGTTGAGGCTCGAAATTGTTACGTTGACCGTAATAAAACACACGAAAGTTATCTGACATAATGCAATATTCATGCACATGTACTATGTAGATATGTGTATAATGTATACGTATATATGTGTGTGTGTTTATGGACTGGCATCGGTGGCGCGCTGACAGTTTTTGTCGGCAGCGGACCGACAAAAATCGGCGACAACGGTGCCTACTAAATGCATCGGGGTAGCGGTAGGATACGACGAAGTGCTGTAGTGCAAGGCCTTAATATATATATGTATATATATGTATATATATGTATATATATGTATATATATGTATATATATATATTTCTGAGTGAGTCTGAGCGTTGAATGGAGCTACTAGGAACAAATTTCAAATTAAATTGTCAATTGCTTTTAAGATCGCGAATTTTTATAAGAAGATATTGTAGAGATGCAAATTTTAATTCGGTTCACCGCTATTCCGTGGTTCAAATTAGCATAGGCCCTACGTTTTATGAGACACGCTTGAGAAACATCCGTCATAGAATAATGAATTGAAAGATTATTGACAAATCGTCGGCAGCTTCCTTTAATTTCGAGAGTTTCTACAACATAATTGCACATTGAGTTATCAGATAGAATCTGTCTTTAAAAGAGGAGAGCTGCAAGATTATTTACCTGACATCTTTCTCTTGCATGGTATTATAGTTCGATTGGCAACCAGACAGGCGCTGCATCCATCACCAGTTAAGTTCACGACACATTCGTTGTGCAGACGACCACGATAAGTGAATGGCAAGGAACAGTTCTCGGCAGGAATTCCTAAACGTAAACTTAGACTTAAAATGACATTTTCTCTGTTCTATAGAAAGGGGCGAATAGTTGTGAAGTTTAGGAGTCATGCGAAATACGGTAGGCCCACGAAGTGAGAAGATGGAAGCGCTATTTTGGATACAGCGCATTGACGACGGGATAGTGACGAGGTAGATGGCAGGTCTGCAACGGCGTGGTTTGGTGAGAGACTGTATGATCATTGAATTTTACCATGATCCCTTGTTGTATTTTTCCATGATCTATTATTGTATTTTAACATGATTCATATCTCTCTTACTGAACTCTGATTTGGGTTTCCACCTATGCAACAAGATAAATTAAATTAGAAATGTTCCATAAAAAGGCAGTTCGTTTTTATTAATGGGCCAAATCGTTATTCACACCACGTTTCACTTTCTAAGCAATATAATCTTCTTCAAATAACCCAAGTTATAGGGTAGGCCTACCAAATGCCTCTTCATGTATCGTTTTGCAAACAAATTACTTCCCCTACCCTCTCTCATTATTTCATTTTAGCCAGTGAACTACACAGCTACTCAATTCGAAATTCTACTCTCTATCGAGCTGCTCCCGCCAGAACAAATCCCAGCAAATTCGCCATAAATTATATGGGACCTATAATCTGGAGCTCATTGCCTACTGAGATCCGTCAATACACAACTTTCTCTATAAATTTTAAGCAAAAACTCCGTGCTTTCCTCCTAAACTGATTCAACATTATTTACAATATTTAGTAAACACAATTGTTTACAATATAACCGTTGAAACTCTATGGGACCAGATGTGAGCGAGCCAGCGGGTGCTACCTGGGCGATTATTTGTATTTGTTAAGATTTGGCTACTGAATATGATTTATTGTATAATTTTATAGTGGCAAGTGTGATTACGTTCAATCGATTGTAGCTACAGGAGTTCCCGTATGCGGGGCTAATTCTCCTATTGTTACCAAACCCTAGGATTTTGAATAACATGAATGTACTTTTAATTACTTCATGGTTGGCACCAATAGAATTGATTAATTGATTGATTTATTGATATTTAACGACAGTGTTACATCAATGATGACTAACGTCGCCCTAAATATCGAGGCTTGAGCTAACACCATCAAAAGCTGTGGTAATAATGAGATCAATCCAATTTTGAATGTTCATAAACCTGATTAGCAGGTTTTCTATTCGGTAGTCAGACACCTTCCACTCAAACTACTAGTTGGAGAAAGAGTCAAGAGTTGGAGTTCGAGTAACTGTCGTGTAAGACTCAACCTTAGACTCGATCTAGATTTCGTTGCTGTCTAATAATTATAATGAACTAGCTGTGGAAACCGGCGTTGCACGGGTTGAGACAGGTTTTTGGCCCTGGAGAGCAGGAAGACGGCGGCCGCGGGTTCACCAATCCCTCTACTAGGTGTCCCAGGTGTTCCCCGAGCGAACGGCGAAGGTCTCGAGTCAATAGCTGTATGTAAGTAAATAGCGCATACGTGTTATCTGTACGACATCTCCCAAACCGTCCATTCATTCATGACGGTGTAAAAGAAGAACAGGTGTGGCAGACAGATCTCATGTGCACATGTCGGCAAATGTGCAGCAAATGTTTCGTCCACACGCTCCTGGCGACTGAGAAGGAAACTTTCCTTGGGGTGTCCTGAGACAGGTTTATGCCCTGGAAAGCAGGAAGACGGCAGCCGCGGGTTCATCAACTCCTCGATTACGTGTCCCAGGTGTTCCCCGAGCGAACGGCGAAGGCTTCGAGTCAATAGCTCTAGAACTCTGCAAATGCCTATCCGGACAGACAGACGGTACAGAATCTCTTCTTTATATAATTATTTAGAGATATAGGGATAGGCCAATAGGGCCTATTCTACAAAGTGTTCGTTTCTGAAATGAGTCATTGCGTCCTTTTATTGCTTCATTAGTTTAGCTGGCTACTAGTTTTGTGATAGCTGCTCAAAGGTATATCACTCCGTCACTGATAAGAAAGTCTCAGAGAAAATAGGGATGGAAAGGCTACTCCACCCGAGACAGCTTAGGCTGTCGGATTAACATAATTTAAATAGTTGACTAGTGACACGCGATATGAACCAAAGAGATTACTCACATTTAGTACATTCCTAGCATTTATCAGACTGTAGCTAACTGGCAAAATTTCAAAGTTTATAATGTTAACAGTGAACCTAGGCCTAATAAACGTCAAACATGCACAATCGACAAGAAATAGTTGACAACGTGAAAGATTAGAGTACATTCAGGCTATCATAGATCCTAATTAGAGTATATAGATTCCAATAAAAGTTGATATTAGGCCTAAGTATTTTTGAAAAACTTGACAGTCTAGTATTATTTCAGTTTTAAAATTGCTGTCTATTTGTATGGTTGCTTAATGAAGCAGTTACCAATATTTTCATATTATTACTGACCGCGACGAATTGTTCGCGACGAATTGTCAGACGACGAATTGCCCTAGAACCAATCAGACATCAGATTCGAGAGAATAGAGTCATAAGTTTGGTTGGCTGAAATTTTCAATTTAGCCCTCCTTGACTATTTTGATGACTCTACCTGCAGCTATGATTTATTTTTAGTTACTATGTGTGGTTATAAAAGGTGCTAAAAATAATATTTATAAATAGCAATTGTTCATGGACTAACTTTTATGTGACTGATTGTTTAAAGCAGTCTATGCAAATATTCTGCACATCCCTTTTATTTCTGACTTCATTGTAAATGATAGCGAAGAAACTGAATGTTCTACAAATGACTTATTCCAAAAGCTTGTGGATACGTCTCAACCATTAGCGTTCAGTTTGGAATATCCATAGACCTAAGGAAGGTCTCTGACAAAGAGAAGTCTCGAACATACGATAATAATTTCTATATTGCTAACCTGATAATGGATGCAGGATGGTGAAGCTCCATAGCATTTTGGTCGATCTAAGAAAATGTCACAAGTTTTGTTCACATCGTCGTAATTGAGGTTCTTGCAGTCGGAGAATCGTAGACACTCGAGTGCGCAATCGAGAGCGGAAGTCAAGGTCAGAGATTCTGATGGTGTATCTAGGGCGCAGAGAGTTGATCCAGACGCAGCTTCTGCCATTTTAAACTCACGTACATCTGTTACCATAGCGCAAGAAACGCTGACCAAATCAACAGCAAGACAGAATGCAACAAGGCACATAGCATAATCAACCATGGTCATTAATAAACTTAGAACGCAATGTCAAAAGCTACTACGGATCTTTGACCTGTCAGATCTTCTAATGCAGCCAATTATGTCGAAAATTTACCATGATAGATAAAATTATTCTCTGGGGTTGAGTCAGCAACGCGGTCATTGAACAACTGTCAAAACAGAGCCAGAAACTGCATTGTCTAGCACAGTGCAACGGTCAATAGAGGTATATGATATATATATATATATATATATATATCTTGAATGGTCGCTGCGTTGAAGCTATATATAGGCTACATTTATGCTATGCACGCAATGCATTGATTTATGATCGTCATGGTGACGTCATTGCCATTGAAGCCAAAGTAAATAAGAACCTCGAGTCTGTCATCTTGTTCTTTGCCGCCATATGAATCCATGTTTCGATCTGTGCTGGAAAGTTGAAAGTCTTCCAATGACAACGAGTGCTTAACGGAGTACAACGCAAACGATAAGCAGATACGTTTCGCCATAGATGTTTATGAGGATCAGTTGCCAAAAATGGTGTTTTATATACGCTCAGTTTCACGCCTACATTGTACCGTTCAGGATACACTTGACGACTTTAACAAGGCATATTGTGAACAAAATAATTATCTGAATTGTGTTGCCAAATGTTCAACAAGGGTGCATTTTGCTTAGACAAAGAAGAACTGTTTTAATGTAAAAAAAATGTTTTATGCGCAAAAGCAAGTAGGCGCCTTTAATGGCTAGCATTGGCAAAACTCGGGGTATTAAGTAGCAAATTCATCGACTGTAGATAATGACATCACCCTTAAATGCTTTGAGTTGCACTATTTCGGCACCGGTAGTAAACTAATAGTTCTTACATCACAGACTGCCGAGCTAATGTCTGCCGCCTATAGCAGCTGTTCCCAACCTTTTTTGTTGTTGTACCTCCAAACTAAGAAATTACTCGCAACTAAAATCTGGTCAGAGATGATATATGGTAATTTATTTAATTATAATAGATTATTAGAATTAGAATGGTCTACTTGTTGCAATATTATTAATGAACTTTGCTAAATTTACTGTGTTAAAATTATTTTTTTTCGAAATCATTATCTGTTTCAGCACGAGATATTTGTTTTTAAAATTTAAAATTTGTCTCGTGTACCCATTGGCAACAGCAAGCGTATCCCTAGGGGTACGCGTACCACCAGTTTAAAACCGCTGGCTTATAATATAGGCCTAGAGCAAATTATTCAACACTTACATCAGCTTCATTAGTGGGCTCATCTTATCAGTACTTCGCTTCAAAGCAACTCTCTCATTTCTTTGTTCGATTCGAAATTTTGACCAATGGGTCGAGATAATTCATCGTACGTATAAAAAACCCTAAAAGCTTGTTAACATTTTCGGGCTCAAGTGGCAGAAGTTGATGTCTTGGAGATGTTCGGATAAGAACTTCAGATGTTTGTTTAGCAATTCGAACGCCAGAATTATCTGTTACGGATGCTCGTCCATATACTCTCAGTGAGGTCACGATGCCTTATAGGCCTACTAGCTGCTGTTCCAAAGACATGTGAGCTGGACCCTTTGCCCGCGTTCCTGGTCCAGGAGTTCGTTGACATCCTCCTACCATTCCTTACTCTGCTCTGCAACTGGTCGATCCAGGAAGTCAATCTACCTACTTCTCAGAAGCGGTCCATCCTCCTGCCAGATTTGAAGCGGGACGGTCTTGACGTGGGCGATCTTGCAAATACCTCCCTATTGCAAATGTGACATTGCTATCTAAAATATTAGAACGAATTATTGCTAATCAATTAATTGTCTAGTTGGATGGGAATGGATTGCTCCCTCCTCTGCAGTAATCATTCCACCGAAACGCTCTTGGCCCGCCTTCTTTCGAACTTCTATGGCGCCGTAGACTGTGGTCAGATAACACTTTTGGTATTATTTGATGTTAGCTCTGCATTTTACTCTGTTGACCTTTCTATCCTTCTTTAGCGCCTCTCTGTGGTGATGATGATGACGATGACGATGAAGACGACGACGTCGACGATGACGATGATGATGAGGACGACGACGTCGACGACAATGGCGATGAGCATGACGATGATGATGATGATGACAAAACAGTTAATCTACGGGCGGTTGCTTAGCGTTGAAAGGAGAGGCTCGTTTCGTAGATTGCAAGGACAACTGTTCTGACTCTTTGAGAGAGCGTGGGCATGAAGACAGTAAATATCTATTTTACACCAGACTTTGAAGAAGACGTGATGTGAATGAGTCAACCACGGTGAGACGCTGTTGCATTGTGGCAAACGGATATTTTCCAGGAAAGATTAATAATCAAATACACCATGGTGGATCCGGTATGTTTATTGACTAAGCACAGGCTTTTGTGCAAAATTTTAGCAAATGGGATGCAGAGATAATAGCTATATACAAAGTTCATGAACTACGAAAATGAACCAACATATTTAAACTCAATGAAAAGTTTTTAACTACACAGTTTGCTCTTGACCATTCCCTTGAAAAAGCAGATTGCTTCTAATTGTCTACATCTAGTGTTACATGTGCTCAAGCGTATTATTCTAATGACAGGAAAACTCTTAGTTGTGTCAATCACAGCACCCCTGAATGTTCACAATGGAAGCGGTGCTGGAGATAATGAAAATCCAAAAGCAGCGAATCGATATGCAGAGACCACAATTATAGACTGAGAAGAAGAAGCAATGTCCGAAGCCGAGCAAAGGAAGCGGACAGATTTTGTTGAATTGGAAAAACAATGAGCCAGCCAGGCAAGATGAATTGCAGTTGTAGAGACAGTAGAATGAAGCCCATCGATCAGTAGCAGAAGCTGACGGGAGACGAGAAGCGACGAAGGAGAAGACGCAGTCGGATTGAAATCATAATAGGTTCAGAAACAAATACTCAAGCAGATGAGAATGAATAGAATCCATGCAGCCGAGCAGAATAGACGAAAATAAAAGTAGCGATCGATGAACGATATTAAATGTCTCCAAATAAACTAATCTAAAGAGCTGCAAATGAGAGAAATGCCAGAGAACGAGAGGAAACAAGAGCGCAGATAATCATCTAGACTCTAGAGCGATTGCGTCTATGGCGACGGTAGCATGATGATGCACACGAGATGAGGCGATAAGCGCTTAAAATGGAGTCGTAATAAAAAGTCATAATACATTTAAGAAACTGAATTGCAGTTGCAAAGAGAAAGTCACCAAGCCTATCTCATGATGAAAGACGGCAGCTATAGAAGGCTACTGGTTGAATGAGATGAGTTTTAAGTTTGAACCTGAATGACATCAAAGAATTGACAGAATGCAAAGAACTGGTGCCTAAATAAAAATCCCTCGACCATCGACCGAGAGAACCAGTCTTGTTGATAACAGAGCAGAGCAACAGTCAGAATCCATTGGGCGAATGTAGTTTCAATGTGTGTGAAGAGCGAGCATGGATGCAGAGAGGTCATGAAACAGGATTGACGCCCTGTGACATGTCCTGTGCCATACTATGTGACATGTCCTGTGACATATCCTTTGATCCTGTGACTTGTTCTGCGACATGCCCTGTGACATGTCCCGTGACCCAATCAGTTCCTCGTGAACAGCGGTGGGTGAATGGCCCTGCGAGGGTGATGGGGTTGGTGCTAACCCAGTTTAAATGCTGTCGATCAACATGACTCATCGAGAGAGAGACAGACAGACAGAGACAGAGAGAGGGAAATAGAGAAAAACAGACAGACAGAGAGCTATAGAGAGAGACAGAGAGAGACAAACAGACAGACAGAGAGCAAGTGTAACATATAGAGCACATGCAGTTCTAGTACCTGAATTTATTCTGCTACCTGACTTCCAAGAGAGAAAGAGGTGGAGAAAGAGAGAGCGATCAAACGAACGAGCAAAACAGAGAGAGAGAGAGAGAGAGAGAGAGACAGAGAGACAGAGATACAGAGAGACAGAGATATAGAGATACAGAGAGACAGAGAGAGACAGAGAGAGAGAGAAGGAGTAAGAGAAAGAGCAAGTGCTACTCATTGGTTACCTTCAGCTTATCGGAGTAAATATGTCATATATATATATATATCATCATCAGATGTAGAGGTGTTTATTGGCTGCAATTATGGATTTTCGATCAGAGGAAAGGTTGCTAATTGTGAGCACAGATAGGAAATCTAGGGCTACCTGTACATGTAGATCAATTAGGACAGTGAGTCATCACAGTTAAGAGCTAGACTAATTGGTGGAAACAGAGATAAATGGGCAACAATTTGAAAATATGTCTTATCTCAGAAGGAGCGCATGAGGAGGCATATATGCTCTAACAATTTATTTTATTTATTTATTAAATTTATAGCGCGCCAGGATAACACCGAAATGCAAATTTGAGGCGCGGAAAACAACAATAACAGCAGCAACAGAAGAAATTAAACTGTGGCAGACAAATTCTTGAAGTGGCTTTGTAGAAAGACTTTTATTGCAAATTAATTTAAGCGGTGTCTTAAGAAAGGCGAAAAGAAATAAACTAAAACTGACTCAGGATTAACTTTGTAGATGGCATTTCATGAAATAAAACGCACGTGGAGGAAAACAGTTGTCTCTCACATGGTTCAGTGCGGACACTATGAAGTGGTGGGCATCGTGTACAACCTACCAGTTAAAAGCCAAACAATGTGTTCATTCTACTCGAACAAAATCTCATCCACTCACTTCAGACAACAATCTCTTATTGCCTCCCACTCCTCCAGCACTGAACTTCAGCTGCCATCACCCAACCCTACCCTTCCTGCAAATTGATACTCGCAGGGAGTTATGCAAAACAACACAACTATGAATTGACTAATTTGTTAGCTTTTCCATATTTTATCTTGCACGTTTTGCCGACAGACTCTGCTGATGTGCAGTGTATGCTTTGTGCACTGTGAACATTACAACTATACACTGCGCATCATCGTCTCTCAAAGAGATCTGAAAGTTTCTCGATTTTATACATGCCATTTATTTTGCATAAGGCAGTGCGAAAATGCAACAGAACACAAAAACCGTCGATTAACGTTCAAACACAAAATAAAGTCAACTCATTTCTCCACAGAAGACTTGAGTCTGCATTAATGCGGTATGTTAATGTGCGTAGTTTATTATTCGTGAAATGCGCACAAGCCAATACATTTTCTCTATCCCTGAGCTATATATAATTATGTCCATATTTACACATCTTCATGATCTGGCTTCACACTCTTGAATCGCCGCTCATTGCTATAGCGCACTTACATAATTGTGGATTAAGACACAGCATTTCTACTTCTGTAGCATCTAAATCATAAAAAATGAGAATTATAGTTACAGTATATAGCTCCAGAATAGCTAACCATCTTAAATTCATAACTCGCATTGAACTGTCCATCGTTTCTCTTTCTCGATGTACTAGGATTTGACATCATTAATTCAAAGCTTAGGCATTATTGACTTCTCATTTGTTACCAGGGCTTGACCGCCACCTGCAACCTATAATAATAATTTGCATTTCTGAATTTTCTACCTTTTGGCTTCCATCGATTTATTACGGCTTAAGACATGTCATATCTACAGCTTATCTTTAACGATATCATTTAGATATCTTTTACCTCAACCAACTACTGCAAAACATGTGTGATCAGATGATAGAAAATATTATGCGGTATCAAGAGCTTATGTACCGAATGCACAAAATGCTACAGTTAGCTTATTGACGTAATGTAAGTGAAGCAATGTTTGTACTCCGAAAAGATTTGCGTGATTTCTAGTCAACTTAGACTCGGCTGCGAATCTATAAGAGGCAGCAGTTTGTAATAGCATTATTAGCATATAGTGCTACAACAGGATTGACCATATTTTAAAGACCACATCAGGATGCCATCCACAATAGTGTATAATATTATTAATGCTGAAATCCCGTGGTGTCACGCACGACACTCTGAACGTTGGCGCTGTATAAAAGTCATCGACGGACAGCAGAGGCGTAGGAGGACTACGGGCGAAGTTGTCTACCTGAAACTTATAATGGGAGACATCAATGGATTTCGCCGGTGGCAGACGGCCGCAATACAGACGGCGAGGAATATGCAAATATCAACTGAGTGTCAAGCAACGAAACCCGACACCTCGAGGCACAGACCAGAAATTCATGAATCAGTTGGAGATTTGGCCTGGACCAGCTGGTTGACACGGATCATGAATAGGGGACAATTCCGATACGAACGGCGCAATCTATTAGGCGAAATAACTGTAGTAATGGAATTCAATGGCTCTAATAAGGCCCAGCCATAATAACCGCTAGACAAACAGTAACTGGACGCCCCTAGAGATCTGACGTTACGCTAGGGACGCCAAGACCCGACGAACCAGGGTCAGTGATGGTTTCTGCAGGTGACCTGTCGTCCAATAGAGATACGAGTTTTGCGTTTGGGATGGCGAAGGAAATCGCCTCTAGAAGGATTGATATAGCGTAGCAAGCAAAGGAACAGGGACTTGTTTCGGAACTGGGGGAGACGCTAGGTTCTTCTGACGACACGGGTAATCAACGTAGTTGGGAATCCCATTCTCCAACGTAAACCAGGGAAACATTTCAAAAGGACCCTAATAACTGCAGTAAGTATATATAGGATGAGTGGTGTGTATATATATATTTAATTAAATATACATATTAAAACCATCAAGTGTATCGTGTTGCTGAGCTCGGTGATAGAGGAAGGAACAAGTGGGTACTCTCGTCATCAAGAAGAAGGAATGGCGAGAGAGGAACCCGCGACACGTGGACAAGGATTGGGATACTGGAGTGAGTCCTTCGTTCGGCTGCACGACTAATTGGAGGTATCTCTAGGACTGACCGCGTCTCTATCTACATGCTTGACGTCCATCACTGACTACCTCTCCCACAGCGTGTTGCGTACAGGTTTCTGCCATGGTTTGGCAATGCCTCAGGTCCGGAAGGTCTGTCTCCACTTGAGATAACTTGACTTGCCCACACTTCTAGGGTGCAGAACCGTGCCTCTGCAGTGGTACGTCAAACCACATGGAATGGGCTACCCCAAGAGGTCCACCTTCTGCCCAAAGCCTAATTTGCAATCTGCTTATTTCTAAAAAAAACTGCACTTTTTCAGACAGGGAGCACCTCTGAGCAGATACATGTATAATGAAGGGGCGATGCATTAAGTTTCATTGATTGATTAATTATATACTATGTGGATGGTATCATTATGCGTCTTAACATCAAAGATTCTCTCTATTATCACCAGGTTCAGTGGCGACGAAAACATTGAGGCGCAGAGGCGCATGCCTTCCCTTAGTTTTTTTATTCGTTTTTTACTTAATTTTTTCCTTTGAGAAAAAACCCGAGTCACCCGGCTTTAACAGCGCTACCTCGTTGGCAGAAATTTCACGAGTGATATTCGTTGCATAAAGTTGCATTAGCCAACCATATGCATGAGTTAACCATTGACTTCCCACTTTGAATAGTACCAGTTTTGTAAAATTATGACGACATCGTCACAAACACATGATTATTTTGACATTGCAGATTTTCAAACAAATCTTGGGGTTATGGAGCAGATACAGTAGCTCCCATCTCCTACCCCATCATATCCAATCTGCTTCCTCTGACCACTAATACTAGCGACGCCACTGCTGAGGAGAGATGGCATGAAGGAGGTTTTGATGAGTTCGTAGGATGGATCAGAACATTTGTTACAATTATATCGGAAAATTGTTCCAGAGAGACGGAACAGCTACATGTATTGATGTGAAGCAGTTTGCAAATTTGAGTGATGAAATGACGGAGGAGCGGACTAGTAGTGTCAAGTTAGAAGAGAAATAGGGTCAGGGTGGAATAGGAGAGGGTCAGGGTTGAAGCGGAGAGGGTCAGGGTGGAAGAGGAGAGGGTCAGGGTGGAAGGGGTGAGGGTCAAGATGGAAGAGGAGAGGGCCAGAGCTGAAGAGGTGAGGGTCAGCGTGGAATAGGAGAGGATCAGAGTTGAATAGGAGAGGGTCAGGGTGGAATAGGAGAGGGTCAGGGTGGAATAGGAGAGAGTCAGGGCGGAAGAGGAGAGGTCAAAGTAGAAGAGGTGAAGGCAAGGGAGGCAGAAGAGAGGGCTGAGAAAGGTGACTGGATTGTGATAACTCCGTAAATCACTGAATCAACTGATGTTGTTCAAGTCTATGACACAACTGCGATTTAAAGTCTCCTAACAGACACGAAGAAACATCAGGAATTTTATAAGACGTGGTTTATTTTAAGTCGAATCAAGACCTCTTCTAGGAAAGCTTAATGGCGCTCCCTCAGTTCCATGTTCAATGATTTTGCGTGCCTCCTTCCTTCTAATCTAGTCTTCTATCCTCCTCCTTCTCATTTCTCGGTTCATTTGGGGGACAACCATAACAAAATAGGGCTTACGGGGGTTTAAGCAGCTCCAGGGGCCCTCCTGCCTTCTAAGAGCTTACGGGATTTTACGCCACTCCAGAGGCTCAGTAGGTGAAGAGGAAATCTACTGGTAACAAACATATACAGAAACGAACGAGCAAACCCCATGAGGTACGGTTGTAGGCCGTAGACCCACGGAGGGGGGCCGCCTATTTACAAAATATCTAGTAACATACAAACACACACAACGACACAGAGCCACAGTTCAACCGTAACATGCAACCCAATCCATCCCAACTCCACTCACGCAGAAACTCTCCTTCGAAAGACCAACCCACAGGCACCAGGCACCTATGGAAACAGAGTAAAACACAGAAGTTGAGATAGGTAAATGATATAATGAACCGCAAGTTTGAAACAAAAGTCCCTTTCTGGAGCAGGCCGTGTTACTCTACATTCTACGCCACACATCAATAGCATAAGGAAGTTTTATGTTCAACCAGGACAGCGATCGTTGCGCTCAACTGCCTGTGGGGATTTGCATACGTGTCGGGCATTGCACCCTATCATGACCTAGATCTTCTTAGAACGGCTTCAGCTTTACATGCGTGCTGTTGTGTATAATTATGGCTTCACAGGAACATCTTCAAACTTCGTCAAAATGCATCTGAATGTCTATAGATGAGTTAGATATTTCTGCGTGCAGCGACTTTTTGAGGCAGTCAATGAAAATGCACTATGTTAAGAGTCATACGTGTTATAATACAAAAGCGCTGTGATGACTTCTTAATGATGGATACCTATCGTCAGCTCTCTGTTTTCAGGCCAAAATCTAGTTCAAAAAAATATAGATAACTTACTGGATGTTGCAGGGTACATGGTTGTTTATTTTATTGCTACTATGTGTGGAAGTAAAGTTCTTAATTGCCGAAGAGAAAAAATTGTGCAACATTACTATAACAATGCACATTTCTTTCTGTATTTTAAGACAATGGGATCAAATCAGTAAATGTAGGCTATTATTAGTAGCAACTTGTATCATTGTAACCAATGTCTAATGCACTAACCATCAACCGATGACGTACGAGAACCAAACTGTAATCAGAAGAGTATACTGTACCTAGGCTGTCTATAGATCTGGAGATGTTAAGCATTGGTTAACATAATATGGGCCTTACCATAAGCGAATTTCGACAGCAAACTGTGATCATTATCTTTTCGGATGAAAAGGTAATTACAGGCATCTACTCTTTCTGACTTTACTCAGCATCTCTTTACTGATCGCTTTGGAAGAAGGAAACGGCTCAGCGTTCTTTAAAGATTACTCTAGCAATATGTGCAAAACTAGTTGTCTCTTGACGGATTACTGTAGTAGTAGGCAACGATTAATTGTTTCTTTAAGGATTACTGTAGCAATATATGCAAAACTAATTGTCTCTCTTTAAGAATCGCCGTGGTAGTAGACAATGGGTCTTTGTCTCTCTAATGATGACTGAAAAATGAAAATAATAACACACTAGAAAAGTCCAAAACTGTAAAAACCTCGGATCTATAAAACAACATTATTACTAGTCGAATAATTAACTGTTAAGCAACCGCGAAGTCACTAAACTCTTCGTAATATGAAAATTGTCAAAAAAACTGTCGATCGACTCCACGAATAAATTCGCTCAAGAGAGTGAGGGAAATCGCCATAGCAATATTATTACGTCAGTAGGCCTATGCGTCATCGCTTGTCAATGGAGTAAGCATTGTTAGAACGTAAGGAATTTTTAATTAGTTTCCGTAATCACTGCAATTAAATCGTTTTATGAATTTTATACCGCCTCCAAAGGTGCTTCAAGTTCAGTGATGGCTCGTTAATCAGTTTCCCGAGAAACTGACCGCCCACAAAACTTGTACTTTAAAAGTCCTACCCAAAGGTGCTTCCACTCCAGCAGGAATCAAAAAAGGGTGTAATTTTGTTGCGCAAATGCCTCTGCGCAATGATCTCCCTCGAGCTTTCGCTGCTGAGCCTAATGGGGCCCCGCAGCTAAAGGTCCAGAGGTAGTCGCTTGAGGCGCCACCTATATTTCTTTTGTGTAGGTGACGCGTGAGCGGCCATTTAGTTGTCGAAGTTCTGCGGTCGTTTGAGAAGGTTGGAGGTTGACGAGTCGGTAAAAGTTCATAAAAAGTCATATTCGCGAGTAGCATCCGAGTAGAAAGAGTAGCGAAATTTAAAAGGGTAGTATTAAGACTTGTGTGGTGCAAGTGCAGTCTGAAAACTTCGAATGTTTACAAAAATAAGTGTGATTAACTTTTGGCCAGAGCTGGCGATAGCGCGAATGCATTGTAACGGACGGCATTCGGCTGGTGTACGTTTGTATAGCGCTGTTTTAGGAAGAACAGGGAACAGAGTAGCTAAGAAAGTTGGATAAATTCTGACATTACATAACTATACAATTATTGCAGTTTTAGGAGTTTGTTTGATTTTGGTAAATTAGAAATTTTGTTTGTTTGCTGTGTAATCGTGATTAATGAATGTAAATCTGCAGCGGGCAGCTGCGGATTAATTGCAGTAAATACAGATTGCTTGACTATTAAAACCACAAATTTGGTTGAACTTTAAAATAATTAAGTGGTCATAGTGAGGAGCCCTACGGAGAGAAATATAAATCAGTCTGCTCGTAGGGACCATCCCAGCCCAGGTGCTTCATCCGCTCAGCGGATGATGGCCACCATCAGCCCCGAGGTCACGGATATTATGTCCAATCTGGCACGAGGTAATCCTGTGGTGCACACTGGGGCCCTCACTATGCATGGAGCTGAGATAGAGCCGACAGGGGCATATGGGCGAGAAGCCCTGACTCCGTGCTTAAGACGTAATTGGCGACTGCAGGGAAAATGGCCCGTAGGCTATGGAGTAGGACTGGAAGTAGGATTAGCCCATGTAACCTCGGAAGGCGTCCCCGAGCAGCCAGCAACCCCAAGGGGCGTTAAGACTGACAATTTGAGGGACATCAAAATTATGATATTGCAGGCGATTTTCACTGATGCAGGAATGGCAAGTCTAGTGTGACATCCAGCTTAATCGGGTATCACTATCAAATTTATCAAATGAAGATTATCGTTCATGCGTGATAAGTCATCTGAAGAGTTGTCCGTCAGTTAAAACCCTAAGGACGACTCAAATGATCTGCTAAGTCCATTGTCACGGGATTCAGACTATCGCTAGTTGTCCGTCCTTAGTTTTTGCAACCGTAATGTCCCTTTGTTTGAATCATATACTTTATGCTGGAGTCAAATCATTCGGACTAAGACGAGCCTAATATAGCCTTGGGAATATATGTACAATAATTATAGAGCAAAACAATTAATTATGTCGCTGTACAAAACGATTTACGTTTGTGAAATAATAAAAAAAAATAAAACCCTCCTTGTGTTGCTTTGAAGCACTTAGTTCTTCCAATGCAATAACAATTTCGATGTCATCATGTTGTAGGCCTATACACAGCACAGTTAGATATGAAAATGGAATTCAAAGTTGACTTCCAATCACGATCGTTTCGCCCCTGCCTATCTTCGCTATCTCTGTTACTCTACTTTGAGTTTACTGGGACGCTGCACTCTACGCTCTGCTGAGCGATGCAGCTTGTGTATAGGCAGCATATCTAACTGTGCTGTGTATAGGCATTGTCCCATTTGCCCGTACAACTACCAAACAGAATCGTGCCTTCTCAGGGATTGGCCCTTCGCTCTGGAACATGCTCCCGTTGGCGTTACGGTTGTCACCAAGGGTCCACTCAGACTCATTTTATACGTGCCTTAAAACTGTTCTTTTTAAACGTGCTGGAGTCGGAAGCGCTCCTGAGTAGTAGCCTTGAAGGAGCGCTATATAAATCTCTGTAATGAATAATGAATGAATAATATTAGTAATCTCTAAGTCCTTGGGGAATGAAGAACCTCAAGGAAATTTTGTTTACTAATAATAATAATATCGCCACTTGCGAGACCGACGAGTAGGGCCATTCCAGACTACATTTTCTTGTTTTAATTAATATTCTAGTCCCTGAGGGATCATGTATACCTCGGGGCAAAAAAAATAATGACACTGCCCGTCATAGACAACCGATGGAGGCTTTGAAGGCGATCATTCCAGAGCTGCATGCATCTCATATATGACGATTTGATCGAAACAGCCGCCATGGACTTTGTATTACTTGTTATATAGTGCCATGCGATGCCTAGTAATAATTTCTTTTGCTTTAGTGCTATAACTGCTGGGCAGAAATAGCACTAGAGCAAAAGAACTACTGGTTCAAAATACAATTATATATCATGGTCGGAAGATTGCGACACTGGCATTATCATGTATAGGCCTTCAGAGCGTGCGTGATTAAACAAATCAGAGGACTAGCCTAGATTATAATTTTTGTGATACATACATTAAAATAAACTATAATAATAGGACCTCATGTTCTTGTTGGCAGCAGAGCGATACAACCGTCACAGAACGAAGATAGAAATAGTCGGAATCATTGTGTGATGCTTCAAAGATGTTATCCTGTTTTAAATTCCTTCAATGATGTTTGCGATCTACACCTGAAGGAAAGATTGTCAACAAAAAATCTTTCTCAACGCTCATTCTACCGTCCTTCCTTAAGATCGAATATCAAGTTTCCGTGCCTCCAAACAATGTTTGTCTTAAGCGCAAATAAATGCTAGTATATGCCACCCTAAACCCAAACACTGTAAATTATGAAGTTCAGAAGTTGCGCTGCATTTGCGCAAAAGCGTCTTTAGTCTTTAGCAATTAGTGTATTTCCAAAACTATGCACAAATTCATAGTGGTGTCTATTTATTAGACGACAATTAAAGTGAAACTATACAAGCGCGTCAACACATTTCTCTGACGGTTGTCTAGATATGTGCTGGTCAACTGTAAGGTAGCCCTATGCCTAGTCACTTATTCAATGTGGAAATGCTGATGCAGATTGTAAATATTTATTTTGCTCTAATCATCATTCGACTGGCCTTAAGTTGAATCGAAGCAGCTGCTCCTACGTCAGGCAGACTGTACCAGTTGAATTGGTTAGTGTTGTACGCGCAATTGAGACACGTGTAAAAACACTGATTCATCCAAAAACCGCCGGGATAAGTCGAAGCGCAACTGCTGTCATAGGCCATGTCATTGTCCTTATCTTTGGTGGAAAATTTCATTCCATTCTGAAAATAGATTCCAGATTTGTTCATGTTGTTTAGGGAGTCACCGGCATCTCCCACGTAACCAGATACATTCAGAGCGTAACCAAGTGACTCGGATTTTATAAAGAATGAATCGTATTCAGCTGAAAACCACTTGTTATGATCGACAGATTGCATCTCGATTCGTAGACAGTAGGGGGCGTTGATTGTCAGCTGGTATATCTTCTCAAGACCAAGCCAAAAATTGCTGGAGATGTTACCAAAGCCAGTCTTGTAAGTTGCCCAATTTTGATTGAAGGATAAACTGCCGTCTACCCTTTGCTGAAATACGATCCAATTGTTGACTGCCATCAGCAGAGAAGGTTTATTGAAGGTCGGAATAGTTACGTTCAGCGCGACAAACATCACCCGAATGTTATCTGACACACAAATTATAAGGCAAATGATATTAATATAATTGTATATGTTTGCATGTGATCCTGCATGCACGTGCTGTAGACAATAGGTCAGAGTAAAATTCATTTTTTATTGTAGAAAATGTGGTCGGATTTTCTCTATACACATTTGCAAAGAACTACACGATCAAGCTCTCGCTTAAAATGTCCAGGCTCAAGATATCTACTTTATCCATAAATAGGGCAGGTTCGTGAATGGTACAATAATATACAACTCTAGCTACAACCAGGCAATGCAACGCCACTTTGATGACACAATTCATATAATCTATTTATCTTCATCTTAACTTACTGTCGATGGTGAAAGTGGATTTGAGGTTCTGGGGTACTTGACCAATGACCATGGCCAGAGAATGCACGAGCAATCAACCACGATGGATTTCGATTGCCACTAACACTATCGTCGTGAGCACCAAACTCTGCCTATTGAGGGCACCCAATGGGGTGGGACCTGGCCGTTAACCTAGGACTTGGATACGTTGCCAGAAAAACATGCAACTCTTTCTCCGGGGCTCATGTAACCCACGCGTTGGTCTATCGACGCACGATTCCCACCCAAACGTCGGATACAGACTCGGCGACAGAAACTCCTGTCATAGGCAGAGAAATTCACGGCCTCTATAGTGCGAGAAATTTCGGGCTACAAGGCAGAGCAGTGAGCGTGATCTCTAGCGATAAATGATAAGCAGGCCTAAGGCCTATGGCCTAGGTGATACATAGTAAGTATTCAAATACTCGAGGTTCAAACTGTCGTAGTTAGGTGTTAGTTATACTGTTTATGTCACAAGGCATAAATCATGAATCTTGTTTAAATTACTATAATTTTTTTTATAAGTTAATTGCGGACCCTGCCCGGACCATTTAAGATCGCCAAAACTTAATTAAGCCATAAAATTAGGCTACAACTTAAAATGGACATTACAGAGGTTGAAAGGATGAGTCTATAGCACATAAGTTTTAAATAAACTTCGTCGTTAGTTCCAGGTTCATGTCTGTAAGCTATGTAGCCAAACTCATAGCACGATTTATATATAGGATGTCATGCATTTCTGGAAGTTATGCTTCATTTTCTTAAACTCAAAATTGCTAGGAAGCTCCCCCATCAACATATAAAGTCATATATTCACCTGATAACTGTCTCATGCAAAGAACAAGGACTCGATTTGACGTTAGACAGGCATTGCATCCATCGCCCGTTAAGTTCACGACACATTCGTTATACAGACGACCACCATAAGTGAACGGCAAGGAACAGTTCTCGGCAGGAATTCCTAGAACACAACATTAAGTTAGCAATCCGAGAAAAGAATCGCTGGCGATTGGTAGATATGTTTATGAATTTTGATTGTCTGGAACGAGTTTCACATTCTCCGCAGCATTTTTCCTTCTGTCAGCAAGAAGGTTTAGAACTATCGTCCTAGGCCACACGACTTTACCGTACCGTAAAAGAAAAGAAAAACCATATCCGATGCGTACTGATCAAGCATATTCGATAGAATGCCCCTCGTCATCAAACCCTATTCTTAATCAAATATCTTGTAACTAGTTCGCGGTGTAACCTTATGTTGCTAACAAACGAAAGTCATCATCATCCATAGAGATAAGAATGCGTCGAATATTAATATCATATAATACTAGCTTGTATTGAATCTATAAATTTGCACAGCGTCTCTCATAGTCCAATTGCGCGATACCCATAGCTGGTTCTAAAGTGAACGGTTAATGAATCAAAGACTCGTGTTTTAGCCATAGCTGTCCTCGCTCAAAGGGACAAAGAAATCACGCCAGTCAAGTGAGAGGACAAAGAGAAGTGGCTGAGGACGGAAGTCGGATGAGGTCACGTAGATACTTGGAAGCCTGACCAGTACACGATCGGAAGATTAATCCTGAACCCGGCAGTAACGGGGAGCCAGTGAAGGAGGTCAAATTTGAAAGCAGATGTGTGGGACGAGCGAGGAAGTCCGGTTACTAGTCCAGCTGCAACATTTAGAACAAACTAAAGAGCAGAAATGGGCTATTCTCCATCAACAAACAAGGCCGATGCAACAGCGCCACTTCCTATTCCTCCACCTCCTCCACCTCCTACAACAAATAAAGCATCGCAATTACCTTGTGACCACTGTGCTACTTTAGAGAAAAATGCTCAGAAGAATAACAAAACGTCTCACCCGTGTAAGGCTGATCGGGCTGTGCCTAAAAAGATCAAATGCTTTAGTGAGAAAAATAATTGAATCGTAAAACAATGACAGCAGATATATCTGGAATGTCGATCAACGATTTTAGCTGGTTGATATATTATATATATATCTATTTATATATTTATACTAAGTATTCTCTTTACTTAGAATTATAGAAAGCTATATTTCAAAATGGATCCGTCATAAAGTCACCGTCCATCTGAATAAATGTTTGATTTTATGAATAAATATACTGTACGGTTATGCATATTCTTATTTTTGAATTAATCGCATGATTTTGAAATGCTCGGAAAAAATATGTTTTATACAGAGGTTGGTTAATAAAAGATAAGATTTCAATGAATTATTAAACATTAAGTAAGACAGGGCATAAAGTCAGAGAACTATTCATCACAAGAGGACTTCTCAAGCATCGTTTGATGTGATCTTCAATTAGTAATTTTATGCATTTTAATAAAATTACAATAGGCTCTAAATGTTTTAGAAATGTTGATTCTTTCATATAGTTTAATGAGCTAGGTTTTAACCAGGCTATACAAAAGACAAGTTTAGTTCTACAGGACCTACACATAACAAAACTAGGATACAGATCAAAGGTCTTTGTTGCCAAGGATTCGACCAAGGATTGACAAATTGTCAGCATCATATATATAATATACATTAATATAGGCCTGTGTGCATAATTGATTAATTTATATAGCTCTTGAATAATATAAGTCCATATACTGACGATTTGAGTATCGTGACCTGGTGATGAATGCATGGTGGCGAAGGTCCATAACACTTTGGTCGCTTGAAGAAGATTTCGCAAGTTTTGTTCAGATTGTCGTAGTTAAAGTTCATGCAGTAGGCGGATCGTTGACACTCGAGGCCACAGTCCAAAACGGATTTCAAGGACAGCGAAGCGGAAGGTTCATCAAGAGCGCAGAGCTGGGAACCAGAAGGAACCTCCGTTATCTGAAACTGACGTACGTCTACTACTTTCATGGAAGATATGTTGACCAATCCAATGGCAAAGCAGAGTGTAATAAAACACGTCGTATCAACGACCGTCATCGTAGGTTATATTGGCCTAATTATCTCCGATACAATGTAAGTAAGCCTGCGGTTCGCAACGCCAGTGCTTCTGATGCAACCGCTCTGCTTTTGACATAGTTTTAGACCACTCCTCAGGCTAACGACGGATCAGCGTATACCATCAACAAAAGCAGCATTTTGGGCACCGGCGATCAATGAACCTGTAAACGTGCCATCAATGTGCGCATTACCTGGGCACGCTTCTATCCCGTTAAGATGGTTCAAAGCAAAATCGAATGCTTTGTCTTCGTGTTTGTCTCTTGAAATAGCAAGGTTTCGTGAGACAAAGCAAAGCGAAATATTGCTTGCTTGTCCTACTTTTCGGAATCTGAGATGCTATTGATTTATGCGTGACGAAGTATTGTTCATCCTCGAGAGTAATGCTTTAGACTGATCTATTCCCTGAAAGCAAATTTAAGTGCTGTAATGTGAGTATCTACAGTTTTGTCATCGCCGCCACATTAGCTCAAAAACTCTACTCAACGATTGTGTACGCCTTTGCTAAGCCGACTGTCATGACAGCCAATGCAATCAACATAACCTGCTGACCACATTTAATTGATGGCTGAATATATATTGACTGGTTGTGTTTTCTAAGTTACAATCGATTGCAGGTTTCTACACTTGACTGTGATGCCTTGGAGGCAATCAGATATCGGATCAACGTTGAGAAGAGCTAACATGGATCATGGTAACTGTAAAAATTATGTGAAGGTCTTGTTACAAACTCGCCTTTATGCTTAAGACTTTATCCGAACGTACTTCGTATGAACGGATGGACAGTTGATCTAAGAGAACAAGAGGAGAACAAGAGGAGAAAACCGATCAGAGGAAGTCGCTATATGTCAGGGATGGCTGAATGGGAAACGGTCGGAGAAGCTGAAGGAGGACAGGTCGTGACTGATGTGGAGGCGTGTCTGAGGTGAAGGGAAGCGTAGACTTGAAGTAGCACTCTCCTTCCATTCCCTTACTCTCATAGTCGTTAGTGCATTATATATGTAGGCTATTGTGTCTCACATAGGGCAGAATGTCCCGTATTGGGATCAATTTTTGCATTTTAATGCACACAATTGGTGTTAGTTGTAGTACTTGTATTTTGTTCTTATTATCAGAAACAGCAACGTTTTATGGATCGAATGTGGTTATATACAATGTAGGCCTATGCTACACTGTTGTTTCAAAAACTCAAAAATGTTGGGAATTTTCTTTCTGGTAAAAAATGTCCCAATGCAGGCCATGAGTGTTGTCCCAATGCAGGCCATCATTGCTCAGTGACCTACTTTTTTGATAGTTACACAACTATGCTACGGCCTCCAAACTTGACCATATGCTTCAAAATATACTCTCCTAAAGTAGTTTACAGAAATTGTAAGCTAAATTAGCACATAGCATCTAATGTCGACTGGCATTAATTGAATAAAATTTACTTATTCTACCTAAAAATAAAGATTAGCCGTATCTCTGTTAAACGCTATCTTTTTGTCTGCCTAAGTCATGATATAATTTTTGCGACACTAAACGAGTTCGCTAAAGTGACGCCACACCCGATACAATAATAACCAAGGCTTCGATATCAAAAAATGACCCAATGCAAGACATGAACCCATGCTGGCCACGCTCCCCTACGCTGTTTTTGGTTGCTAGTCTCAATCGCCTAGATCAAAATTCTCATGCTCAGTTTTTTAAATCTACATACATCCACACACAGTGTACTGGTTTGGCCACTTGAAGTTTTCGAGCATGCGTGTTTTGTAATTGAGTGCAAGTTATATGCCTCAAATAGTTATTCAGCGAGAGACACTACAAAAACATTATAAATCTGAAAACGATACGATTTGAGAGTTATTTGGCACAATTACCAACTACAAACATTCGCGTATGTCGCGTTGAGATACAGCAAAATTTTATAAAAGTTTAAGTGACCTATAGGGTTAGATCTACATTTAGTCCATATTTAAGTTGTACAATGGATATGGGACACGGGGAAGTTGATGCGCTTTAGTATGATGGAGTATTTTGCTCCTAGTCTACGACACAGTGTTTGCACTTTTTGACGTTCTCTATTCGAGATTGTTTTAAGGGGTCAATTATTTAACGTAGCCGTTGATGCGTGAAAATCGGAAGGCAACTCGTGACCTGCAGATTCTAAGGACCGTTGAATAAGAAATAGAGGTGCTGAGCACTTTCGGGTAACAGAGGTCATAGGTAATTTTAGCAGAAGGGAGTTCCGCGGATAAAGGTGACAAGTGCTAAGCATCTAATACGGCGTTTGGCTGAAGGTAATCCATTTGTTAGAATGTTATCATAGTTGTTTGTAATCTTATGAAACTGCAGTATGAACATTTATAAAGACTGCGTCAAGAAGATTAATGGCCGCTACTAAAGATGAGTTAGTGTAAATAGTCTTAAAATATTTTTCTTAATTCGTGCAAATATATTTTTAGATGAGAAACTGAGTTGTCATTCCGTTCTATTGGAAAGGAGTAACATTGTTGAACGAGCCCACGTTAGTCCGAGTATTTCCAGAATGGTGCGACAGGCAGAGATTGGAATGAGCCGTTTAATTGCTAATGGGAGTAGAATTAGAATGCAAGAATTGTTTGCAAGTAACTTTTCCTAAAAAAATTGACAATATGCTTATCATAAAAAAAGTTACCGGTTGTCATAGCATTGTAGTGCTAAGGAAGAGTTTGAATGAGTACAAAAACAGCCCCATCACCTGCAGGTTAATCTGAGTGCACTTGGTGAAAGTCTGTTCAGCCAGCAGAGCCAAGTTGCTCCAATTGTTTAGGCTAATCTTGTTGGGCTCATTTTAGAATAAGGACTATTAGCTTAATAAGAATAGGTTTGAACAGACATAGAGGTCTACAAGTAAAATACGACCTCCCTTGTATTAAACTATACTAACAGGTTTAATCTATGCTTTTATAAATTAGCCTTTAAAATGCTTGTTTTATGGCAAGTAGACCATAATAAAATAGAGTTCAAAAGTAAACCACGAGCTGTCCAACTCTTGGCTCTTCTACAGTTCGTCCTGTAGGCCTACCCTAGTGTCAGCCATGATCCCAGTGAGCCGCTTTTAAGGAGAACAAAATACGATAGAATACTCCCTTGTAGTAAACTAGACTTAGTTTTAATTTGTCTTGTTATAAATTAAGCTCTTTAAATGCGTGTTTTGTGGCAATTTTAATTAAGTGCATCGAGCGCATAGAGTTCAATTTCAGGAAGATCATTTGCAACTTAGAACTGACGTCGCGTACATACGTGGGCGCCGTATAGATGTTGGGATTACAATTACGGCGTGCGAACGTCACGACGACCGCTTCAATAATAGGTAGGCCCAATTTCAATGAAAACTGTTCAAAGTGCGACAATTTCGGCGTCGTCTGTCTTCGATCTGCGGAAGTCGACAAGTAACGCTACCTGATAGGTCATAAGCTTATATTCCGTTCCAGACAGGTACAAATAATCGTGAGATGCAGTGAATAAGGCACATTTGCAATTCCAATGATGGATTACTGTGCGGAAGGCGCTTCAGTCGCGCAGAACGACAATCTTTTCACGTTAACCAGTTTTACGTCTTCTAGGTATAGACTATAGGGTTTTGATACTTTTGTATGCTTCTTGCCTTTCAAAATGAACTATATTTAAACACAAAAGACACCCACAAACACAGACACACTCAAGCATACACTCAAACACACACATATGCATCTACATAAATAACCATAACCATAATGTTTATTGCACATTAATGTTTAAATGCACACACACGCGCGCACACTCACACACACACAAACTCACACACTGCTATAAAAATTATAAACTAGGATATCATTTCTATGCTGAGCGAGTATACCAAAACCACTTTTCACTTAACAGTTGGACTTTCTTTCCGTTCCTGTTACCTGTCGACTTCATCCGCGCAGCTTACTCTCAAGAGTTGTGACCAGAATTCCAGACACAACCATAATTTCGTGCTTCTATAACGTTCAATAACCTTAAGCGATGTCACAAAAACCGATGGCAGTAATGAAGATTCGCTAGACTGTCTTTTGAAAGGCTCAATCAGTTCCTCAACACAATTAGGTGCTGGTTGGTACTCTACATAGTTTAATAAGTTTCATTGGCTTGTAATCAGGTTGACTAACTTGCTGATTTGGTGATTTGTTTTGTAAGGTATGCGATGCTTTCGATTATGCCAAATGCCTTACTCGACAACGTAAATAGTTTTTAGAAGTCTATTCTTATCCCAATTTCTAAGATATCTTTTGCGGCGCCATAACTAGATTCGTTCTGGTAACCTCATATGATATTGCTGAAACTAAAAAATTCAAAATATCTTGACTGATTGACAACCTATTATAGTCTAAGCAATTCTATCCAATGATAAAAGTCTGAGATTTTTCACATAAATCTGAAATGTCAGAATTGCATGAGCGCTGTGTTCCATCGAGTTTTTTATATCTCAACAATAGAAAGCTACGGCATTTTATTGCTTCAACCAAGGGGTTTGTCAATTGCTGACCCAAGACGCATCATATAGATAATACACGTCCAATTGTCTCCCTATATAGACGAGCTTCGTCTAATGCTTCGTTCTGGTAACGGTCTACAACCAACGTTGATCAATGGCAACAATAACTCACAGATCGGTTGCCTCCTAAGTCAAGCAGTTCAACAAAACAATTTTGTACAAAATCGTTGAACAAACTCGAGTTTTGGCATCGTAATTGTGTAGGCCGCGATTGCTTATAAGACATTAGCTCATGGTTTGTTAATGTATTCATTTTTTTCTTATTGGTTTGCTTTTGTATTTCATGTCACATTGTCGCTATTGTTTGTTTGCTAACAAAATAATACTGTCTGACAATGTCTGACTGGTCATATCAATCAGTGCATTAATTAACTCCTTCTTTATTGAATCGAATCATATAACAGCTTTGCCAATCAATATTCGTTTAATTCAAAGAGTTTAAGGCTGGTTACTTTATAACCATGAGGAGCCAAATAATTGTTTGGGCGCCAGATTCAGCATCGAACTCATACTATTCAGACTAATCCCAACATTGTCTAATCAGTACATGTACATGGCCCTGTGGGGGACGCGGGACATAAAGTTCCGGTCGTTCTTCGGGGGCAATCTACAATCTAACACTTGTTACTTCGGACCTCGGGGAGATGTTTTCTGGGTAAATGGTTAATGTCGGTGGCGATCGTCCTAAGCCGGAGTTCGTCCGACCTTCTGACCAAGGTCTCCGCGAAAGAAGCAGAGAGTGGGGGTGATATACAGAGACTGCATCAACTGATTCGTTTGATTTAATATCGGGTGCAACTAATGATGGTTCCATCGTAGTAATCGTAAGTCCACGTAGTGGATCATAATTAGTTGAACCCCTTCAGCGATATTTCGTAGAAATCATTCCGGTTGATCTTCAATTGGCGACAGCTGAGTATCGATATACCGTTCGTGCCTGTATAGATCTATGCGCAAGTGTTTAATCGAGGCATAGGGCCTACTGGTTGAGCGTGCGGCGCCGTAACCATCGCCTGCACTCTTGGATCGGTCATTAACTATCCCTTCGGTACAGGCCAGGATAGTTTATGGGTTTTTGACATCTTGTCTTTTTAGCTCAAAACTTCCAAGTCTGGATACATTGCTGTAGGTTAGGCAAATCAAGTAAACTCGGAATTGTTTACGTGACTCTGGGAGACGCATCGATTTCATGGGTGCGATCAATGAACTATCTGGCATATCGTCAGTTAAACACGAAGCCGATGAAACAGTCTTTCTTCTGCGCCTGTAATTGCATTCATGACGTGTGATTATTGAAGAAAACCTTAGATTATCCTATTCTCTCATCCTTCCCGCTTTTGCTTTATGCACGTCTGTAGCCTTCGCAGAATTTGCCCAATACTCGACTTCAAAACTGCGTCTAAGATCGCTGCAACTGAGCTTCATTCTAAATTCAACTCTTACAATTCTCTAATCCTCAACAGTGACAACATTTGAATAAATCACCACCATCATGTCATTCAGTATGCTCTCGCCAGTGCGGTCAAAAAAACTCCCAAGCACAACCACATTACTTCTGGTCCAGTTACTTTGAACATTCTGTCAGCGGATTTCGGGAATCCGTTGGTTGGTTCCATGCTTGTGTGTGACCAAACATTGGTGACTCTTTTAGCTCACTGCGCATTGTTTTGATGACTGTTCTAGCACTCATTGAAACGACAATTAACATCGTGTAGATATAGCGCCTCTGAGTAGATTTCACGAAGAGGCGCTATATCAAGTTTCATTGATTAAACGATCACTTCTGTCCCTAAATCACTGCACTGTCTCTCAGTACCTGAGCGAGGTGAATAATTATGAATTCATATTACTCACTTGCAACACATTCTAATCCTTCTAGCCCTCATATCTGCGTTTGTTCACGGTTCAACCACATAGTGGAATCCGGTCATCTTATACTCTCACGCTGCTCTGCCCTTGCGTCACCTCATCACTAAAAATTTGCAAAAGCTCCTTAGCCACCGCCGACCCCGCCCGATTGGAACAAGCGCCCTGCAGTATTCAGACAAACATCTGATCCATCCTACCAACTCATCAAAACCTCACCTCCTGCTATCTTTTCGCAGGTCTTTAATTCAGAGCTGAGAAAATTTGTTTACAAATCCTATCGTAATTCCTCCTCTTCAACTCTCTCCCTCAATTTTTCAACTCTAAACACCATCCACCTTAGCCGTCTGACCGTCTGTCTGCCTGACTCTTTAGTTTATCGATTTGGCTTTGATTAAGCGCCTCTGAACATGCTGGTTCCCACCACTACGCATTTGTTGGCGCTATAGAAATGCTGAGTTTACGATTACGAGTCATTACTTACAGTCCATTAATAGAGGACAGAAATAATAACCTCTTGTTCGCTTAGAGCCGACAACCAGTAAATAGCAAGTTGATCTGACATCCTTTATCTAAATCAAGTTGGTTCTCTTTATAAAATGAGAATTTTGTCATGTTGCAATATAGATTTGTAGGCCTATAGGTCATTCAAAATGTTGAAAATTTTAATTCATCTAAGCTTACCCAAAACGAATCAAGGGCTCAAAGATAGGATAATAATGTCTAGGTTAAACACGTTTGATCATCATTCGACTGGCCTTAAGCCTTAAGTACCAGCTAAATCCCGGCGATGAGCCGTACTTGCAGTTGAGACACGCGACAAAACAATTTTTGTGCCAGAAGCCGCCTGCGTATATGTTAGCACATCCGCTCAAAGATGGGGTGTTGTCTCGATCGAAGGTTGAAAATTTCATTCCGTTTTGATTTTTGGTACCATTATCATTCATGTTGTTGAGCGCGTCACCTGCGTCCCCCACGTAACCAGACACGTTCAGAGCGTAACCAAGTGACTCTGATGATATGAAGAATGAATCGTACTCAGCTGAAGACCACTTGTTATGATCCATGGATTGCATTTCGATGCGTAGACGGTAGGGGGCATTGATTGTCAGCTGGTACATCTTCTCCAGGCCAAGCCAGAAGTTGCTGGAAGAGAAGCTACCAAAGCCGTTTCTGCAACTAACCCAAGATTTGTTGAAGCTGATGCTGCTGTCCATCCTCTGTTGGATGACGATCCAGTTATTGATCGACATCAACTGCGTTTTGGGGGAGAAGTTCGGGACTGTCACATTCACAGTCACAAATGAAGCCACATACGTTCCTGGTCAAAGAACATTAAGTATCCGTTTTATTACATTCAGCGAAATAAATCTGAAGGAAACGAATATGACTTACCATTTATTCGCCTATTTGGGATTAAGAACATCGGCGTTGAAGGACCGTTTTGAGCTTTCAAAATCTCATAAATAATATTTTGACAAAACAATACAACAATCAAACGCATCCGACTTAGGTCTAGTTTCTAATTTAAATTAAATTAAATTTATATGAGTTTCGTGATTTAACGATTACAGAGTTCACGTAACATATGATGATGACTGACCAATGCAAGCGGTCTTTGTTCGATTTCTAACCAGACACCCACTGCACCCATCAGCAGTCAGATTCTTGGCACAACCGTTGTACAGGCGACCACCGTAGGTGAATGGCAAGGAACAGTTTTTTCCACGAATCCCTGTATTCGCCAACAGC
Organism: Bimastos eiseni; assembly: GCA_959347315.1. Taxonomy (NCBI): domain Eukaryota; kingdom Metazoa; phylum Annelida; class Clitellata; order Crassiclitellata; family Lumbricidae; genus Bimastos; species Bimastos eiseni. The sequence continues at coordinate 18,617,861 of OY365812.1, forward strand.
TTTGAAAGTAGTAGTTAACCTTATGCGACATGGCAAACAAAGCTACTTAAATATCTCTGCGACTTAATGCGAAAACCTTTGTCTGCTGTCTCCTCCCGCCCTCTCCGGTCAGCGGATCGGCTTAATCTACTTGTTCCACGGGCAAGGACTGCTACAACTCAACACCGTGCCTATGCCATCGTGGGCCCTTCTAAGTGGATTGACCTACCCCACCATTGTCCGTGGCAAGCTTTAGTCGGGCTCCCATCCTAATCTCTTAGTCGCCTGAAGACTTTCTTATATCCTCGGAGCTGTCATGTTGAGAGCGCTTCTGAATAGCTAGTACTGTAAGAAGCGCTATATAAGATACGATACTTTGTAAGCGTTATGTGACAAGGTATACCATGACATGAAATGCACTAATCATACATAAAAGTTTGTATTTTAATCAGCTAATAAGATGGATGGATTAGAAATATCTCTATCAGCTGTAAATTTCATTGGCAGCACATTGCTAGATATAATTTGGATTGATATCAATCCTCACATGAATGAGTAAGGCCGTATATTTTCTTAGGAACTATTGGATCAGTATAGCTTACCTACGCGGGGCCTGTCCACTTGAATCTGAAAAAGTCAACCGCCTAAATGAGTAAAGCACAATTTTCGAGTAAAACACAATTTTGACAGCACAACAATTCAGCTTAGATCATATAATTCTAAAATATGACTGGAGACTCAAAAACCTAATCGGGTAATAATTGTGGTCAGTCATTATTTACTTATATGAATCTATAAAAAGGCATTATTAACCTGATCATGTGGTATAGGAAAATGATTCTAGTTTAAGAATCGTGGTTTATTTAAATATTCTCAGGTATGTCTGTGGTAAATTTTACTGCAACATAAATGTGTGTTTTGTTACAGAATTACCAAATTAGGTTGATGGCAAGTAAAATAAAATATGGTCAGTTATTTCTAGGCTTTACGCAGATTTTTATAAATACTCATTTCGCCACAAATTTCAGGAAAAAGGGCGACAGTTCATGCATATATGTTTATTGTATATGCAATCATGCATGTTACCCAAGTTTATCTAATTTTTACAGTCCAACTTGCAACAATTATTAAAAAATATGAGCCCATCATAATTATACGCAAAAGAAATCAGAGAGAAATGGTCAGAAGCAACTATTTAAACTGAAACAAAGGTTGATTTATCTTTTAAAACCGAATTCGTGTCAATTGAAGCCTAGTGTTTAACCTGATAATGGACGCATGTGAGAGACGGTTCATAGCATTTCGGTCGAACGTAGAAGATATCGCAGGTTTTGTTTACATCGTCATAGTTGAAGTTCTCACAATACGAGAATCTCTGACACTGGAGGGCGCAGTCCAGAACCGAATCCAACTGAAAAGAATCGGAAGGAACGTCTAGGGCGCACAGTTCCAATCCAGGTGAAACCTTCGACACCTGGAACTGACGCACGTCAATCAACTGATTGCACGATGCGATGGCAACTCTGAACGCACAAGAAAACATCGCACTGACAACCGAACAGATCAGCATGTTCAAATGAAACATTGGTAACGATAAAACGTTGAGTGTAAATCTCATCTTCTGCCTAACCTAGCCTACTGTCCCATTACGTTCTCTTCATCTGTTTAAAGAGATACAGTTATAGGCCTAGGAGTCGTCTATCAATATAAACAATAGAGACATAGGGTGTCTACCACAGCTTTTATGTAGAACTCAATGCAATGCATGAAGCATAATTGGGTCGCGCTGTTTTATATTTGGTTGCAGAGTGCTTGCAATTCCTATTGCTGAGATTTTGAGTAAGATTCAAACCTCTGGAGCTCGTTCTATAGTCAGCAAAAGCAAGGACTGGCGTACTGCCACTAGTTTTATTTAAAACCAGAAGTTCGATAATGCACTGTCTGACTGGCAAGGTTCGTCCTTAAGACGTGCAAACAGACAATAGTGACACTGAAAACACGGAAACCAATCTGGAACGAACACAAAATGCATGCATTAGCAGACTTATAGCTCTTGCCTTTAAGCTATGGCGTTTTGGCTTGCAAAATCACCATTAGATTATTCGAATTTTCTCAGCGACTGTTTTCAATACAGAACTCCAAAATCGTTCCGTTGAGCTTTTTGGCGACTTATTTAAGGGACAACCTGTGCTTTGTTGTTTCCATCGTTGCACGTCGATAAACGTCGTTTAAAGACCATTTCCAGAACAAAACATTGGACCACGTTAGTATAACTGTAAGAAGACAATTGTACGAGTTTCCTACATGACTTTCAAGCCTTAACCAAGATATCGAGCGTTATCTACACAGCCATTAGTTGAAGCAATAATAATGTGCTATGCCTCTGTCTTGTTCAGACATTAATAACCCGACTGGTCTCGGCACTCGTGAGATTCTGCGGTTTCAAATCTATGCGACAAAAAGCTTAGACTCAGGTTCCATATGAAAAACTCCATAGAACAACTAGGTTCGGGTCTTTACAATATTTTGGGCATCAGGCTCAAACTAACCAACTACTGTCTTTAGGAAATGTAATGAAATTAGTGCATGTCGAGATGATTAGTGCACATGGCTGAACCATTTATATAGGAACGCATTTTAATAATAAAGTGCAATCGATGTACAAATTCCTAACAACCACTTACATGTAAGATTAGGGTATTGGTTTATATGGGTAGATCACACGTTCCGGTTTTCCGTCTCGACTTATAACTAAGATGACAGCCCCCTGTTGGAGATGAGAGGTGGAATCCATATATGGGGTAGGATGCTGAAGCAGCAGTCGTCATCATAGTTGCAAGCCAAAGGCTAAATCTAAGAAGAAATAAATAAATAAAGAAATGATTGAAAGAAAGAAAGTAGAAAAGAAAAGAAAGCGAAACTTTTCAAACATCATAGGGCCTATAGGGTCAATCACCAAAAAACATTGACGAGAAATGAAAAGCTTTAATTCAGCTAACTGAAACAATACTAGAACTGGAAATATTAGAAAACTGAAACTAGAACAAAACTGAAACTAGAACAAAACTGAAACTAGAACAAAACTGAAACTAGAACAAAACTGAAAAGTACAAAACTACAACTAAACTTAAACTTGAAAGTTGAGAAATGAACTTAATGCTTAGACCCTATTCTGCTGCTGCTAAACCAATTGATTGTCGCTAGCTAGTAAAATATATAAGGTAACTACATTATCTGGAATTTTTACAAAACCATATCAAAACTGACAAGTTTTTTTAGACCGAACTAGGACAACAACTGAAAAGATTTCAAAACTGAAGTTATAACTAAGCTGGAAAGTTAAAACCAACCTGAAACCATTATTCAAACTGTAAAGTAAATTGAAACTGGCGGGCAGACGAGGCAGAGGCCCAACCGAAATCCTAGAGCGTACAGAGGGAAAGGTCATTCCAAGAGGAGGGGCCATCTAAATCACTGTACATGATGTCAGATGGGAGGCCAGCAGGGATATAGTTATTTATTTATGCGTAGCCTCCCTGCTGACCTTCTAAATCATATATATATCATATATATATATGTATATATGTAATATAAATAATATATATCCCTGCTGGCCTCCCTTCTGACATCATGTACAGTGATTTAGATGGACTTTAGATATTGGAAAGAAGTTCTGCGTAATTTTTGATCGATTGATTGATTGATTTATTTAGTGAACTGCTTTTCTAGAAAATTTAAAACCGAGCGCAACATTTAATTTTAGAACCTTTGTTCTGCCTGTTTGTTTGACTCGCAAACCGTGTTGCCTTGTGATGGGCACGTGAAAGTCTGGAGACAATTTTTGACCTGCGGATTGTTAGGACCTTGGAACAAGACTAAGGAGCTAAGCACTTTCGGGGAACAGAGGTCATCTCGGCAGAAGGGAATTTCAGGGATGAAGGCGACAAGTGCTAGGCATCTAATACAAGGTTAAGATGAAAGCATTCCATTTGCATGAGATGCCCTTCGAGTGTTTTCATAGTTGTTTGTAATCTTATGAAAGTTATGATGCTGCAATATGAACATTGATGTGGACTGCATCAAGTACACCAACAGCTGCCACTAAGGAAGAGTTAGTGTAAAAAATTATAATAGTTTTTAATCGTGCAAATATTATTTAAAACGAGAAATGCTGAGTCGAAATTAAATGAAGACTGTTCATAGCGCACCAAGAAGAGGTCGACAAGTAACGTTACCTGTTGAGTCAACAGCTTATGTATTCCGTTCCAGACAAGAACCAATAATCGTGAGACGCACTGAATAAGGCACATTTGCAATTCCAATGACGGATTCCTGTGTGGAAAGCGCTTCAGCCGCGCAGAACGAATATCTTGTCGAGTGAATCAGTGTGTTACGTCAACGAGGTCTATAAGGATTTATACCTTTGCATGCTTTTTGCTTTCCAAAATGGATTATATTTAAACACACTAAGACACACACTCAGACACACGTGAACACAGACACACACACACCAGAATTTCACACAAAAAACATTATTTCGAGCTTCTAAAGCGCCCTACGAGCGATGTCAACGAAATCGATGACAATATTAAAACTTTGCTAGGCAGCCTTTGAAGGAGTCCAACTGTTAATAGAAACTATTACATGCTGGTTAGCGCTTCACAGAACTCAATAAGTCTCATTGGCTTATCATCCGGTTGACTAACTTGTTGATTCCGCATGTGTTTCGCAAGGTATGCGATGCTTTGATTATGCTATATGCCTTTCATAGATACCGTAAGTAGTTTTTAGAAGGCTATAATTCTTGTCCCCATTTCTTCTCTTACAGATGCTATAACTAGATTCGTTCTGGTAATATCAAGTCATACTGCTGAAGCTACAAAATTAAAAATATCTTGATTGATTGACAATCTATTAGTCTAAACTATTCCATTACTGTATAGAGGTCTGAGATTTGTTACATAAATATGAAATTTCTGAATTGAACGAGTTTATCTTCCATCGATCTTTTTTTTGTCTGAACAAGTGACGGCTACAGACATTTTATTGCTTCAGCCAGTAGCTTTGTAGCTTGGGTTTAATAGCTTTGCAACATCTAGGTCTATAGGAAACGCGTGCTATTATCTCCCTACAGAAAATCGTGGTCTAATGTTTCGTTCTTGTAATAGCCTACAAACGACGTTGTGTTGTCGTTATTGATTCGCCTCCGTATTTTTATGTCGCTATTATCTGCTTGCAAACGAACAGTCTGACAAAGTTTGACGGGTCATGCCATTTGGACATTGCACTAAAGAATTTGTTGTTTATAAGAAAATTGGCTGTGCAATAGTCTTCACGATTGCGGTCTATGGACTCTTCTAGATGGCGCAAGAACGTCTGCGTATTGCTTAATATTATCCCTCTACAGGTCATTTGAGTTTCTCAGACAGAGACTATTAATGTCTTAGACAAAGGGGCAGGCATTACAAAATTGAATCATATAATAGGTCTGTCAATCAGTCATATAACTGAGCTGCCAATCAGTCAACGAGTGTTCGTTTCATCGAAAAAGGCAAGTTATATTACAATGTTAATAGGTCGAACAATAGTTGTGTCCAGGCATCAGCGCCGACTATTCGACTTATTACCTCATTGTCTAATCGCACATGGCCTGTGGGGGCTAAGGTACATAAAGTTCCGGTCGTCCATAGGGAGCAGAGTATATCTATGGATCCAGATCCATTGAACACCTTTTTGCACCCGATGCAATAAAAAAATCTAAGTCACGGAGGAGCAACATAGGGCATGCGCAATGTGTATAAACGTATGATCAAAACTGTTAGTGCGAGTGTCATTTATGAAACTGATTTACTATTCAAGGTGAAGACAACCTCGAAATCACAAAGAAACTGCTCAATAAAGTAAGACGATAAACTATTCTGGAGGAAATCAGACGTCGAGTACACTATTCGACAAAATGTTACGCTCAATAATGTGGTGTTATTCAAATCTGCAAAGTTCACAGATGATGCTTTTCAGAGTGCACCCCGACAAAAAAGCGCCCGACAAACGAGCGACCCAACCAAATAGCGCCCAGACAATTTAAAATAGAAGCTGGACTAATTTAAAGAATTCTGACTTGAATGGAAGCTGGATTAATTAAAGGAATCGTGCAATTCCGCTTCCAGTTAAACAGGTTCTTTTCATCAACCCCGCTTCCATTTAAACGTCATTCCTATTATTCATCAATCAAGTGTATAGCTATACATAATTATTTTCATCAATCCAGCTTCAACTTGTGCGTGAATCTTCTCATCACACCAGCTTCCGTTAAAGCATTCTTCCAATTATGCTCAATAATTATTATTGCTGATTATTTTGCCATTACAGACCTTGCTTCTGTATTTAAGCAGACTCCTTGTCGTCAATCCAGCTTCCATTAAAGCATGAATCTTTGCATCAATCCAGCTTCCATATTAGGAAGAATTACTTTTATCAATACAGATGCGCTCTTTTGTCGGGCACTCATGGTCGTGGCGCTCTTTTATCGGCGCTCTTTTCATGGGTCACGATTTCAGAATGTCCCGTTTATTAAGGCCAAAGGTTTTTTTTATACTGTATCTGGTCCCAGTAGGCCTAAGCTCTTCCTATCTTAACGTGTATTCAACTACGGCTGAGGCGAAAGGAAGTTACTACTAGTAATGATACATCAGTCAACTCGTTAAGATCTCTGGCACTTTACAGATGCAACATTACAGGCGGTGAAGAAAAACCGTTCCACTAGTTTCGCGTTAGAACTAAGCGATTTGCCATAGATAATAACCTCACCATATATTTTATGGATTGCACCCATTAAATCGATGCGACTCCTATAGTCACAGAAGCAATTCGGAGTTTACTCGATTTACCTACAACAATGTGTAACAAGACTTAGAAGGATTGAGCTAAAAAGACATAGCATTAGACCAGACATGCATACGCGTAGGTCAGTTATGTTTCGCAGTTCATTAACAGAGGATCATAACAAAAACACGTCACTCTCTTACATCCTGTGTCTCGATTAAATTTACTCATTCTATGATTCTCATCTAAATGTTTCCGTGTTGAAAAGTAGCTTTGCATAGTTACGGGGCCTTCCATAAATGACGTGGGAAGGTAGTCACACATTTGTGACGATGTGAGACGAGGGGGAGGGAGGGTCGACGAATCTCGGCGTCACATCATGACATCAAATATAAAAATGCGTAACTTTATTAAAAAGGTAACTCATTTAAACAAGTTTCACATAACTAACAGTAAATGTTACCGCAATTTAACGGCACCCCGAAAAAGAGCACCCGACAAAAGAGCGCCAGACAAAACAAATGAGCGCCCGATAAAAGAGCCCACAGACAATTGGGAACAGAAGCTGGACTAATGATAAAAATTCTAGCTTAAATGGGAGCTGGATTAATCAATTAATCAATCAATCAAAAATACTTGATATTGCGCCCCTTCACGATATCTACTTAGAATGCATATTGCTTAATTGGGCGCTCTTTTGACGGGTCACTCAATTTAACATAACTAATTATGATTCTTTTAGTTTTTTTAAATACTTTTTTTTACTAGTTTTACTAGATTACTTGTTTTTGCATTGTTTGCTTTACACTTGGTGTCAATTTTGGGTTTTTGGAAGTGAGGCAGTCATTCTCTAACACACAAGCATGAATCGATTATATCGCCGAAACGCACTTGCCACAGAGAGTCGTTGCACGTTGGCAACGTGAACTAATGGTCGTAATAGCACACGAAGGAAATGGAGACATTGTGCATTGGATATTATATATTTCATAAAGGACCATTTTGCTTCATCGTTGGAGAATGGAGAGACTGGAGAGAGTTTGAATTGTTTCGAGTCATCGCTACTAAACGTTTTATAAATGTAAACATTCGGCCAGTCTATCATTTTGAGGAATGCATAAAAATTGCAATAATTATACTTCCTCAATTTTTCTTCGTTATACTATATATAGTTTCATGTACTTTTGTAGCTGTAATTACTCTTTTAGAAAATTATTAGAAAATTTGCATTGCAATCTGAACAAGGGATCAGAGCTTTGTGACGTTATATTTGAGGGGGTCATGACATTTGTGACGACGTGCGACAAAGGGATGTTTCAAAAATCGTACAAAATTTCTTCATTTATGGACGACCATAATTTTTTATGTTGACAATGTTTAACCATTTAAGGCTATTGAAACAGAATCAAGAATTCTAAGACAGAATGCACATGTTTAAGTTAAACAATCTTGATCATCATTCGACTTGTCCTAAGCATAATATAGTTCCAGCTAAAACCAAACGGCGTACCATACTTGCAGTTGAGACATGTGACCGAGTAATTGCTGAACCAGAAGCCGCCTCCGTATATGATGGCACATCCGCTCATATTTGGGGTGTTGTCTCGATCGAAAGTTGAAAATTTCATCAAATTCTGAAAGCTTCTTCTAGAATTGTCCATATTGTTAAACGAGTCACCTGCATCTCCCACGTAACCAGATACATTCAGAGCGTAACCCAGTGGCTCGGATGATATGAAGAATGAATCGTATTCAGCTGAAAACCACTTGTCATGATCCACGGATTGTATCTCGATGCGTAGACGGTAGGGGGCGTTGATTGTCAGCTGGTACATCTTCTCCAGGCCAAGCCAGAAGTTGCTGGAAGAGAAGCTACCAAAGCCGTTTCTGAAACTAACCCAAGATTTGTTGAAGCTGATGCTGCTGTCCATCCTCTGTTGGATGACGACCCAGTTATTGATCGACATCAACTGCGTTTTATCGAAGTAGTTCGGGACTGTCACATTCACAGTCACAAATGAAGCCACATACGTTCCTGGTCAAAGAACATTAAGTATCCGTTTTATTACATTCAGTGAAATAAATCTGACAAATGCCAAAATGGCTTACCTCCTATTCGCCTATGTGAGATTAAGAACATCAGCTCCGTAAAGACCGTCCTAAGCTTTCACAATCCTTTATAAGCAATTCAGACACAACGTTTGCAGTAGTAAGATGTGTCCTACTTCATCCGATGAGGTCTAACATTCTCGTGAGAAAATGCATAAACGGACAAATCACGAATGAGCTGCTGCCCTGCGAAGATGTCCACGGGTTGGGTCTATCCACAGGTCGGGTCGGGCAGATTGAGTCGAGTCGGGTCAAGAATTTCGGCATTTTCGGCGAGTCGGGTCGGATGAAGCTCCTGGTGGATCGGATCTGGTCGGGTCTAAAGTCTGGACCCATTTCGACCAGCCGTTTTTACGCAAAGCCTGATTTAAAATCTATGGAATTAGGTTCCTTACAGAATTGTACACAGAGAATCGATATACTTGTTTGACTGCATGACTAGGGATTTTCGGGGTTAGAAGAAGAACAAAACGGTGGGATTATGATATGAAGTACAGGACCCATGGTTAAAGAATGTACCCGGCCCCTTAGGGAAACAGCCAGTGGCCGCGGGATGACCGGAAGTGACTGGCTGGCTGACCAGTGGGGCTGACACAAGTGATGGGGCTGACACAAGTGAATGGACCTGGCAGAGAGACAGAGACAGAGACAGAGACAGACAGGCAGACAGAGACAGGAACAGATACAGGAACAGAGACAGACAGAGACAGAGGCAGAGAGAGCGAGAGCGAGACAGACAGACAGAGAGAGATGACTGAGAAAGAGGGACGGCAAGGTATTGTTAGAACTCTGGTTTTCATTGTGAGTGATGATGACGAGTTCTCTCACTTCTCTCCATGAGTGCAGAGAGACAGAGAGACAGAGAAGCAGAGAAACAGCGAGAGACAGCGAGAGCGAGAGAGACGGACAGAGAGACAGACATAGAGACAGACAAAGAGACAGAGAAAGACAGAGAGCCAGACAGAGATACAGACAGAGACAGACAGAGACAGGGACAGAGACAGAAACAGAGAGACAGATACAGAGGCAGAGAGAGCCAGAGGGAGTCAGACAGACAGAGAGACAGCGAGAGAGAGAGAGAGAAAGATGACAGAGAGAGAGGGACGGCAAAGTATTGTTAGAACTCTGGTCGACATTTCTCATTGTGTGGGATGATGACAAGCTCTCTGCCTTAGTGCAAGTCCATTGGCTTTATGCTACCCAGGTATGAGATGAGTGAGGAGGTTCCCCGTTGCCTTCCACAAAGACAATGATGGTTGAGCAACTTGTCCCAGGTCGCTACACAGTGACTTGAGGTGAATTACAGCCTGCGAACCTTCGGTTGCAAGGCACAGAACTTACCGCTACGCCACCGCGTCCCATTGTGTGTATTAGAGCAGATGAAATTGATACTGTCCAATCGTTAGCATTTGCAGTGGCATACAGACCGGATTCCTAAGTTCCTAATAATATATGTAGTTCTTTAGCATGAAGTTATGAAGAAAGTAAGCTTAGGCTGAATGGAAGAAACGAAGGGCAGGCCTATCTTTCCTGATACGTTTAATAATTATGAGCTTATAAATATCAATATTAATATTCTTTAAATATAGCGGTCGAACTGTGCTGCGTTTTTGCGACATTAGAATCATACGATTAATAACATTGGTTAAATAAGCACTAAAGGAGAGTCGGGTCGGGTGAGAATTTATTGAATCGAATCGGATTGGATGAGAATTTCTTGAATCGGGTCGGGTCAGATAGTTGACTTTATAAGTTGGGTCGAATCGGGTCCATGTTGGATTGGTCGGCGGGTCGAGTCATGAAAATTGGACTCTGGTGCCCTGCGCTTGCCCTTCGAGTGGCGCTTTAAAAGTTTGGAGATTACCGGCACGATAAAGATTACTTAAGGTATAACTATGACTGACCAGTGCAAGCGATCTTGATTCGATTTCTAACCAGACACCCATTGCACCCATCAGCAGTCAGATTCTCGGCACAACCGTTGTGCAGACCACCGTCATAGGTGAATGGTAATGAACAGTTTTCTCCCGGAATCCCTGTATTCGTCAACATCATTGAAAGTAGTAAGTGCCGTAATATGCTAGCAAATTTTTGTCAACGGCAACGGCCATTGTTGTCATAAGCTGTCGTTAAACCCTGGATCTTATTTATTGAAAGTAGTAGTTAACCTTATACGACATGACAAACAGAGCTACTTTCGTCGACGTCATATGATGAAGCATGACTTATCATGAAATGCACAGATTATATACAAGTTTTCATATAATCCAGTTGTTCGGTTGGATTAGAACATGATGGTTTCCCTAACAACTTGAAAATAAAATCCTTATTGATATCAATCCGCATACGAATGACTTAAATCATGTATTTATTAAGGAACCGTTTGATCAGTGTGCTTACCTACATGGGGCTGGTCCACTTGAATCTGAAAACTCAACCGCCAAAATTAATTTAAAAAAATACTATTTTGTCAGTACAATAATTCAGCTTAAATACTGAAGTTGTAAATGTTGACTGGAGACAAAAACCTATTCAGTTAAAAATTGTTGTGTGCATTAATTTTATTTATATAAATATCTACATCAAGCGTCTCTAGGTATTAAGGCCTCACCGTGAAATATTATAAAATAATTGAAGTTTAAGATTCTTGTCTGTTTATGTAAGTAGGGTCAAGTATGCCTGCAGTAAATATTAGGATTGTTGATCATATGACGTTTGGGCCCAAAGACTATTAATCATTAGGACCACTGATCGTAGAACCATTGGTCATATCTTAACAAATAATATATGCAAATTTACAGTCAGTTAAACGAAAAAATACAGGTTTAATTAACGGGTTTTAAAAATGAACGCAGGACAATGAGTCAGTGAAATGGAATAAACATGTCTCTATATACAGAGAGGATTCTGTGCATGCTTCTGTCTGTCTGTCCGGCTATGCATTTGCACATTTTTAGAGCTATTGACTCGAAACCTTCAATGTTGGCTCTGGGAACACCTGGGATACGCAGTCGGGGGTTGGTGAACCCCGCGCAGCCCTCTTCCTGCTCTCCAGAGTCAAAAACTTGACTCAGTGCCCCCCCCCCAAGAAAAGTTTTATTTTCCATTGCCAGAATCGTGTCGACGAAACATCTTCTGTACATTTGCCGACTTGTGCACCTGATATCTCTGATCCACACCTCTTCCTCTTTTATGGTTTGGGAGATATCGAACAGGTAGCAATAGTTGGCCATCGTTTGCACAGTGGGTCTGTACTTTGCACGCATCATGCACAATTCCGTTTATGCATTTCCACACTTTTACAGCTATTTACGAGAAAACTTCGTCGTTCACTCGGGAACACCTGGGACACCCAGTAGAGGATTTGGTGAACCCCGCCTTCGCCGTCTTCCTGCTCTCCGCGGCCAAAAACACGTCTCAACCCGCGCAACGCCGAGTTCCCCAGCTAGTAAGTTTTAAAACAGTAAGTCACACTACCTAACTTTGACTATTGTACTTTATATTGATTATACTTCAACGTGAGATAAGCCGGAGTTAGCTGGTTTATTTGATTTTTGACGGAGTTGATTGGTCACGCTAATTCTGTTAGACGCGCCTGACCTGGCGTGTAACTCGATTGACTTAGATAGGGCCCTCATCTATAATTGTAATATGCTACCCTTAACTTTGACTGTTCTACTTTATATTGATTGTGCTTTGTAATAAATATACTTCAAAGTGACATAATCCGCTGACTACAAAGGGGTATTTGGCGGAGTTGATTTGCAGTGTTGGGCACTTTTAACTTCTGTAGTTATTAACTAGTAGTTATAACTACTATAGAAGTAGTTGCCTAGTAGTTATAACTAGTTTTAGGAAGTAGTTAAAAAATTAATTATAATTACTTTTATCAAGTAGTTTTAAGTTAACTACAATATTTCACATTAACTATATTTTTTCCTATTTACTAGTTCCGTCTTACAGGAATTTGTGTTATTTCACAACAAACATGGACGTTGCCCATAATAATCTCATGAGTAAATTCGCTATATAATTGTGTCATTAAATTAACGCGTACTATTGTGAGGAAGTGGGTTCCTCTCAGAACAATAGAGAAAGCCTAATACATTATGTCTGTTTAATGGCGATTCTTGCGCGATAAGAACTAGAGTAAAGCCGTCTTAGAGGGGTTGGGGCCAGGACGCGACTGGATGACCACAATTAAGTGGGCTGCCGGGTTACAAGTGGGTCGGAGAGATGTGATTGTCTAGTAAAGAATGACAGTGGTGAGAGATTGAGACAGAGACAGACAGAAACAGGGACAGACAGACAGAGACAACGGTATGAGACTGGAATTCGGTTACTGGCTGGATAGACCAGTGATCCTATTAGATCTGAGCACCGATTGGCAACGTACTATACGAGGACGAGGTATTGAAGAAGCACGGTTGATGCAGACTACCAAAGGTGAGATATAGGGCCTATAGTGCTATAGTATATCACTTGTAGTATGATATATATATACACTACTTTTTGATTCTAAGCATTAGCATTTTCTAAGAGTTTTACAGTTCTGGACTTTGTAGGCTAGACATTTTTGCAGTTGTAACCAGTTGGCTTATGTTACTGCTAAAACAGTGCTCTGACCAGGGTGCTTTGTAGCATGTGCTAGTCATTCTCGTCCTTTTTAGTTTACAATTAGATATATCATTGTGCTTTTGATAACTTTCATTATTTACGTTGAATATCAGCAATTAATATGAGCAATAAATTAGAATACTTCTTGGTGACTATCAATGCACCATGACCTAACATTAGCAAAGTAGTTGTAAAAGTAGTTAAATACTTGTGTGGTAGTTACAAAAGTAGTTATAGCTACTTGTCGTATAAAGTAGTTAAATGGAAGTTATAATTACATATTTTAAAGTAGTTAGGAAGTAGTTTTAACTGCTAGTCAAGTAGTTAGTGCCATCACTGTTGATTGGTCACACCATAGAATATTGACTGCACCTGCCTGTAACTCGTAAGTTGTACTTGTTACCAAGCAACCAATGCCAACAGTCCTGTGGTCAATGGTCCTAATTACCTATAGTCCCTATGACCAAACATCCCATGAACAATGGTCCTACGATCAATAGTCCTATGATCAATGGTCGACTTACCATATTACTGCACCTGAAATATGCAGGTCTTCAAAGTTTACGGAATCAGGTAAATATATTGTAAGATTCAATTCAATTCAATATGTTATATTGAACCATAAAGAGCATAATGATTAAAATACATACATTAATAATAAACAGGAGTGGGAACTATAGGGTAGAAATAAGGCCTCGAAGGGACCGACGATCCCGCCAGTCGGACTACCCTGTTCTTGGCATACAGCGGAAGAAGACAATTCACATTGAAAGTCTTTAACTTAACTGGATACATCGTCGGCGTGTACTATCAACGCGATAAACTTTTTGACATGGTTGAGAAGAAATTTTTGGTCACCGAATTATGATCAGGAAAGAGCTCACCACTATTTGTTTAGTGATGATCTGTTCGCAATAAAACTTATGATGCATTATATAATACAACATGTGGTCGACTAATTTTGGTTTCAGTATCGTTTTTTCAAACTTTCACATTTTCCCGTAAACTTCAGCTCAAACACCCTCACAATTTATCTAATAAATGAAATAAAATCCGAAAAAGCAATCCCACGACAAACATTCAGAAAGAAATGGCTAAGAATATTATTTTGGCTGAAGTAATCATTGAATTCTTCTTTTAAAATCGAACTCGCTTAGATTGAAGTCTAGATCAACGAGGTATTGAGGCAACGTGTTAACCTGATAATGGACGCATGTGAGAGACGGTTCATAGCATTTCGGTCGAACGAAGAAGATATCGCAGGTTTTGTTCACGTTGTCATAGTTGAAGTTCTCACAATACGAGAATCTCTGACACTGGAGTGCGCAGTTCAGAACTGAGTCCAATGAAAAAGAATCGGACGGAGCGTCGAGGGCGCACAGTTCCAATCCAGTTGAGACCTTCGACACCTGGAACTGACGCACATCGATCAACTGATTGCACGACACGATGGCAGCTCTGAACGCACAAGAAAACATCACACTGCCAGTGGAAAAGATCAGCATGTTCAAATGAAACATACTTCGTGGTAACGATAAAACGTTGAGTGCGAATCTTATCCTCTGTCTAGTCACACAAACCCACGGTCCCATTGCGTTGGCTCCGTCTATTAACAAATATCCAGTATATGGCAGTTGCCTATAAATTTTATGAAAACAATAAACATTGGCCTACGTTTGGCTCTGTCTACGAAACCTAGCGATTACCGGTGACTTTATGTATACTCAGTAAGCCATTTGTCCTAATACGTTGACTTCTGTTATACGGGTCCAGTATTATAGTGGTCGCCTATTAATGTAAACAATAATAGACATTAGTTTTGGCCTTTTGTTGCAGAAACCTATCGACTGTCGGTGGCTTTATTTTTAGTTCATTTATCAGGTTCAGAACAATAGGCCTACATGGAGCATGAATGTGTTGCGCTGTTTCATATTGGGTTATGCAGCATACCTGAAAATGTTTGTGTTCGTCAACTACAATTGTTCAATCTTCTGGAGATGTCGATCTTGGCGAACTGAAGTTTAGAGATAACATTTAATACAAAACCGCTGGTCCGCAAAAGTAAAGACTGACGCAGGCCTACTTCTCAGTTTGATTGAAAATCAGGATTTGGCTAATGCACACTGTCTGACTGTCAAGGTCACTAAAACTTGCAAGCATACAATTGTGACACTGAAAACCTGTAACGAAAACAGAATGCATGCATTAGTAGTCGTATAAGTAATGCCTCTGAGCGATTGTGGCTTGCAACCTTACCATTAGAATACTCGGATTTGATCAAAGCTTCTTCCATTGCAGAACCGCAAGATAGTTCCTTTGAGCCGTTTGACTCATTCATGTGCTTTATTGTTTCCATTGGTCCACATCGATAAACATCGTTTGAAGACCATTTCCAGAACAAAACAATGGATCACGTTCGTATAATTATAAGAATTGGCAGATCAGCAGATCAACTGCTTACATTGCAAGTCCTGAGCAAGATATTAATAGTTAGCCACGAAGTCATTGGTTTATATGATTATTGCTCTGTACCTTACTCTTCCATAAATAAGCCGATGGAACTCGGAACTCATCAAATCCTGCAATTTAAAATCAATGCCACAAAACGCAGACCTTTATCCAGGTTCTGTATTGAGTTACTAGACTCGGGTCTTTGCTGTAATTTAGACTTCAGATTCAAACTATTCAACTATTTTTTTTCGGAAACGTAAGGAACTGAAAAGGTGTCGAGGCGACTTTAGTGCCAACGGTTGGGCAATATCAAGAAAAGATCTTTTCAAGGATGCATTTTTATTATAAATGACTATCAGATACCAAAATTTCTACCAGTTACCTACATGTATGAGGGGTTTGATTTTGTGGGTAGAACATTTTCTTGTCCTTCGGTTTCAGCTTTTTACTATGATGACCGTCTGGTGAAGGGAGGTGGAATTAATATTTGGGATGTTGAAATGACGACTGGTTCAGTTTTCCTTGACAAGCGATGGTTTGACCAATACCGCAGTCGTCATGATATGGCGGCCTAGTTTGATTATATCAAAGAAATCTATACATAAAGAAATATTCATGCTTACATGATACAATTCTGACAGAATACAATTGTCACTGACCAGGAATTATGATCGAAGCGGTTTGTGAACTGCAATTTACACAGCTTAGTATTTTGTCCTCATTGATGAAGAAACTGTAACAGTGGACCCTACGTTGAAGGTAGGTAGTTGCAGTTTAACGACACTGTATGATAACAAAAATCATTAGCGTCGTCCTCCTCCTTTATCCAGGCTTGGGCCTGGCACTAGCCGAGTACTACCAGTGGCGGAGTTAGCGTTGAAACTAACACTTCAATTAGCAAGTGAAGGCGAATTTATGCCACGGTATACGCATCACTGTTTGTAATTGTAAAGCGTCTCTTACACTCTTGGTTATTCAGAGGACGCCCTCAGCCCAAGTGAATAAAACAAGATTTTAGGCTAGCGAACAGATGAGGGAGAGACTCAGTCGAAATCAAAGAGCACATAAAGGAGGAAGGTCATTCTAAGAGGAAGGAACCATCTAAATCATTGTAGGCCTACATGCACAACAGATGGAAGGCCATCAGGGCACTTTGGCACTGGGGTCCAATCATCTCTAAAGAAGGATCCCTATAGATATTGAAAGGATGTTCTGAGTAATGCTTCACACGTTGATTTATTTATTTATCAAATTCCTTCTCTCACGAACTTTCAAACCGAACAAGGCTGTTAATTTCAGAACAATTATTATAGACATATTTATTGTGCGTATGACTTCCACACAAAGTTCATTGAATTAGTAAGCTTATAATGAACATGCTTTGAGAGTATGACATAGGCAATTGACTTTCTGAATCTCAGATAGGCCGAATTTATTGGAGCTCTTCAAAATTGATATGCACACTGTCCGCACGATTATGTGATTACAATAAAGAGTCCAGGAAGTCTCTGGCATGGCGTTATTATTTTCTGGTTCAGATACTCATCACCAGAGTGCTTTGTTTTTGACTTCCGTTTCGAGACAGCGTCGTAGGCAAACGACATAATTGGTCTGCAGAACAAAACCTATCTGGGATTTATAGTTTAATAAAGAAACCACGAAATGTAATCAGTGCAGATCACATGGAAATCGTAATCGTAATCTCCAAATTTCTAAAGCGTCACTTGAGAGCCGAGCTCAGGGCACCAGCTTATTCACGAGCGCTGCGTCAAATCGAGAGGGTTGTCCAAAGGATGGTCCGGGACGGTCAGAGTTCAGTTTCCAGGAGGTCAGCAGGGAGGCAGAGTAGCTGTTAAGGAGGGTGTCGCTTTGGTCGAGGATTGACAGGTGGGATGTCAAGTAGTGAGTCTGGGTAAGAGTTCTTGAAAAGGTGAGATTTAAAGTTTAGAATGGAAAGCAACAAATTGTGCGATATTCCGTAAATAACTAAGAGGCATGGATCTGTATGCACATCTCTTTGGCATGGCGGTCCTTGCTAGGTCGCGCCCCTGCCTATTTCTCGATTTCTGTTACTCTACTTTGAGTGTACTGGGTCTCCACTCTCAACGCTCTCCTGAGCGAGGCATACTCATTGTCCCATTTGCACGTACAACTACCAAACGGAATCGTGCCTTCTTAGTGGTTGGTGCCTCGCTCTGGAACATGCTCCCATTGGCGTTGCGGTTGTCGCCAAGGGTCCACTCAGACTCATTTTATACTTGCCTTAAAACTGTTCTATTTAAACGTGCTGGAGTCGGAAGCGCTCCTGAGTAGTAGCTTTGAAGAAGCGCTATATAAATCTATGTAATGAATGAATGAATACACGTTAGACCTTAATAGTGTAAACAAAAATCGAGATTTTAAAAGTAGAATCTTACAACCGCGGTTTTTGTATTTAAGCAATATTATCAGAATTCATCTTTTGCAAGAACTCGTTGCTCTTAACGGAAAAGCGGAAAAGCATCTTAGGCAACTTTGATCATCATCCTGCACGTCTTCAGTTGTCCATCTGGAGACAGATGCAGGTCAGAGAGTGTAACCCAGCTGAAACGATAAGTGGAATACACTGCGTTTAGATCGGTGTAGTAACCAGAGTTGAACCAGAAACCACTGGCAGTGATAAGAGCAAAATTGGCTGTAGACGGATCGTTATCATTGTCATACGTTGAAAAATTCATTCCGTTTTGGAAAACCCACGGAGGATTCATATGGTTCAGAGCGTCTCCAGCATCCCCAACGTAACCCGATATGTTCAGAGCATAGAAGTAGGTTTCGGATGCAATAAGGAAAGAGTCATATTCCGCTGAGTACCATTTTTCCAGATCGAGAGTCTGCAATTCGACGCGCAATCGGTATCTGGTGCTTGAAGTCAGTTGGTGCATCTTCTCGAGGCCAAGCCAGAAATTGGCGGCGATGTCGCCGAATCCAGATTTGTAATCGGACCATGAGCGATTGAAACTGACGCCTGCGTCTGTTCTCTGCTGGATGACGATCCAGTTGTTAAAGGACATAATCAAGGTGACTCCGGCGAAGGTCGGAATTGTTACATTGACTGCTTGATATGTCACTGAGTCATCGCCTGAAAGATATCAATTGTATGTCGAGGAGATGAATCTTAAGACCATAGTTGGGAATTCAGAGGTGCAATAAGCTTGATACACACGTTAAATAACATGCGCACACAAATACATATTGAAAAATTTCATTGAACCATAAATGAACAGATTTGTGAGAAAACAGTTGCAATTCATACAGTTAGATAGCGAGTTCTTTCAAATTACACATTCAGTTGTTGTGGTACAAAAACCATATTGCATACCAGACGATGTTGTGATGCAATTGGTGATATTTTGGTTCTGAATGAGGCATTTGTTACAACCGTCTCCAGTGAGATTGACGCTGCAGCCAGTGAGAAGGGTCCCATTGTACGTGTATGGTGAGGAGCAATTTTCAGCAGGAATTCCTGAAAGCGAATAAACCTTCAGAGTAGACACTAATAATTATTATTAAATTCTCTAAGATAGTCGTAATTCACCTTGTATTAATGTTCTGCAAAAACTAATGCTGACTTAAAATTCGCAATGAGTGTGAGTGTAGACAGTAGGCCTAACTTGAGCTTACCATGCACCAACCCGAGACTATCACACCTAAATATTTACTTTGGGAACATTTATCTCGATGCTGAAAATGTACGCCGAATCCATGGGGTCCTGTCTTATCGAATCAGGTTAGTGTACGGTCGCCTTGACTTTGACTTTCGCAGAAATTCTTAACAGGCCATGTGTTAACTATATTTTATACATTATAACGCAGACTGCATTTGTCCGTCTGCTGTCTTTAATGTCAGCCAATAATTTATTAGTTCCGTTTATTCCAGTTATACTGCACAATCATGTCCTGCATAAGTGCAGTGGCCTCACTCGGCTCGGTTTCGTTAGGGTCTTAAAACAGCAATAAAATATACTGCTGTAAAATCCGTATTACTGTTAATGTTTAGGTGATACATTAACGACGCCTTATTTAATCGATAGCCTACTGTCACCATGGGAGAAGCGAGATTTATTATCTCCTAATTCAAACGAAAATTCAATAATTACTTTGTTACAGTGTTTGGGAATAAGTTGGACCACTTAGTTTCTGTGGTGCTATAGGGTTTTCGAGTTGACGAGTAGGCCAATAATATTTGCAATTATTACTGGATACTTCACAGATCTTTTCGAATATTAATAAAATAGTAAATTAGTGATAGCATAGTATCTGCGAATATAGAAATAACTATAGCAGAGTGAACCTATTTAGAATACTAACAGGCATAGTGTAATTGTAAAATTAAAGTGTAATTTCGAGCTCCACATAAATTAAGCCTTTACAGACTATCTAGCCAGATTTATTTAAGTTACGCTAGTTCACATACATGTATGTGGCAAACTACATCAGTGTGTAGAATTATAACGACAGTGTAATTAATCTTTTCTCACCTGCATTTGGCTGATCTTTATGTGCCTGAAAGTAATGTAAGTAAATTATTCTTGTCAACTGATTCGTTATATTTTATTATTATTATAATCACTAAAATAATCGATGTATTCAGTGTCGTTCGTATATTTGCCATTTCGTCATACTAGCAAATCGGTTAACATTTATTATATTATTGAAGTCGTATCACGTGTTATCTAATTTAGAAGTTTAACTATAGGCATAGATCATAGGGTGTGTCAGAGAGCAATATCTCAGGGACCAGGCCCGTTATCAGCTTATGAAAAAGATTTTATTAATTGTACAAAGTTCATTATTAATGCCTAGTAAAATGTAGGCCTAATAATATTGACACTCAAGTACAACAGTCTTAACTTCAGCATTTTAATATAATCATACTTTTCATTTATTGCTATTGAACACGCTCATGTCCCTCTAAACGGATCGCAACTGCTTTGCTTGGTGGCCCATTATTTTTATGCCTAGGATACCGGAACTACTTCGTCTGGGGGCCCGAAATTTCTGTTGGCGGGCCAGTTATAGATGGCATGCAAATCGGCTATTGTGATCGATAAATTTTCTATTTCCTATAACTGATGGCAAACGATATTGCACCTAGGAATCTTTGAAATGGTGGCATACACGTTTGCAGGCGGTTCGATAGAGCTCATACTTACTTAATTTAGTCGATTTTACAATGATTTGCAATGAACATTCTAATATTAAATTTAATTTTTTTAAAGTGTCCAAAAACAGTTAAAAGCAACATGATGATGATGACTAATCTGTCCGAAGGCAGGTTAATTGACTTTGCACCACCCAGGGATGAGCTGCCTGAGGTGGTTTCCTATATGCACGGACACTGATAAATGAGCAACTTGTCCAACGACTTGAGGTGGGTTCGAACAAGCACCATGAAGGACATCAAAGCTAGCTTTAAACCTGTTTGTGGTGAATAGATGCACAATAACTGTCTGGCTGTTGGTCACATTTGGTAGACTTAAGTTTTACTGCAGGAAAAACGCTTTCTACAAAGGTTGCAGTAAGATTTATCCGACATGACGTAAATATGGTTATTGTGAATGCACCCCAACGAAGATCCCTAGCACTGCGGCGGATGATAGAAGAAGAAATCACATTGCTTAAGCTCATGTTATATAAGTTCGCCGAGAGCATTATCTCCGAGAGCGGTATCGGACAGAATCAAGAACAACTACCTGCTTCGTGCATAGACATCACAGATCTCAGATGAAAGTCAGCAACGTGGAACCAACTTAGATCAACTTTTGTATTGTACGATGCAATGCTTAATTCTGCCGGAAACAATAGGCTCATTGAAAACAATGGAAGACAAGTAATATGAGCGTTAACGTTGCTGGTGATCAGAATTAAATAGGTTAATTGTGGGGCAGAAATCTAGATGCTCGAGTTCAAACTTATGAATATCATTCAAAGCGTCATCAAGAATTGTTTGTAAATTTTAGTAAGGATAGTTTTCTCTGCCGCAAATAAACTGTAGCAATACCGATCGAGGATCATATTACAGCAAGAACACAACAATCGAAGATCACAAAATCTACTTGAATACATGTAGCAATCTCCAATCTTTCTAGCAGATCGAAAAGCGCTTATCTTTCGAAACTGACATCGATCACCAGGCTACATCAATACTACAGCGTCACTTCTTCTGCCAAAACCGGTCAAAATCGGTGTTAATAATAGCAGGAACCAGCGTAGGAGGATGCTATTAGAAATGGATCTCATCGAAAGATCAAGTGACAGTAGCAGAAACAATGGCACACCATGTATAATGTATTTGAGTTTCATATCGACCATTCAGCACCTGCTTTTTCCCATCGCTTCTGGCAGAAACAAATCATTGAAACGATCGGTGTTCGTCTTAGATAAATGCGCTGGCCTATACCCGCCGCAGTTGGCAACGGATATAGAAACGAAACGGTTATGAAGTAATACCATTCATGTGTTATATAACTGAGGCAATAGTCATGTTGTTGGAGATTCGATCTTTCACCAGAAACGTTGAATAACAATAACTCTGTCTGTTTCTCAGCGATCATTAAATCTGCTCTGCAATAGATGGTCTGGGATTTTAAAAATAGGCCTACAATCTAATATTTCTTTACTAGTTCGTTCTAATGACATTGTGATCACAGAGATAACGCTGGTAGACTGCTAAGTTCATGCCCCGCGTGTATTTTTAAAACAACAAACTTCATCAAAGATTTATAAGCTGGAAGGGGCGATCATTTGTAATTGCTGCGAGGAAATTGTTTTGCCCCACTTTATAAAAAATATTCATGTCAATAAATCAATTAAATTTGATGTAGCGCCTCTTAGAGAAATCTGCATAGAGACGCTCTCTGCGCATTCCGCATTCAGATGCACAATCTGTGTTACAGGAATTTCAGCAATCAGCAAACCAGTGTTTGAAAATCTAGAAGATTCGCCTATGGTGTCACACACACACACAAACACACACACACACACAAACACACACACATACACGCACACACGCACGCACACATAGCCAATGGTTGCGGTAGGCATCATGTTCAGAATGTCTGGACTAAAACTGATTCGAAAGAAGCGCCGACGGGTGGTGGCGCCCGCGGGACACGATTACTCCATTGTCAATCATCGTGTTAAGTATGCAGACATAGATTTTTATTATGTATGCATGCATAAATACAAACATGCAGACATGCGTAGTCACACCCGTGCAAAGAGACACATCGTATTTTATGGGCTAACATTGTACAGCAATCGAATAGATAAAGAGGACAATAACAATGAGGACTGTGACACACACATGTAAGGCGCAGTGGCCGATTGATCAGTGCGCTCGGCCCGTGTGGGATATAGCTTAGACTGAGAGCCCGAGAGCCTCTTTTGAAGCAATTGCTGGGTAGAGACCTTGAGTTGTTCGGTTGTTCAACGTCATCAATACCCTATTTTGTTATCGCGGATCCACTTTTCAGACACAAATATCAAATACAATTTGTTATTTTTCTTATTTGAACCAAAATGTGATCCCTCAGGAGACAAAAACTATTCAACGATAGTTAATGACATCTGCAGTAGTTACGTGGCATCAAATTCTGACAAGGCAGAGGTCTTGCTGAGAAATTACGTCGGGAGTTAAAACCGATCGAAAGTCGCGAGTTCAAGTTCAATCAAGATGATGCCACTTTATTGGTTTGCAAAAATTGCTTGTTATATATCTGTTCACTTTTGCGTTTACCTGTTAGTAACTGTTTCAAGGAAGGTATGATATGTCAAGCTTTAAAAAGCAATGCTTTTTTCTAAAAAAAATGCCGAAACGCGCATGTATTGTCGAAAAAAATGACGCTAAAACTAAACACCAAGTAAAATAAATTGTAGGCTATGTGACACATTTCGGGACAATGATTACAATCTGTGAACTTACTTATTAATTTTGTAGTGTAATAAGATTGATTGTTTGTATAAGGTAAATCCGACGCAGTGATTTATAATCTTTCTGTTTCTTCCATTCTTGGTCTGATTAATTTTTTAACCAAAGAGCCAGCTACAAATGCCTATGGTGATTTTTTATTTTCAAATTTTGTTTAATCTGTTAAATTAAAAAAATTATTTTATGAATTAATTTTTTAAAACTCTTTTCTCAAATATATTTATCAATATATTACGCCGATAAAAGGAAACGATTTAAATGGCGATATATTTATCGTGGGCGCACTTTACACAGGGGTACTATTAAAGAGGAAGCACACAATTCGTTTGTTTACTGGGTAAGAAGTTAGAACATAACAGTCCAGTCAGTTATAAATTTAAAAACAAAACCCATAGTTTAAGAATAATTTTATGGCAGTATCGAACACAAATTTTATTGTGCGGCATAACTAGGCCTACTGTTATTATTTGTTAGTAGGGCTCGTTGAAAATAGGTGCGGGAACGCCGTTCCGGCGTGCTACTCCAGAAAAAAGCACTGTTAAAAACAACAGACTAGCAGCAATTGGAAAATGACTGGATATCTGTTCGAGTCCTGATCACCATAAAACAAACAAAATATATAATAATCAATATTAGTAGTAGAAGTAGTAATAACACTAGTCGTCGAAGGTCTGATAGCAGCAGTTATTTATTTTATTTATATATTACCGAAATTTGATACCGCCCTTCTTCCAACATCTTTTGCTCAGAAGTGCACGGACACGCCTCGACGACGCAACTACAGTAACTGGTGTACTGCAGAGCAGTAAATTTGCGCGAAGGGCTTGTTGAAGGTCATTGCACAGTGACGCCTCGGACAAGGGTCGAACCCGCACACTGAGCGCACACTCAGCGTTGCGGGTTGACCGCTTTCAACGATCAGCCACTGTGTTACAATTGCAGTAGTTTGGAAGTTGTTGTAGCAGATTTATGAATCACAATACTCCACAAATATGGTAGTAGTTGCTCGAACCATGAACAGGTGGCAGCATGAACAGAAGAGTATTTAAACAGCTTCCTGTAACATTCGATTGAACATTCTGGAAGGCCGTGGGCCATGCATTCCACACCACTGGGTCTGATGCAATAAATATTCCCATGTTCGTCAAACAATAGACGTTTGTCAAGAAAATGTTATGCTATCACACACTCAATCACAGAATATCACGTATTTGCATTGCACTGAAATCAAAAGCTTGGCTTATCAATATAATAGCATGATTTGGATTGAAAAGATTATGTCAGAACTATAATGGATAGCGGAATTAACGTGATATACGCAATTGACCTGCAGCAGCTGAGATTCTTATAAAGAATCATGTACATGCAGGCCTATTTAATGACCTGAGAAACAATGAAGACATCGTAGACCGATATTGCTTTAAGTTAATATCAATACAGAGTCACCGCGTGTTCCATGGATACGGATGGAAACGCAACAATGACTGTCGTTCATTCCAACTTACAATGTAATCGCTGCTCTTAGCAGACGGAAAAGGACGAGTTAGCGGCCGCTTCTTTGTTATGTATGCGATCGGTTGCTACGAGCACCTAATTCACTTTCGTCTATACAACTGCATTGCTAGGTAGGCCAACGTGTAGGCTGACCCATGTTCTTTTTTATCCACTTTCATTTATCATCTGCTAACAATGTATACGGTTTCTTTACATGTTTTATATCGCTTCCACGCATGGCAAGAGATGACAGGTTTGCAACAAGTCGCACATTAAACTGGTAATTAATACTGCATTTGCCTGAGGTGTAAAATTAATGACTCCTCTTGGCTACAAAAATAACAGAAAGCGCTGACTCTGAATGCTGGTTAGGAATGTTAGTATTTTTTTATTTTTACGCGAGTTAAGTCCAATCCCTCAGAAATAATTATTAGGATTCGAACTGTTAAATCGGAAAATCAGGTTCATTTCTCAGCATCACCTGTATTGACCATCTATCGCATTCTAACGCTGGATACAGAAGCAATCGTAATCGTAATCTCCAAACTTCTAAAGCACCACTTGAGAGCCGAGCTCAGGGCACCAGCTTATTCACGGAAGGGTTGTCCAAGATATACTACGTGGGATGTCAGAGTCTGGTTTCTATAGAAGAGTAGCGGAGGCAGAGTAGCTGTTAAGGAGGGTGTTGTTTCGGTCGAGGATTGACAAGTGAAGTGTCAAGTAAGGAGTCTGGGTAAGAGTTCTTGAAAAGGTGAGACCTTAGTTTAGAACTAAAAGCCCGGGGTTGACGGATAGGGGAGCTTGGGATATGTGATGATGGATGACGGGCAGTGATAGTGGAGGAACGGAAAAGATGCGAAATTCAGGAGGTAGATCGTTCCACAGACGTAGTATGGCGTTGGATATGGTTCGGTTGGAGAACTTGAGGTGAGAAGGAGAAACGCTGGAGACAGAAATTGACCTCACCTGACCCTTCAGTTATCTGGTCAAAAGGTTTTCTCCAACCTCGTGAATGAAATCGACGACAGTAGAACTAATTCGGCCGATAAAGGTCATTCTGTTATGTGGATATTTGAAAACTAGTCTTTTTGTTTCAATATTCATTGACAGCGTATGGCGTAGCATAATTTAATGATCAAATAATCTAAATATCCATATAAAAATAATTAATTATTTTGCGTAGATTATTATTAAAGCGTTGTAAGCTGTTACTTGTTGTTGGATCAAATTCCTGCAATTACAGGAACGTCACAGGTTCCCAATGTATCGTGTGTAAGGCATCCGTTAAATTATGCTACGCCATACGCTGTCAATGCAATTGCAGCAGGTTCACCGTTATTTCATATCACATCCTTGGTTTGGTCACTTTGGTGGTGTCTTTGCTTTGGTGGCTGCGCTTGCTTACTTTCAGGAGCTAAATGCTGTCATACTGCTGCCAGGACTCAAATAGCTCTGCGGTCTGCTGCAACAAGGCCTTCTCGTCGTCCCATTTTGACGCACTGTCACCAGGCGGCATTGTACCTTCTTGATTGTTGACCCTACCGCTTGGAAATGGCTTCCTCTTGACCTACGGCTCTTACCAACTAACTTCCTCATCTTCTGCCTGTTCTTGTCTTAAATCTGTCCTCTTTGGCCATGGTCAAGCTAGAAGCGCCTCGCAGTATATTTCTGAAGAGGTGCTACATGTATATCAAGTTTTTTTATTGACTGACTGACTGATTGAATAAGAAAAAACACGTCCTAACAATGCGACATATATAAGAATTTTCCTCTAAGAAATGTGACCAGCATTTTGCTCCTAATTCAACAAATGGATGGAATTATTCGTATTGAACCTGATAGTGAGTGCAGCCCGAGGTCCATCCATAGCACATGGGTCGATGGTAGAAGAGCTCGCATATCTTGCTAGAGTTTTTGTAGTTGAAGTTTTCGCAATACAAGTATCCTTTACAGTTCAGGGCGCAGTTCAGGACGGAGTTGACGGGATGAAAAACATCTGATGGAATAGGAGACAGAGCACACAGTTCCAATCCAGATGGAGCTCCGACGACGACCTGGAACTGAATCAAGTCAAATACCATGTTGCACGGTAAAGTGACAATTGCAACTGCACATGAAAAGCTTCCAGCGAACAGCAGTAGAACGTTCATTGCCAGTGTCTTCTGTCTTTCAATAATAAATATTTTAAAAAATGCTGCCAAAGCAGATATGGTACAAAATTTAACAGTTTAGAATAGCGCTTTAATAACGATGGAAAGTTGCCGAGTCTTGCTGCCAAAACTAATTTGACCAACTCCGTTGACGAGGAATGTGAGAACGCTAGCAATATGCTGTCGGCTACAGTCTATGCAATCACAATAGTCCACTTCGTGATCCACTTGCTATATAAGCTATGGTCTTTTTGTCTCCACGCCATGGACACTCAGTCAGCACAAAACGGCATTGTTACAGCTCGCTACGACGGTTGTTTGTTTATTGTAAATCAATAATGGTCTTGAGGCATTGTAGACATATAGGATTATAATGGTCTTGAAAAAGGAATCCCGTCGCTGCATCAGGACATAAAATTTTATGGGTAGTAGGCCTTTATCATAAATCATGAATCATCGTTCAGAATCAAACTCACTGATGCATGATGCCAGTGTAGCGTGTCATGAGTGGATTCTCATTAGCATTTCATAAGTTTTATTAGGTATCGATGAGTACAGCAATAAACTAACTGGTCGGTTGTAGTGCTATTCAGCCTGTATTGTTCTTAATATTAATGATTGAGCCGGAATTATCTTTTCTGCATGTTCCGGAGCGGTTCACCTGGAGCACGCCAAAAGGTCGTTACGTACAGCTTATGAATGGATGCAATGTGTCATATGCAATGCCATGGCAATTGTTACCATGGCAATTGTTACCATGGCAGATGCGACACACTGAATATTCTACTGATCGATCTATGAAGAAGGTTCTTAACCCTTACCCCTCCTAACGCTGTTGTGAGCGGCCAAATTTAATGCGTTTGATATAATAATCGGAGGGGTAAGGGTTAATGGTATGTAAGAATATTAACGCTAATGAGGATTGCTCTTGAAATGACGCATTGCATAAATTTTTAGTTGCAATCACAATTTCTGAGAAAGGATATGCATTCTCGGAATCAGTGTTAATTTGCAGACTCTGTTAGCAGGTTCCCATGCAGAACATATCAAGTTCACGTGATACATATGTGCGGTCATACGATGGGCAACGTATATGAGATTGCCATAAGGAGACTGTACTACTTTTAACAGAAGATCATCCACAAAGACGTCATTAAAAAACGATGGTGGGGTTAGGTCCACACTAATTTGAAGCTGAAAATGTTTTATGAGGGAACACACGTGTAAATTATGGGGCTGATGACGAGAACAGCAAGAGCCGATGCAGATGTTCTACGGAGATAAATTGACTAATTGTTACATCCTGTAGCTAGCTGAAATAAAGGAAGTTGACGTGACAATATCACGTTGCTGTTGGGAAAATATCAACAACAGTGGCAGAAGGCTGTTGAAGATACATGTATGCGCTGGCTATAATAATTGTTACCTGGTATAGTCTAGCTATATGAAGGGCGGAGTTGGAGCGACTTCAAGTGAGTTGTAAGACTATCACAAGATTACTATTTGCAATGTGATGTTTACCTCCTCATATATTTATTTATTTATTTATTTATTACCGAAATTTGATACCACCCTTCTTCCAACACTTTTTGCTCAGACGTGCATACACAGTTACACACGCCTCGACGGTTCAATTGCAGTTGTACTGCAGAGCAATTATTGTGCGCGAAGAACTTGCTCAAGGTCCCTACACAGTGACTGACTCCTCTTGACGAGAGTCGAACCCGCTCGCTCAGCGCACACTGAACGTTACGGACCGACCGCTCTAACCAATCGACCACCGTGCCACACATTTATATGTCGGCAGCAGATAGGTGACAGGGCATTATACGATAGCGCTAAAGACTTGCTAAAATTCAACCTGCACAACAACCGTTTTCAGAAGACTCGAACCCGACGCTTCGTGCATTTGTTGCTACAAGAGATCACCGCGATTAGGCGAAAGTCATGTGATGCCCACAATTATATAAAAGATGTGTAATACCCCGAACTCGTGAAACACATGAGATCATACTGAATTCTTATGGAGGAGAATTTTATTTAATTGTGACGGAACGTAACAACGAGCAAAAAACTCGACACTTTCGACACATGATTCGTCAAAAGTATCCTTTGTGTTCTTGGCTCAGACCATTTGAGAAATCTCGTGATCAGAGAGACATCGGATACAGACACCAGTCTCTGCCAGTGACAGAAAACGCAGACATCCACGGACATGGTGTTACTCGTGCCCCCGAAAACCAAGCCCACCTAAGAGCCCTTTCGGCCGCCATTTGTGGACTTTGTGATGCATTAATGGTATAACGATGCAGCATCCCTTTCATTACGACTGTGTAATAACTGAGGTTTGGCGATAAGCTACATTAACTAAATATAGATCTGGTAAAGTTAGAACATTTCGATCACGCGTTTGTGACGAACTCTTCAAATTATCCTTAAAGTTGGGTACCGTATTAAAACCACCAAAACGAGTCGCACGCAGCCTGGTACAGCGGGGTCAGAGAAGAAGGCTTATTTGAAAGCCGATTGAAATTAAAGGCAACGGTACAAAGCGTTTGCGTTAAGTAATTCCTCATAAAAAAATGAGCAAACATTATGCGGACTTAGCAAACACCTGCGATTAAACGGCGAACAGTTGATAACTGTCTTAAGCGCCTAAGTAACTAGTAGAGGTACGGCAAGCTGCTCTATAGATAAGCCTGTGAGAGACATTTTATCTTGCTGATGTGCCTCCGACGGATTGCACCCACAGAGAAATGCTTAGCTGGACCAGAGGTGACCTCTATGGTTCACGTTGTTACCGTGATGTCTGTAGGGTGCTCCGTGGCCTCTGATGGTACCATTGGTTTGTAATGGCTACACTAGTGTGTCAACCGATCGATGCAGTCAATTGCACTTTGATGGTTTTGTTCGGTCGGCACAACTTGAAACATGTTTTCAGGGATCGATTGTTTTGGATGCCAAAAAAAACTCTGTGACGAACCGTTCTTCACATATCTTCTCGTTGTATCGGAAACGGAAGAGCTGGAGTACGGTTACTGAGGTCAACCCCGACCCTAAGATGTAGAAGCAACAACACCAGCCTGTTCAGAGCCCATCGGACGTTTGTGTGGCCGTCGGCGAGCTAACCCAGCGTGTTTTTATAACTAGAGGTCCTTGTTGTTGACCATCTGTTGACTGACCGCATTTCACCTGGGACGGATGGGATGAGTCGACATTTGCCTTTGACGTTAAAATTAAGCGGCGGCAGGTGTTGAGCTCGAGCCATCGTGAAGTACCGACGCCAGTATTCACTGGCCGTCGATGAAGCGGAGAATGCGATCAGAGGCGGAAACCTAGAGTTATATTTTATTTATACAGACAGAATTTGTTTCGTTGGTCCTGCCAGTAGGACCGCAAGTACCATCTGTGAGGAGTGTGCAGGCCCACCTGCCAGCGATCAGGATTGGGGTTTGGGGCCGCTTTAAGGCCAGTCGTCATCTGTGCAGGGTGAAAACCGGAACCCTAGACCGAGGAAAGTAAGGGACTGATCTGGCCGCTACTATGGCGTCGCATGGGGCATCGAGACACTTGATGAATGCGTGTTATCGGTGAACACGCCTCCCAAGATCACCAAGCCTTAATAGGATGAGTCGTAATTGTGTCGCAACATCCATGTAATTTATCTTGGTATTTATCTCTTTCAGGATATCATACAATTAGCGAAAAGTTCCGACAAGTGAGCGAGTTCTGTGGTAATGTTGCAATGCACATGTGTACGAACATCCGTGTCAGCTTCTTACTCAACCCACTGACCTGAAAATGCACGGAAACGCGTTTTTGGTCCTAATCGTTGTACTGGTCTATTATTTTTCGGTCGAGGGGCAATCAACGTGTGGGGTGTGTGACCCTAATGACCTGAACTACGCGACTGAAACTCAGAATACTGTTCTGCAGGAAATCAGAAATTTACAGAATCAATTGCGCTTAAGCAGGTACAACTGCACTCGCGTCGAAGACCTCCTGGGTCAACATTTAAATAGTATAACTGAAAATCTTCAAGCGCTACATCAAAATGTTCAGAAAGGTATGGAGTTCAGCGAAGGTTTACAGTCAAAGTTTCAAAATTTGTCAAATCTCTATAAAGAACAAGTCAAACTTCAACAATATGCTGCCAGATTGCTCGAGGAACACGATCAATACTTACGAAATCAAAGTGCATCAGACATACATGCTTGTCAAGGTATGTCTGATCATTCCTTTTAATCGTCTACTTTCACTGTGCTTTATCTATTCAAGCATTAGTTCAACTATGGTTTGTTCTTGGCTGTCAATTAACATAGCCTACAAAAAGTTTGAGATTAGGTAGCTGTGATTTCTGTATTTTGCAGAAGTATTCTGTTGTCTTGCTGTAGGTCTGGAAATGTGGCCAAGAGACTGTGCAGACATAAGGAATGTCGGTCAGAATGTAAGCGATGTATATCAGGTGTCATCTCTTGGACCTCAATTAACACAAATTGAGATTTCAGTCTACTGTGATATGAATTCGTCGGACGAAGGTTGGCTCGTGAGTAAATAACAAATACGTTCCTGACTAGCTTCCAAACCACATTTCACAAATATTTTTCTGAACGCATTGTTCGGTTCTATATGAATTGAACCAAGCAACAATGTTTGGACCTCAGATATAGAGGAGAATTGTCAAAAGCGCAGACTGCGAATGTCAACGCTGTAATATTATGCTAGACAATTCATAACAATTTGAGTTCAAATTAAACACTTGGTGTTAATACAATGTACATTGTTATGACATTCAGTATTAGGCCTATATATGACGAATTCGTTTATTCGATTCAAAGCACTTATATAGCACCGCTCGCTGCATTATATCTGCTCATGGGCGTTCCCAAACTCAGCTTCCATCAGAAAGAAATTATTTGTTATATTGGTGCTTTGTCAAAAGCAAGCATGACTTATGAAATGCAGGTGTTGAATTTTTCGTACATTCAGTTTTCATAATTCCCAGAGAAGAATTATTAAATTATTATAATGGTGCATTAAAAATAAGTCAATTAACAAGCAAATGCTTGATCACCATTTGAGTGAGAAAGAGTCTTGCATGGGACAAATTTCATTGTTCAGCAATTTTTAATATAACCATATACCTATCATATTGAATACACCTTTGAACGCTCAAGTTACAAGGAGTCTATTTCTGTATCGTGCACTACAATTGAGAGCAATTGGTAGCGCGTATCATCGTATTATTGCAATGTGCTGAGACTTTAAGATATAGATATATGCCTTTCGAAAGTGCTACCTGCTCTTTCAGATAAGAAAAAAATTCTCTTTTAAAATTTTAAGTGCTCCATTTTATTCAAAAACTGAACGAGGCCAATTAAAACATTGACTTCCATAAGATGGTTAATCACGGAACAGTTTATTCGGCGTTGTAGGTTTTCCAGAGACGTAAAGACGGCAGCGAGAATTTCAGAAGGACTTGGTTAGAATACAAGAACGGTTTCGGAGATCTCAGAGGCGAACTCTGGCTTGGTACGTATTCTCATGAATTCATTTCCAATTTTGCCAGTGACAGTTTCTATGCAACAGTCTGGTCAGACTCGATATGATTCTGTTCGTTAAAAATAAGATAAGCTCACAGGTAAAGTCATATATCCGCCGAGATGGCTACAGGGAAGCAAATGTCCAGGGGACCGACGATTTTTGGGAGGTTGCATTGGACCTTAAATATTAATATAACTGACACTTCGCTGCAATAATTTAAACTTCATGCATTTTCACTTCAGAATGTTACCCTACTTATCATTTTTGCTTTAAGGATATGCTAACTTTCGTCTAAGAAACCCGTGACCTAGGGATTTTGGGGCTCGGAATTTTTCTGCCTAGGGACTCGCAATTTGTGCCGGCGGGACTTAGTGTAGCACGATAAGGCGAAGTGGCATGAGGTAATCAGTCAATCGTTATTTATATAGCCCCCATCCCTGATTCTCACTCAAAGGTAGTAATCGCACCATTGCCATTATCAGCAATAATATTAAGGACTGCAACTTCGCCGCTTTCAAATGTTATGCGTCGTTCGATTTCAGAAAACAATGCACTTCATCTCTTGACCTCAAACAGGAAGTACAAGTTACGGATTGAACTGGAAGATTTTGAAGGAAATCGACGATACGCAGAATATGCTCAGTTTTATATTGGATCAGCCGCTGAAAAATTTATGCTGAACGTTTCTGATTACTCTGGAGATGCAGGTGTGTTAGCACACACGCACGCACGTATGTGTGTGTATGTCACGCATTTATTCATATGCGAAAAGTACTGCAGAAATTTGTGTCTTATATTTGATATTGGATTATGAAAAAAACTGATTGATTGATGGTCAATTGAACTGCTGCTGCTGATAATGATGACCAGGGAGATTTTTTAAAATTTTAAAATGAAGACGTTTACTCAAAAGTCTATAGCTTATTGCAGGTATCAGCTGATTCAAGAGCGCTGCGTCATGTCAGAGAATTTACCTAGAGTAGCCGAGTGAAGATATATCAATCATTCGATTTTCATTTCGTTGCATTGCAGCACAACACACACACACAGTAACATTAATTTTAACCTTGATAATACATTATTTAACAAACAGGCGTTGTGACAAGTTCAGGTAAGGTACAGTTTGTCCCTAAAGAGATCTGACGAACTCGCTGGGTGGGATTCCTGGATTTTACATGTATATCAAAATCATGTTTGGCGGACATGGATAAGCGACATGAATGTTTTTCAACGTTGAGTATGACTACATTTTACTACATGCTTAGTACTAAGCGTCTTAACGTTGCTGCATGAAAATAAAACTTGAAAAACAAAAATGAGGGAGAGAACAGTCAAAACCGAGCCTTAAAAAGAAATCAAAGCTGATAAAGCAATTGAAATAGGTTATTGAGAGAATAAATTGAGCCAGGTCCGAATCCGATTTACAGAGACACCAGATAGATTCTGAGACGAATTTCATTGAGGATAGGAAAGGTTCTAAGACAAGAGGCTCTCAGGATGGAGCATGACAGAACTTTTTAATATATATGCGATCAATCTCAGAGAGAAGACATTCGGGTGATTTCTATCTCGTTTGCCCACTCTGACCCCCTACAAGTATTTCAGCTTTATAAAAACCGTTCATGTACGCTGTCGACTGGACAATCAACCGCTGAGAGGAAGAGAACTGGCCACTCGCTTCATCAAGTCTAAGAGAATTAAGCCGTATACACGTCTGACAATTATTGCTACTAATTATATTAGGCGCTATTATTTGTCTTTGGTCGTCTAAGGTAAGCGAGGTTTCATAACACTTTACTAATCACGAATGCCACCCGAAGCTGATCATAAGTTGCTGTTATTCTTTTATTCGTCTAACGCATAGGAGACGACATGGCGTTGCACAACAGACAGTCTTTCAGTACCATTGACGCTGACTATAACAACTGCGCCAAGACTTTTCGCGGAGCCTGGTGGTACAACAAGTGCCACAAATCAAATCTCAACGGTGTCTATCTACGCGAAAACCATACGTCGTACGCCGACGGCGTCGAGTGGTTCTCGTTCCGTGGTCACTATTACTCTCTGAAGATGACGGAAATGAAAATTGCTCCAAGTAGTTAGACTACCATCACTGGATCATCTCCAATTTGGTGATCTGACAAACCGAACTAATTACTACATGTATGTAGGACCTACGCGGTGACTAGGCCTATAGATTTGACATCGAAGATCAAAATGTAGACGTTTGTGCAATGGGGAGGTGTAGGGCCTACATGTTGGCTGATCGTCATGTTTATTAGCGTCATAATCAAATACGGATTCAGTCTTTGAAATGTTGTGTCAATTTTATTCAATTGGTATAAATCTAAAATATATTAATAACTGGAAACAGTATCACTTGAGGATGCGTTATATTTGAACATTATGAAAAGATGGTTATTAGGTTTGCGAGCATATCAGCTCAGAGTAGTAATTCGACAGATAGGTATGATTTATGACCTTTCGTTCTCGAACCATTTTGTCCGTGAGCCTTTGTCAGAAACCTTCTTCCTTGACCATTTGTTGGTGAACCATTTGTTGTGGAACTATTTCTCTGGAATATGACAGGTTTCATCGACCATTTCTAATGACTTTTACATGCAATATGAAGCTCACGTCTGACTCGAAATGAAATAGCGTCTAAATATATTAAATAAAGAAAGGATTCAAATACAACTCCGTCTAATAAAGAAATCATTAAAAATATTTTATGGGTTTATATTTAACTTGCGTTAATTCTAGCATCAACAATTTGACTTTGCAATAGACCTAACCATAACATCACCGGGTTCAAAATGAGTACGGAGGTTCATTTAATGTAGTCAATTGAGGCACCGGATATCTAGTTCAGCGTTTCCCAAACTGTGTTCCGCGGAACCCTAGGGTTCCGTGAGGTAACGACAGGGGTTCCGGAGAAAACTTTCAGTGTGAACAGATTTTTTGTTTCAAGTTTTATATCGGTCACTTCATAAAATCTACAAAGTGTCCCATTATATTCTAGTTTGCAAACTGGCGATATTAATACAAAAAATTAGACGTCGACCTGATGCAGTAAGCTTTTCACAAAAGTGTTTTGTGAAATAATATTATAGCAGCATTTTGAATTCGTTATAGCTAAACATCAACAAACGACATCAACAAATTAAATTTGCCAGGAGAAGAAACAGAAACATTAGGCCTAAACATTTAAAAACTTGGCCGTATTTTTGCCTATTTTGCGTTGCGGTATAGGCCTGCTTTATAAGTTTGCCTACGAATAATATTAAAACAATATGAAATAAATTACACAAATTTTCCATAGGATCATTTTTGCTTAACACGTGCATATAACTTAATATGGAAAAGAGGTAAAATCTTATTTTAGCATCGTAATTTACCCATGTTAATAAATAGCGTCGTAAATTACTCCCCATGGCAAATCACGTTAAGTCTCTTCAGCGTCGTTAGTAAAATCGAGATTGGTGAAACGAAGTCCGTTTAACTGTGAGCTGGGTTGACGAAAAATTTTCGGTTTAACTGGGAACTAGATTGCTGAAACGAATCATGCTTCAATGGAAGCTGGATTGATGAAGAATTGTGCTCAAATTTATGCTGGATTGACGAAAAGATGTCTTCCTTGCGCAATGATGAAAAGGTACAATTCAGAAAAGAATCATGCGTAGGCCAGAATAAAAGCTGGATAGAAATGAGAATTTTACTTGACGTGGAACCTTGGTGGAAGTCCTTTCATCATTTTCGCTTCCATTTAAGCAGAAATCTCAAAATTAATCCAGATTTTTCCGAAAGAGAATTTATTATGTCATTGTCATCGAATATTGTGTCAGGCCAATTATTAATCTAGGTCTAACGTAGGCCTAAACCTGTCATTATATACATTCTAAAGCGTGGTACCTACAACAGAATATAATGGTTTTTAACGGGGTTCCGCGAAAAATTGTTTAGATCAAAAGGGTTCCGCGGCCAAAAAAGATTGAGAAAAGCTGATCTAGTTCATAGATTATTTGCATAGGAAAAGCTCTAAATATGTATGTAGGTCTACGCTAATCATGCTTGATAATATTATTACTTAGTACAGCTGCTTAACACGGCCAACAAAATACATTTTCGTGATAATATCTGTCCTGGGTTCCTGAGGGGGGTATTGTCCGGGGTATTGTTCTAGGCGAAATGTCCAGGGATTGTTTGTGGAGATGTCGTAGTGAATATTAAGGGTTAGGGTTATATGTCAGGATTCCGGTTTTCTGGTTTGCCACTAGTAATCTGCTTTCCTAGTTTATCCTATAACATGCTTTACTAAAAAAATGGTCTTGAACAGTTCACCATTGCAATTGTTCTTGAGTTCACATTCAAATAATAACCAAAACGATAAACCATCCACATCGGCTGCGGCATCTGGCAAGTCAAATTAACTTCAAATATATTAACTGCGCCATATTAATGTACCTCTGTGTTCCGTTGGCGCTTGAAACTCTAGGTCCAATTAACGGTGATGACAACGACACCGCCTTTCATTGCATATTTGGGCGCTGTCTAACGTACATAACTAGTGACATGAGAGAAGCCAGTTATGAACATTTCGACTCTGTCATACTTCTTTGTAAGCGACTATTAATTTGAACTTATACCAACCACATTGTACAGGGAACGGGTTAAGGTAAAAGAGATGGCTGCTCTTGTTCGTCGTAACAGTGCAGTTTATAAGCGGTGCATCTATTTGAAAATGTCTTCTACTGGAGCTATATTACTGTTGATCGCAAATCTAATCGGCTACATATGCAACTACCGTTTTTGCGAAGGATTTCAATTGCAGCGGCAACAAACATTGCGTGAAAGCAATCTAGATGCATCCTCGTCAGAGTCTTAGGCGATCTTGATCATCATCTTGCACGTCTTCAGCTGGGCTACGGACGCAAGTCCAAGATCTGAGATGGTCAGCCAGTAGAATCGGATGTCATCAGTTGGGTTATTGAGGTTACAATAGGAGCATCCATTGTACCACCAGCCACCGCCACCTTTAATCATCGCACAGTTTGTGCCAAGCGCGATATCATTGTCCACATCGATTGTCGTGAACTTCATTCCATTGTGATAACTCATACCTGAGAAGTTCTTGGAGTTCTGAAGTGCGTCTCCTGCATCTCCCACGTAACCAGATACGTTCAGAGCGTAACCGTTGCCCTCTGAATCGATCCGGAACGAATCGTACTCAGCCGAAAACCACAGATCATTTTCCAACGATTGTAACTCAACTCGAAGCCGGTAACGAGCGATGGAGGTCAGCTGGTGCATCTTTTCCAGACCTAGCCAAAAGTTACTGGAGATATCTCCAATGCCGGCCTTGTAGGCGGACCATAGAAGGGTGAAGTTTAGGCTTCCGTCGATTCTCTGTTGGATGACGATCCAGTTGTTTATATTCATCAGTGGAGTCGATCCGCTGACATTCGGGATCGCAACGTTTACTTGGACGTAAACAGCAGTAAAATTCTCTGACCACAAAAATTATCATAATAAAATCAATTCAACTTTGACATACGCTGTTTAACTCACTGACGTTCTGCTACATTCGGTACGCTGGACCAGTTTAGCAAACATTCATCGTACGCTGGTTCCCGAGAACATTTGCTGTGTAAGTTATTTACTGGTGTGAAGAACGGAATAATTATTTTGCTTACAGTCTTGTCTTCTACACGTGACCACGGTTCGATCTCGCATAAGGCATCCAAAGTTGCATGGGACGCCCGTCAAGTTGGCCACACAACTGGTATACAGATGCCCGCTGTAGGTAAAGGGTATCGAACAGTTTTCAACCGGTATGCCTCAATTAAGAAAACATGTAACTGATTTATGCTTTACAGAACAAATGCTACAACTTTATATGGTAAATGTTGGCTGCAATTGAAACTGTAAGTAGAGATATATGAAGAGCCGCACAAGAGAAGGTTATTGACAACGTTGTCGCCTACTCTACACAGAATGCTGTGGAATATCATTAGGGATATAAAATGTATATAATATATATATTATATATAATGAATATATGATTATGTAAGTAATATGAAATGCCAAACCCATGTGCGGTTGCTGAGATTGCATCTGAAAAATTAAGAAGACAGACAAAGCACGTCATTTTAACATCACCATTTGCTTGTTATTACAATCAGTTTGCATGTGAATAGATTTGTCATTTTCTCCGAAAGCTGCTAAAAACTCTTCCTAAAATTGATTTTGTCAACTAATTCCTGAAACAGAACACGACGAGAAGCTTAACATCATCGTAGAGTCTAGTTACTGATGTTTAGAGGCTAAATTTGGTGCATTATTATAAACGGGACACCATGACTGACTCGGAGCGTTGCAGACTGTGGCAGTAGCCATGCCTAAATTGGTGAGCTGAAACGGTGCTAAAAAATTCCAATACAGTGGTCGAAGTTGCAATCATCCGAAACATCGATATTGCCATTGTGTTTGACCCTCGCTTCTACGATTAGAATCCAGGGACGGTCATCTGAAAATGATATATTACGCCTGCGTTGCATGGTCGAACGACTAGAGTGACAGAAATAGAGAGTGAGATACAGACAGAAAGAGACGGACAAACAGACTGACAGAGCAAAGAAATAGGCAATCAAATGGAGAGACATGATAGCCAGAAGTCAAGTCATTGACGACCTCAGGCAGACAAACTCTCAGTCAAACACCACTATCTTCATATGTCTGATAAAGAACGCAATGTGGTTTAGGAATGTACCGTATGGTGGAGCCCGATGAATGTTGTCATGCAAGGCAAGTTGTTTTGCTTTAACAGAATTTGTTGATAAATTGTTTTTAATTTTTCACTCGTCAGTATACCTGATAGTGACGACACTCAACGCTTGGTTCGTAGCATTCGGGTCTGAAGGAAAACAGATGGCAGCTCTTGTTCGATGCGAAATAGTTGAAGCTCATACACTTCACATAAGGATGGCAGGCCACCGAACATATCAAGGATGATCTCACTGAGACAACCATCGTTGGTTTGTCAATGGCACATAGACCTGTCTCGCTAGAATCTTGTCCCGCCTGGAAATGATTCTCCGCTCTTCCGCTATTTCCCGAAGACATTTCAACCAGTACGCAAAGCAACAAACACCGAATTGTCACCCCCAAGCAAAAATTGGAAACCTTCATATCGCAGCTTCACAACGGTTTACCCCAGAGAAATTTCCAGCTTCACATACAGTTTAAACGCTTTAGTTTAAAGAGCCACTGGTTGTCTTTGCCGAACGTAACCAAACACCTTTCCTTTGATTACTTTCTGGTCTATGGCAACGACGTGTTGTCATTGTGATCACTGCCTCACTAACAGGAACTGTCTTTGCGGGCTTGTATAATGCAATTTCACACTTCAAAATCTTCAAACGTCTGTTTCAGTGGAGCGCTCTGCTCTTGTAAAATGTGCATGAACGTTGTTGAGGACTCTCTGAACGTAGTCTTTGCAAGCTTTGGTGGTTTTTGTTAAGTACGCAGATTTGTCAGGTCAGCGATCGAACAATGATGTAGATTCCTGGATAGTCTGACTTTGCCGGCACTCGCACACGTGTAGAACAGGGCCAATGTATAATAAAAGGTCTGGCAGATGTAATCGTGTCTTGGACCCTGATACAATGAATAATAGGATTGAAGAAATGTGGCTTTGTAGCACACTCAATGACACCCTCCGTGCGCAAGAGTGTAGAGCGTACTGCACACCCTCGGATTTTCCTTTGCAGAGTTGTATGGCCTCGAGACAATGTCTTGGTCTCGAGATAGTTATTAAGTGTCTCGGTCTCAGAAACCTGTTGTCTTGGTCTCGGTGTCGCGGTAGTGTGTCGAATTTTAAGAAACTCTCTAAAAGTGAAAGTCGAAATCTTGTTCTGTCTCGAACAAGCGGCCTCGACGAGTCTGGCGCTAACCGTTTTAAAATCTTGCGCTCTAAACTCAAACCGTAAGCTATGAAACACGGCCTTTTCTGGTTAATACATGAGTCACATGATACTGAAATCATTTCGATTATCTTAAAGTGCAAGAATGTCTGAAAGAGAACCTGAAATTATGAAGTTTGCGTTTACGCAATTCGAAGTTATTGACAATCAATAGTTATGGCGTGCCGTTTGTCACTGTAAAGCCACCATAACCGAAACGATCGGAACAGCTTAGATTTTCTCAAGGTGTGTAAGGATATGTCACAAATTTATATTTTAATTTGGCATTAGGTATGGAATTTGCTTGTTTAGGATCGTCTAGAAGATTTAAGACGTGTATACAAGCGCTTTCTTTATAGGCCCTACTATTAAGAAGATAGGCTGACGAAAAGATATAGAACAGATAAAGCAACAATAAAAAAACTGTTTTCAGAATTGGTACTATATACATTATAAGTTTCAAATTGAAATTATAAATGAATTTTAGTCCAGAAAACTGATACATGAGTATTTACAACCATTTATTTATGATCACTTGTCTTCTACTGTCTCGTACTGTCTTGGACCTAGTGTCTCGATCTCAGTCGCGGTCTTGGTACCTCACTGTCTCGATCTCGTTCTCGGTCTCGGTCTCGGTACCTCATTGTCTCGATCTAGACTTGGTCTCGAAGTTCCAAGTCTCACAATAAAGTCTGTTTCTCTGATCATCTGGTCAGTCCAGGAAAGGCGATTGTCCTGTGACTTGATATTTCCAATGGCTTTCTACTCTTGAGCAACTAATAGATTTATAATGTCTAGCATAATCCTAAGCAATCAAGAAAAATTCATCAAATTACAGGGCAGACGATTGATTAGATCTACATTGTCTGCCTGTTGCATTTAATTCTTAACTAGAAAAGACTGTATCATATCTTGAGTTTGCGCTACGTTACAATAAATAAAAAATTCGAATCTCGAGCAACTAATAGGCCTAATTTGGAAGATAGCCGACATTAAAATAATATTGACAAAGGTTATGTTCAACAAGTTTGTGTGAAAATTGAAATTGCAATCCCGCTATATGTAACACTGTCTTCTAACGGTCTGTTCTCTCTTACCACTCTGTTACACATCATGCGCTAACTTACTTTCCGCTCACGCTTTTCATGACACAGTCATGTATTTACTTAGTTTAAAGGTGCGACTGTTGACCAAATTGATGAAAAGACGCACATAAGAAAAAACTGGTCCATTTAGCCAGGCCGTCTAATGCATACGGACTATTACTCGATTAGGTTTCTATGCGGTTTCCATAAGGTTTCTATAGTTTCAAATTATCCCGGATATATTGACCAAAGCGGATGAAATGCAGCGGATAGATATTGTCGTAATTGCATCTTCTTCGATTCGTTTTTCGACCCGTCTTGTAGGCTAAATGCGGTCTGAGAAACTCATCATCCCGCTGAGATGCATTAAATGGTGCATACGTGACATAGAATTAATTCGATCGTGGCAAGTGGTGAGGTTTAGAAAAAATAAACGTTCTATGTATGTGCCATTCGACAGAAAACTTTCCTGTGTGTTCTGATTGTCTTGATTGGCTGGTAGCTATCAACAAAATAAACCTATCTTATAATTAGGCTTTCTTATATGAAAGGGCAAATAATAATTGGTGTTTTTGGTGAAGAAACAGTGTAGCGCCTTTGAATCAACAAAATAAACCTATCTTATAATTAGTCTTTCTTATATGAAAGGGCAAATAATAATTGGTGTTTTTGGTGAAGAAACAGTGTAGCGCCGTTGAATAAGATGGTCTCCCTGGCATGTCTTTTGTGGGAGCTGAGGAATTTCATATGGTTTACTTTAATAATGGGCATTAATGGCTGCAACATAATAAGCATGTGCTTCTTTGTAAGGCCCTGAAAGGCGCTGTGAATTTTCCAAATGAATGAGATAGTGCATAATGACAAGCGTTTGGACATTGCCAAAGGTCAACTGCATGACGCAACGATTGCGTCATCTCTATCCGTTGCCGTTGGATATGTAATTTGCGGCCAGCAGTTTGAATGAGGAAGACGCATTTCAACATTCTCAAATAATTTACAGATTTTGCCGTTATTCATCGACGTTTATCTGATGTCCAATTGATGTTTAGATGGATTCTTATGGGTATGAAGTTAACCAAATTAATTACAAATCGCAGAATGTTTTTCTAAGTTTCAATTTGCAGATCGCTTACTATGAGCTACAAACCTCTAACTGATTTGCTTTATTTCATTGAGACTCGTATATTTCTGTATATAACCACGATATTATTTATTTAATTGTTTTAATTGTTTTAGTATGAGTTCTTT
Source organism: Bimastos eiseni (assembly GCA_959347315.1). NCBI lineage: Eukaryota > Metazoa > Annelida > Clitellata > Crassiclitellata > Lumbricidae > Bimastos > Bimastos eiseni. Next base: position 18,661,290 of record OY365812.1, read on the forward strand.
AAATATAGTTTTAAATTCAATATTAATTACTTTAGTATGCTAATGAGTCTCGGTGACTTTTAAAGCGCCACATAATTATATAATCATTAAAAACTTTTATGTTAAATAAATTTTTTGAACTTCATTTGAGATAGTATATTTGTGATAATATAGACTTGGTGACATCAATAACGCCACAGCATATGCATTGACTTGTATTTTTTGTATTTTATAAATAAAAATGTTTTAATGTTTATGATATCAGATCTATTGTTTTATCTATTTTTAGTAGAGGTAAATCTAGGCGTCTAGCGCATAACCAATCAGCGACGCACATTCTGTCACGTAACCTTCTTGGACACCCAATCAGCGTCGAGCATTCTTGTCCCGTGACCTTCTGAGACCACAACCAATCAGCGATGCACATTCTTGTCACGTGACCTTCTTTTAGCGATGATTCGTGACGACACCCCGTGCACTTATCGACCCGCGCCGCGAGACCGTGACGTGCCGAGCCTATTTATAGAACGCGGCGTAAACGACGGGTAATTTCCCGAAGTATCGATGACGCGGTCGAGCGAGACCGACCCAGCGTGACCGTGCACATAAGGACGTAGGCTGAGACGTAAACAGCGTGTTCTTTCCTATGGTTTCGATATGACGTCACACGACCTTTAGCCTCACAAAATTTGATTTTCTTGTCGGTTTAAAGAAATAAAGTTTCGTACATAAAATGGACAGCTCTAAAAATATTTTCTTGACTATATATATAAGGAGATGAATTCCGTCGAACCGTGACCGAGCAAGCGTAACCGTGCACACATACTGGTCAATGGCGTAGGTTGACCCGTAAACATCGTGTTCTTTCCTATGGTTTCGATGCCGTGACCTATGAACTTGTGACGTGATATGACCTTTGACCTCACTGAATTTGATTTTCTTGTCGGTTTAAAGTTCGTATATAAAATGGACAGCTCTGAAAATATTTCCTTGACTATATATATAAAGAGATGAATTTCCATTGTAAAATGGACTACACGTCGAAGACGGTTAGTGAATTGCGAAATATCGCTAAACAGAGAGGTATGGTTGGTTATTCGAGACTACGTAAAGCGGATTTGATAGTGGCACTTGGCAAAGCTTACGAGTCTAACGGTGCTGCCTTAGGTGGTGCTCATAATACGAAGACAACCTTGCCAGACGTCCGAGTGCCATTACATTCTGTTCCGAACTCATCGACAAGTTCATTATGGGACAGGACAAAAACCGCGTTCAATACATTAACATCTGGTCCAATCTCTGCTACAGGTAAATTATGGGACGGTGAGTGAGAAGTTAGAAGCATTGAAAACAAAAGTTAAATCTATAATCAGTCAAAATAATAAACATAATTTTGAGATTCAACAGACGGCGTCAGCCATTAAAGGCTTTACTAAACAGTACACTATTGGTGGAGCTGAAGGTATAGACGCCACGTCTTTTCTTAACATCGTTCGACCGCAGGTAGTTAGTCTGTTGTCGGGAAATCGGCAGACAAAAGTCAATATGGTCCTCACCTGTAGTATGGAGCGTACGGACATGAAAACCAGGCAAGTAGATTCTTGTAATTTTCCATTCCGCTCTAGGACTGAAGTCGTTTTAGACGCAACCGATCCGAAAGAAATTTTTAATAAGGGGAAAGATAAAATCCTAGAGCCTATGGCAGCCTTCCAGATGCGAGGTAGTAACTGGAGACTGAGAGCGGTTGTGAAATTGGATATCAACACAGTCGTTTATAAATCGTTTAAAGGTAGTTCTTATACTAAACTACCGCGATTTCTAGCGAGTAAAAAGGCTATCATCAATCTGGAGAACGAAGACGAAGAATGTTTCAAGTGGTGTGTAACGAGATCCTTAAATCACGTTGAGAGAGATTCAGAAAGAATTACGAAAAAATTAATCAAGCAGTCTGAGGAACTTGATTGGACCAGCATAGAATTTCCCGTCGCTGCAGATGCCAATGTGATAAATAAGTTTGAGAGAAATAATAATGTTACGGTTAACGTTTTCGGATACGAAAGCGGAATATTCCCGATTTATGTGTTGAATCAGCCGCGAGGTACGCCAGAAGTCGACCTGTTGCTAAGTTCAGATTAGCAACAGATTAGCAAAAGAAGCATTACTGTTGGATAAAGAACTTTAACAGACTCATGGCTGCACGAACGAAAAAATCCCATAATTCGATGCATTACTGTAAAAGATGTTCTATCGGTTACAGAGAGATAGATTCGTTGAATAGACACGACGAGTACTGCTCGTAGAACAACGCTCAAAGAATAGAACTTACAAAACCGGGAACTATGCTGAATTTCAAGAATTATTAAAGAAAGATGAGTTTCTTTTATCTTGTACGCCGATTTCGAGTCATTCATCAAACCTATTGACACTTGTCAACCATTTCTGAGTATGTCTTACACCAACAGATATCAAAAACACGTCCCAAGTTCATTCTGCTATTATATTAAATGTTTTAACGACGGCTTGTATTCGCAAGCTCCCGTGACTTTCACGGCTAAAAGCGAAGATCAGGAGGTAGCTCAGATATTTGTCGACACTGTTATAGATAATATAAAAGATATTTATAATCGATTTAAATTTCCAAAGAAAATTATATTCGGAGAGAAAGAAGAGGCACTGTACGACTCGGCTACCGATTGTCATATATGTGGAAGTGAGTTGGGAAAAGATCGAGTAAGAGATCATTGTCATCTGACCGGTAAATCTAGAGGCGCTGTTCACAGCAAGTGCAATTTAAATTATAAAGTTCCAAAGTTGATTCCGGTGGTCTTTCACAACCTATCCGGATATGATGGCCACTTATTTATTAAGAAGTTACGAGGAAACAAAAACGAGAATATTACCTGCATTCCCTGCAACGAAGAAAAGTATATATCGTTTAGCAGAGAGGTTGGAGTTGATAAGTTGTAAATAAAGAAAACAAAGAAATCATCGTTAAGCGTGACTTACACTTTATCGAAAGTTTTAGATTCATGGCATCGAGTCTCGACGCTTTATCGAGGAACCTGAGCAAAGATCAGTGTAAGAACCTATGCGAGTTTTACGATGGTAATCAGCTGGATCTTTGACTTAGAAAAGGAATTTATCCTTACAATTACGTTGATTCCCGTCGAACGATTGAACGGAACGGAACTACCACCAAAGTCGGCATTCTATTCTTAACTTACCGGCTCGGACATTAGCGACGAAGATTACGAGCACGCACGAACGGTATGGAAAGAATTCGGATTCAAGACGTTGAGAGAATATCACGATTTATATAACGTTTCCGATGTTCTCTTGCTAGCCGACGTATTCCATAATTTTAGAGTGTTTGCAGCGAGCACTACGGCCTAGATCCTGCTTGGTATTATACATTTCCGGGTCTGCTTGGAACGCCTCTTTGAAGTTTACCGGAGTTAATTTGGAATTGTTGAACGACTACGACATGATTCTAATGATAAAGAATTGAATTAGAGGAGGTATCAGCACGATTTCAAATCGTTACGGTAGAGCAAATAACAAGTACATGGGAGAAGCGTTCGACGGTAGTAAACCGTCATTGTTTGTAACCTACCTAGACGCGAACAATCTGCACGGGTGGGCTATGAGTAAGAGTTTACCGACTCATGGCTTCGAGTGGATAAACGACGATGAGCTAAACGATTGGAGATCGACACCGTGTATATTAGAGATATTAGTCGATCTAGAATATCCTGACTACTTACACGATCTACACAACGACTATCCCTTAGCTCCTGAGAACGTTACGCCTGAATCGTCAACCGTGTCAAAACTAATTCCGAACTTGAACGATAACGAAAAGTACGTAGTCCATCACGAAAACTTGAAGCTGTACGAAAGCTTAGGTTTGAGTGTAACCAAAATTCATCGCGGGATCAAATTCGTAGAAAGCGCATGGCTGAAAAAGTATATCGATCTGAATACCGAGTTGCCAACGAAAGCCGCCAACGATTTCGAGAAAGACTTTTTCAAACTGATGAATAATAGCGTGTTTGCGAAAACTTGCGAAAATATCCATAATCGTGCTGACATAAAATTGGTTTGCAGCGAGAAGCAAGCCATCAAGCTACCGGCGAAACCGAATTACGATAGTCGAACTATTTTCGACGACAATGTAATCGCCATTCACATGAAAAGGACGAAACTGTTTTACGACAAACCGATATATCAAGGTATGTGTATCGTCGATTTGAGCAAAACGTTGATGTACGACTTTCACTACTTCTACATCAAGAAGAAATACGACCATAAAGCTAAAATTGCTTTTTACGGATACGGATTCGCTGGCTTACGAAATCAAGACCGACGACTTTTACGCGGATATCGTAGATGATGTTCGAAGTAGATTCGATACCAGCAATTATCCCAGACACCATCCTTCTGGTATCGAAACCGGAATCAACAAGAAGGTCATCGGTATGTTCAATGACGAAGCCGGTGGAAAACAGATCGAAGAGTTTATCGGTTTGAGATCGAAGCTGTATTCGTACAGAATGGCTGAAGGGGACTATAAGAAATGTAAAGACGTTAAGAAGAGCGTCGTCCAGAGGACGATTACTCACGACGATTACAAGGACTGTCCGTTCACTAGAAGAGAACAATCGAGAGAAATGAACGTCAGACAGTCGCATCTTCACGACGTCTATACCGAAGAAGTAAACAAAGTAGCTTTGTCGGCGGACGACGATAAACGGGTAATTCGGGAAGATGGAATTAGTACGTTGGCATACGGTCATTACTCGCTGCGCTCATAATGAATATACCCGCCGAATATATAAAATGAGTGTTAACACTGATAAAGTAATCGATGTCTGCGGCGTGGAGTTACCGAATATTCCCTTATCGAACGTACAGTTGATCGAGGCTGCGAAGCGATTAAACACTCGTCATTTGAGAGGCGTGTTCCTACGAGACGAACTACCGAAGAGACCACCACAAGCGAACGAGTGCGGTATCCTTAACCAAGACGATTCAGATGGGAAAGACACTCATTGGACGTGTTGGATCAAACGTGCAAACGACAAGATCTATTTCGACAGCTGCGGATTAAGTCCTCCGAACGAACTACTGCGGTATTTACAAAGACCGTGTATTGCAATTGTGAACGAATCAACCGGACGGTGAAGTGTTTTGCGGACATTTGTGTTTGTACGTGTTAAAGCGTATGATGAACGACAGCCGTCATTTTCAGGAAGTTGTGAACGACCTGCATTGACCTTTCATAAATAAATATGCTCGTATATTAAAACAAACATGCCAGTCGATAAGTTTGGACGTACGGATGCGGAATCGACGCAAAGAGTCGTTTTGAGGAGGCGTTACCCTATCTCAAGCGAGTAATACCTTTCTAAGACGAGATGGCACAAACGCTATGGACGGTGATTTAAACGTGCACGGTAATTCGATTAACGGTTTACCGACAACGTATCCTCCTCCGTTAGACGGTACCGGCAATCCTCTGAGTAACGGTAACGATGCCGTAAGCTGGGCTCGAGTTACCGCTCTAGTAAACGATGCGAGAATGAATAATAACGCTTCCCCGACTAGCGATAACCAGCTGGTTAATAAGAGATACGTCGACGAAATGATCGATAGGCAATACGTGACCGCGACCCCTACCATGACTTCGAACGAAACGACTATCGATGGTTTTACTTATGTGACTAGTGCGAGTGAATATGGGAGCTCGGCTGGTCATGAATTTGAGCCTTGGAAAGCGTTTCAAAACGTCAATTCCTACCCTCACTGTTGGGTCGCCGATACATTAACTAATGCTTGGATTCAGATGAAATATCCCGTTCCTTTGTCTATATTTGGGTTTTATTTTATTGACCATGATGACCTTAACGTCCAGAATACACAAATTCAGAGTTGGAAAGTTCAAGCGAGTAACGATGGAAACGTATTCACCGATATCGTGCCTTCATCCAATTCAGTCGTCTTCAACAATGTAATTTTAAATAAATTGACATTTCCGGCTTCGTCTAATTACGCGTACTGGAGATTTCATATCATATCCATGGGAACTGATGCGGGCTGGACGGGTACCTCGATGTTGCAGTGGATTCCATCCGTCGCCTATTACCGGGTAGGAAATAAATGTCACGTCGGTTACATACCGCGATTAACATCCAACCAAAACAACTGCTTTGTAAACGCGAGTACGGGATTGCATAGTAACAAGGCATTTAATGCTTTCAAAGACGAAGGAAAATGGGTTGTTAACGTTAACGAGGACTTTCAGCTACGAGTTCAGTGTCCAACAGCTGTGAGTATTTGGAAAATCGGATTGAAAGGAAGAAGTAAAATACCGACAGAATATACCAATGGAGGTTTGAGGCTGAAAATGAAAACGGATTCTTTACCACTCTGTACGCTCCACCTAATCCTACCTATTTAGGCAATATTTATCAAGAATTTGAAATAGAATCCCATACAAAATATCGAATTTTTAGGCTGTATTGCGTGAGCGCCGAAGGGACCAAGCCGGGATTGAGTACGACGCAGTTTTTCGTTTACAACGAGTAATATATATCTTAAAAACTATATCCACCATTACCGTATATCTGAAATAATAAAAACGTCAAGTTGTTCTACGACGATTATCGATAATTTATTGCTACGAGTTGATGATTTTCAATGATATCATCATTGAAAATCGTGCTTTAGAACTTTACTCGAGACGAATAACGTCGTTGTCCCCCGTGACTAATATACACGGCTTGCGAAAATTCGGATCAATTTCAACGGTCATTTTCTGAAACGTAAACCGTTCGTTCCGACCTAGCTTTCTATTCTTCTCCAATTTATCGTAAATGGCCGTTTCAGGCGATTCGCCGTACATGCTCATATAATACGTTGACTTGTCTGTATTCGAAGACGCTTCGTTCGGAGCCTCCACGGTTATTAGATAGAAGTATCCTTTCGAATTGTATATAGATGCTGCATCGTTTTTACTGTATAAACAACGTATTCTTCTAGACTAATTAAATCCAAAAATGTTACAGTGCTCATTTTATGTATTACGAGAATAAACTTTAAAACGACTATCGGAAAACCTATGACTTTAATGAACTCGTTTCATCGGTCACATACGACCCGCGGATCTCGTATCTTTTTCTCCATACTTTACCGTCGTACGCAGTCCTCATTTTTGCACTCGTCTTATGCGCTCTAGCCGCTTTGTACATCGACGAGTACTCAACGACTTTGTTAGTATCTCTGTCCAAGATTTCTACGCGAATCGGATTGTTACGGATTCCTTGAAGATAGGAGTATTTTCCGCTTTTATCATCAGTGTTCACTGCTTCGTACTTATCCTTCTCTTCCGGTAGTTCTTCTTCGGGTAGAAGCCTTTTTTCAACGAGAACAGCGATTACTTTGGGTTTGTTTGTATATGAAGCACCCACGGTGTTATTTTGTTTCATTGCCGATTTCACTTCTGAGAGTTTCATATTTTATAATATGAAAATCTTTTTCTTAAACCATTTTCGTCAATATACCTTCCCATGCTAGATAGCTTCGTTAGAACACCACGTTCATTTTCTGTCCATCGGATTGGAAGTTTAACAGCTTATCCGAAATGACTATCAAAATTGGACTATCTCCGATGAAAAACATTCCGTTTTTAGAATTTATGCCGAAACTTGTATCCGTCGACTTTCTGTTCGAGGCGTATTCTCTTAAATACTTTGTCGCGATGTCTCCTAATTCTAGAGTTCTGATATCCGATACGGGATCATCGTCGTAAGCTTCAATCGACGGGTACTGCCGAAATTGGACAGCTTTTATCGATGTAGATAAGAGGCTGGTAACGCCCGGAGCGCATCGACAGTTGCCGTTGAGCTTTGTTTTATATTACCCACCTCCTTGGAAATTCCAGACTGAGAATCGATGAGAGGTTTGTACGCCTTTTTTAATTCTTTCTGTAGCCCCATATCACCCAATTTCTCAGATAACGAGTCCTGCTTTATATTCTGTTTCACGAAAAAGTCTCATTTCGCAGGATCGGTAATTTTTAAAAACGACATTTTTAATTTGGAATCATAATGTTTTAACACAAACGCAGAACGTAAAACCCAACGTAAAACTCAACGTAAAACTCAACGTAAAACTCAACGTAGAACGTAAACGTAGAACGTAAACGTAGAACGCGTTCTACGTTACCTCTGTTTCAACTCGATAAATGTCTCGAGTTCGCGTAGTATTAACGAATATTCCTCGTTCGAGATACTTCCGTCTTCTAAAGCATTCGAAACGAGCCCGCCAATCGTATTGAGTTTTGCCTCCGCTAACATCTCGATCCTTTCGTGTTTCTTCAGTTTCGGCTTGAGTTTTTGTTTTATTAGACCACCAACGACACCCAACTTGCCAGCTGCTGAAGTTGTAACTCCCGCGACCATCGCAATCGGTGCTGCGATCCCCATACCTAGCAAACCAACCAATGTCACAGCTAGTGCTACCGTAGATATTGTCAGGCCGTTTTTTAATGCATTGATTATTTTTACGCCTCTACGGTAGTCTCTACTCGACGTCGCCCTTTTATCGCGTTCTCGAGTTATCTCTTCTCGAACTTCCGTAATTTTTTTAAGTCCGTCTACTTCGTCGGTTGTAAAGCATGGTTTCTCGCGTATTACTTCTTCCATCTTTTCTTTTAATTAGTCGATACATTTTCTTAAATATCAATCGAAGTAATTAACGAGATTATTAACGTAGCAAAGAGGGTCTCCTTCGATTATGATAACTACGGAATCTGAGTTGTTTTGAATCGCAATCGTGAAATCGTCAACGGTTTCAGCAAAGGTTCCATCATGAATGCTGTGTCCGGCTGTTTTGATATTCTGTCTCAACGAAACCAAGCACACTCCTCTAGCCATTCGCACTCTTAATCCTAGCACTAGCGTGATCGTTTCTCTAGGTTGAATCGTAATTTCGTTTTGAGCAAATATCTCCCACCTTTGTCCACCGTGCTGTCTATTAGGCTTGTGTACCACTTCTTCCTTAGACCTCCAATCCGGACGAGTTCTAACCGAACTCGGACGAGCGGGTTTTGTAAACCCCTTTTAGTGTATTGGTCGCAACATTTTATTTATAGAAAATTAAGTTTTATAGCAACCACCGGAGAATGGGAATGTTTTGGAACGGCGAATTAGGACCGAGTATAAGTCCTTTTCCCGCTTTTGCAAACCCAGGGCCATTACGGATATAAATTCCTTCTCCTGCGTTCTCTGATCCTTTTCCCGTCCACGGTTTCAAGTAAAGGCCCTCGGCGTGACGAACAATCTTTACGTTGTCACCTCCTCTTTTGATGTATATAGCCCAACCTCCTGAACCGCTTTTTTTTATCTATGACTTTCGACCCAGCCGATGCACCTATACCGGTTAAACCTGCCGTCGCCAAGCTTGGCAATGCGCTCAATAGAAGGAATTTACCCGCAGTTGCTAGAAAGAGTAGTATGGCGTCGATAAATCCGCCTTCGACGTTCGCGTTATGCATCAGTTGCGTTTTACTCATTTTAATCGTCGTGCCCCTTCCACCTTTGGCTAACTTATTGACCTGCGACTAGGTAAGAGCTAAAACGTGTTCGCCGTGGATATCTCCTTGAGTTAATCGGATGTTAACGCCGGTTCCCGCTTGAATGGATCTTGCAATGTTAGCCTTTTGTCCCTCCGAAAGATTAACTTTTACGTTTACGTATCGACTCATTTACATATAACAGATATAAACTTTTAATGCTGTCACGCTTCTCTGGTGTGAACCTTATAGATAACTCCTCTCCTCTTAGGTTGATCAGTTTTCCATTTTGATCTGTAAGCGTCGTTTCCATCGACGAAATCGTTGACAGAGTGACGGGGAGGTATATCAAATTTGTCGGTGCTTCGACGACCTTGTACCCGGGTCCCACGTTTGGAAAAAAGGAATAGATAACGTTATCAGGGGTTCCATTCGTATACGAGGCTCCGATGATATCGCTCATTATCCTCAAACTCGTAATACTCATTATATCTACCAAGTTCTCCGATTCGTTGTAACCCGACGTGTATCTTTGGCTGTTGAATCCGAGAATCGTTCTGATAGAGTTCGGAGTCGTAAAATCGACCACGTAATTCTCCGCTACGTTCGAGACAGTCTTCAGCGTATTGTTCGCTTCCAACCCGATAGCGTGACTATCGCTTTGAATATCGTAATGGCCATCTTCTTTCATGGCTCTCTGCACGTATTCGTTTATATCCGTGATTTCGTAACAGCCTTCTGGAATGTCCAAGTTAAACCACGTCGTCCCATTATCCGGAGAATAATAGGCCAAGAGTAGTACGTTTCGAGATTGACTATAGCCATTTCATACTTTTGTTTTTGTTGAGCTCGATGAACGGATTGAACCGAGTCCTTATTCGCGTGCTCTTTTCGCTCAACAAATTGTAAAACGACGACTTTGGCTCCGTGTTACGAGCCGTCCTTTCCGTGATGTCGACGATCTTTTGTAGAAGAGATTCCATTGCTTTTATTATACTCTATTTTTAATCATTTATGACAGAATGTAAAATTAATCGAATCCGCATCTATACTTTCACTTGTTCTTTTCACTCGTTTGATCAATAACTACAATTCCGTGAGGTAGCTTCCACGATCTTTCGCATAGTTGTTTAAACTCCATTTTTGGCATGTCCGTACTCACGTGATCGTTGTAGATGTGATTAATATTTTTCAGGTCTTGAGGAAACAAGCAGATAAGATTTGCATTCTCTCTGATCGTTTGTCTAGGCAGTTTGAAATAGTTCTGTGCGAGGTAAAAGCATTCAACGTTGCTGTGCCTTCCTCGGATGTAGTAAGTTTCGCATTTGTTCTGTTTTTCTAACTGTAAATCATCGAAAATCATCAGGTTCTTCTTTTCGCGATTCAAGTCTCTAGGATCTGGTACCTCTTCGGACGATTCAAAGAACTTGCAATCCATATCGGATTTTTTTATCTAACTGTTTAACCATTTCTTCAACCACGAATGCGGGTGAAATATTTAGTCTCATGATCTCGTCTTGATATCCGAATAAGCGGATGATCGATTCTTTTGGTATTTTTTCTTCGAATGCTTTCTTGAGTATTTTATACTCTGGTTGAAAGAGAGGTTCTCCGAATACCTGTAGGTTATCGTAGTCTAACCATCCGGGTCGAAGAAGTATATTAAGTTGCAGAGTCGTCTTACCGCATCCAGATTTTCCTACGATCAGTCCTCTTATACTTCTCGGTAACAGAGGATCATTGAATCTTTTCGATAACAAATCGTTCCACGATAAATCTTTCACTCCATCGTTGTCGTTTTGAATATAAATAACATTGAGTTTAAAAAAGAATGTTCTGCGTTAACTGTAAGACACAAACCGATACTAAAAATACCCAGAGGGTCTCTAGCAAAAATGGACGTCCAATGCTCCGAGGCACGTGCGCCGTGTGCGGAATAACAAAGACGCAATTCGTGAAAGCTGCAAACGGCGGTGATCATGTCGGGTCTCTAAACTCGTTCACTCGTAATATAAAATTGCCTTGGGCCAAATTTCCCGGTGAAATGCATCTTCCAGGTCACTCGTTTACGGGACCAGGAACTCGATTAGATTTGCGATTGAACCCCGACGGGACTAGTTAAATAATAACGATGCCTTGTCAAGGCATAATTACCAAAGGTGTATCTCCATGCCACATTTATCACCAATAGGATGAATTACATCCATTATCATGTTTTGACTATCTGTATCATTACTCACCTCTACTTTCTGATGATTTGAATCCCATTTATTCTCATCTTCTACAAAATATAATACTATATCTACAGATAATTCCTGAAAGTGACTCTTACGAGATGGTCGAGACTAGACATTAAACTGTAAATTTAAAAACGGGTTATACCCTCTTGTATGTTTTTAGTATATGAAGTACATTTACCTTCCAAGTAAAAAGATTACCCAGTAAAAAACATAAATGATTCGTCAACCATTTCACCTTGTTGAATACAGTCCATGACCTTTAACCTCCTCAATAGGAGCCTTTACCTTAGCAATCGGACTTGCTAGATGATTCCACAACCATGGAACCACCTGTCTTATTATTGCCTCTATTCTTATTATTATCTCCATAGTTCAATGATGACGTGACGTGATCCGTGAAGGGACCTTCCTAGGACATCATACTAGACATGTAACTACAGGACTTCGCTGGGGAATAATCCTTTTTATTACTTCCGAGGTAATATTCTTCTTAGCTTTCTTTTGAGCATTCTTTCACAGAAGTCTATGTCCAACACCTGAAATCGGTTGCTGCTGACCACCTTCTGGAATCCACCCTCTTAACCCATTCAGAGTTCCCCTATTAAACACAGCTGTTCTTCTAGCATCGGGAGTAACAGTAACCTGAGCCCACCACAGACTAATAGAAGGTAAACGAACTGACACCGTTCAGGCACTTATCTTAACGGTGTGCTTAGGAGGATATTTCACATTTCTTCAAGCCGGCGAATATATTGTAGCACCCTTTACCATCGCTGATAGAGTATATGGAACTACATTCTTCGTAGCAACAGGATTTCACGGTCTTCATGTTCTAATCGGTTCATCATTCCTTACCATTTGTTTAATTCGCACATGAGCTCACCACTTCTCCGCTGGACACCACTTCGGATTTGAAGCAGCGGCATGATACTGACACTTTGTAGATGTAGTATGAATTTGCCTATACCTATGCATCTACTGATGAGGTTCCTATATAACTTAGTGTAAGGTGCACATAGGCCTTTGAAGCCAATAGATTGAGTTCAATTCTCACAGTCATAAATGATTTTAACCTTATATATACTATTAATGATTACCACAACATTTACATTATACTTAGCTTCGACCCCTATCATATTAGGAATAAATATCTTGGTAATATCTCTATTGCTATCCATAGTTTTTGCCTCATTCATAAGCTCATGATTCGCCTTTTTAATCTTTCTAATTTATGTAGGAGGAATACTAGTTATATTTGCCTACTTTCTAGCATTAACCCCAAATCAACAAATACCAAACTCCAATAACTTTTTATACGGTCTAATCTCTATAATTACCTTCAGAACTCTATTATATGTAACCAACATTAATATTCCCCCTATAAGAGAATTCCTCCAAGGAAATTCATCTCTCTACCTAATAAACACAGCCCCTTTTATTATCCTCTTAGCTCTGATTCTATTATTAACAATAATTATTGTAGTAAAATTAACATTACGATCTAAAGGACCTTTGCGGCCATTTAATTATGTTCAAGCCTATACGAACCACCCACCCAGCAATCAAAATTATCAATAGATCTCTAATCGATCTTCCTGCTCCTAATAATATCTCAATCTGATGAAACTATGGATCCCTCCTAGGCCTATGCTTAGTAATTCAAGTAATCACTGGGCTATTTCTCAGTATACACTATGTACCCAACATCGAAATAGCCTTTTCATCTGTAGCACACATCTCTCGAGATGTAAATTATGGATGACTCCTTCGATCTATCCACGCAAATGGAGCATCAATATTCTTCTTCTTTATCTACTTACATGCCGGCCGAGGACTATACTATGGATCTTATACCCTAAGAGAAACATGAAACATTGGGGTAATCCTATTTCTCCTAACCATAGCAACAGCCTTCATAGGGTACGTACTACCATGAGGACAAATAAGATTCTGAGGAGCTACAGTAATTACCAATTTATTCTCAGCTATTCCATACATCGGAAAATCTTTAGTGGAATGAATTTGAGGCGGATTTGCCGTAGACAACGCCACTCTAAACCGATTCTTCGCTTTTCACTTTATTCTGCCCTTTGCTATTATAGGAGCTACTATCCTACACATTATATTTCTACACCAATCGGGATCTAACAACCCTGTAGGAGTAAACGCCGATTCTGATCGAATCCCTTTCCATCCATATTACTCAATTAAAGACGCCTTAGGATATACGTTAGCAATTACAGGCCTTTCTCTAATAGTACTATTTGAACCAAATCTATTTACAGATCCTGAAAACTTCCTCATAGCAAACCCTCTAGTAACACCCATTCATATTAAACCAGAATGATATTTCCTATGAATATATGCCATTCTTCGATCTATTCCTAATAAATTAGGAGGTGTAATAGCACTATTTGCTGCTATTCTAATTCTATTTATTCCCCCTCTAACTCACATCATAAATAAGCGAAGATTAACATTTTACCCAATTAACCAAGCTATATTTTGAATTCTTGTAGCCTCTTGACTTATTCTTACCTGAATTGGAGGTCGTCCAGTAGAAGATCCTTTCATTTCCATCGGTCAAATTTTCACATGCATATACTTCATCTTTTTCCTGTCAAATCCTTTAATTACAAGCACTTGAGATCATACTATTAAACCCTAAGACTTTAAGTTAAGTAAACTAAAAACCTTCAAAGTTTTAAATGAGTTAATCTCAAGTCTTGACATGATACCAGACATCTTTTCCTCTTTTGACCCGTATATATATAATACAATATTTCCCTCTAATTCCCTTTTTCTAGTAACAAATACCCTAATCATCCTAATAATTCAGTCTTCTTTCTGAACAATAAGCTCACGCTCAACATCTATCAAAACACCTGTAAAAAATACAATCTTTACTCAACTGTCACGAACATCGGGCCTCCATTTAAAAGGAATATCTACGTCACTTTCAGCAATCTTCTTCTTACTAGTTATAGTAAATTTAATGGGCCTCGTGCCATATACCTTCAGAACCTCAAGACACCTAATCTTTACTCTAACCCTAGGACTACCTATTTGACTTAGATTAATTATATCTAGATTTTCTCACAGCCCAAAAAAATCTACCGCTCATTTCCTCCCAGACGGAGCACCTGACTGATTAAATCCATTCCTAGTATTAATTGAAACAACTAGAGTTTTAGTACGACCTCTCACCCTTTCATTCCGTCTAGCAGCTAATATAAGAGCAGGTCACATCGTATTATCTTTAATAGGAGTATACTGTGCTTCCGCCTGATTTGCAGGAATCTTCGGAACCTTAATACTCACACTAACCGCCGTAGGTTATATCCTATTTGAAGTTGCTATTTGCTTAATTCAAGCATACATTTTCTGTTTACTCCTATCACTAGTTGTCCGATGATCACGCTCACTAATACTAAACAATAAGCAAATTATGCATGTCGATTTCGGCTCGTCAAGAGCGGTTACCGCATTGTTTTTTTTTTCTTCAATAATAATTTTTATTAATCACTACTTATTAAGTATAGTTAATCCCTTACCCTTGTAATATATATATATATATATATATATATATATATATATCTATATATATATATATATATATATATATATATATATCTCTATATATATATATCTCTCTATAAATCCAAATCGAGACGAGGGGGTAATATTACAAAAATGAAAAAAACCTCGAGCCCATTTCCTCAACAACAAAAAAATAAATAAAAAATAGCCTTTTTCAAGGCCAATTCCTTAACAACCCTACCAATTTGGAGAGAATCTAGAATTTTTTTTTCAGAAAAAATTTATTAAGTGAATGGGCTCCACGTCAATTTTGATGAGACGCAGCATTATCGGCTTTTTTTAAGCCAAAATGAGAGCTCTGTCGGCAAATTTTGAGGAACCTAAAAAAATTATTAGTAATTTTTCACTCTGATAAAATTTCATTATTGACATTAATTACCATCCACTATGTTTAATCGGAAAGGTAGGTTATCAAACCGCTGAATTGTGGTTTCAGAGATGTCCAAAAGACCCTTTTTCATGTTACAAAAATTTCAAATTAGTCTTTTGGCTAGTAATATCCTATGAGCTATCTTTGCTACTCTTTTAATCCCCACATCCTATGCAGTATTCTATGATATTACAACATTGCTAGAATGAAATATATTCTCTATTTCCTCTACTCCTTTTATAGTTACACTAATTATAGACCCCCTGGGTTTAATATTTTCGTGTACAGTAATCATAATCTCAGCAAATGTTCTCAAGTTTTCCACAGTATATATAAAAGATGATAAGTTCATTAATCGATTTACAGTGCTTGTCCTTCTTTTCGTTCTATCAATAAACATGCTAATTTTTCTTCCTCACCTAATTATGCTATTAATAGGATGAGACGGATTAGGTATTGTATCTTTTATTTTAGTAATTTACTATCAAAACCCTAAATCTCTAGCTGCTGGAATAGTAACAGCTTTAACTAACCGTATTGGTGATGTTACTCTTCTTCTAGCAATTGCATGAACTTTAAATCAGGGACATTGAAATATCTTACATATGTGGACCCTTGACGAAAACACATACCAAATCTTTGCTATTGCTGTAGCAGCTATAACCAAAAGAGCTCAGATACCATTTTCTAGTTGACTTCCAGCAGCCATGGCTGCTCCTACACCAGTTTCAGCTTTAGTTCACTCTTCCACTCTAGTAACTGCCGGTGTATTCTTATTAATTCGATTTTATGATTTTATATTTTCTGCATGATGATTTACACCTATGATACTATTAATCGCCGTTTCTACTACTTTAATAGCTGGTTTAAGAGCTACCACAGAATGCGACATAAAAAAAATTATCGCCTTATCTACCCTAAGTCAACTCGGAATAATAATAGCAGCTATAGGTTTAGGCGTAGTCCACTTGGCCTTTTTCCACATAGTTACACGTGCCCTATTTAAAGCACTTCTTTTTGTTTGTGCTGGGAGATTTATCCACAGACACATACACAGTCAAGATTTACGATGAATGGGTAACTTATCTAGGCAAATACCTACCGCTTCATCATGTCTTATTGTGGCTAATTTAGCTCTATGTGGATTTCCTTTTATGTCTGGGTTTTATTCAAAAGATATAATTGTAGAAGCATCTATATTCTACCATCACAATTTATTAATAGTGATATTAATTCTGCTAGCTGTGGGGCTAACGTCATTCTATTCAATTCGATTTAGACTGTGCGTAATCTGAGGGTCTAACAACTGCGGCCCCCACATTTACTTAGAAGAGACAAACTCTTTAACATCACCCATATTAACATTAGCCTCAATTATCAGTTATTTCTGGAGCTGCTATTATATGAATTGCCCCCATAAAACAAGAAATAATAGTTATTCCCCTATACCAAAAACTTATACCACTAATTCTAGTCATTATTGGAGCCTCACTAGCCTGGTTTTTATCAACAACTAAACAAAAAAATGAATCCGTATTAATATATACTGCCATTAATCACTATGCCTCCTGCATAATATGATTCCTAGTTCCTCTTTCATCTCAATTTATAATAAAACTTCCTATATACATATCACATAATTACTTACAATTAACTGATCAGTCGTGATTGGAATTGCTGGGTGGGCAAGGAATATATAACCTTTCTACTAAGACTTCAAACATAATTATATCTTCAACAAGGCCCTTACCTATTAACTATCTAATAATATCCTCAGTCCTAGGTGTATCAGCTCTTATATTAACACTATATTAAGTTTAGGTAGCTTAAATAAAGCATGTTATTGAAGCTAACAATATGGATTTTCCCCTGAACAAGGTGTATATGGTGTAATAAACACATTAGCTTTTCATGCTAAAATTATAAACTAATATTATACACAGAAAGTAGTTTAATATAAAACTCTGGCTTTGGGTGCCAAAAATCTCCTTGCGTGCTTTCTGAGAATTGAAAGCTAATAATAAGCATCGATCTTGTAAATCGAAGATAGAGATCTCTCTCAATTCTATGTATAATTCCATTATAACCTTAGTATTTCTTTTACCTTTGGTAGCAATATTAAATTTAATCTCTAATCAGTCTCACTTTCTAATAACTCTTTTATCGCTTGAAGGAATCACCCTCAGTCTTGTACTATTTGTCCCAATTTCCATATCGGTGGCAAATGCGCCAAACACAAGTATTAGTGTAATATTACTGACCTTTGGAGCTTGTGAAGCTAGAATTGGTCTAAGACTTATAGTTCTTATATCACGATCTTTTGGAACAGACATATTAAACTCCCTAACAATAAATAAATGTTAAAAATCCAACTAATTATAATATCCCTGCTCCTACTACCCCTCATAACCACTAATTACATAATATTATTATGTCATGTAAGTAACGTTGATTGTCGCGGGTTTCTCTCTCGCCAACTCCTTCTTCTAGATGACGAGAGATACCGCCGGTTCTTTCCTCTTTCACCAAGCTCAGCGACACGACACACTTGATGGTTTTAATATGTATATTTAATTATATATATACACACCACTCATCCTATGTACACTTACTGGAGTTATTAGTGTGTTTTTTAGAAATGTTTCCCTGGTTTACGTTGGAGACGGGAATCCCAACTACGTTGATCACCCTTATCGTCAGAACGACCTAGCGTCTCCCCCAGTTCCGAAACAAGTCCCTGTTCCTTCCCTTGCTACACTATAAGAACCCTTCTAGAGGAGATCTCCTTCGCCCTCCCAAACGCAAAACTCGTTTCTCTATTGGACGACAAATCACCTGCTGAAACTATTCCTAAACCGGGTTGGTCGGATCTTGGTGTCCCTAGCATAACGTCAATCACTAGGGGCGTACAGTTAATGTTTGACTAGCGGCTGTCATGGCTGGGCCTTGCCAGTGTCATAGACGGGCAACAGGTCCCAGGGATCGAATTTCATTATTATCGTTATACCGCCTAGTAGGTTGCGCCCTTCGTATCGGAATTGTCCCCTATTCATGATCCGTGTCAACCAGCAGGTCCAGACCAACTCTTCAACTGATTTATGAATTTCTTGTCTGTGGGTCGTAGAGATGGAAGGGGCAGTCGGCTCTGACATCTGCCTCGCGGTGTCGGGTTTCGTTGTTTGACACCCCGATGATCTTTGCATAATTCTCGCCGTCTGTATTGAGGCCGTCTGCTTCAGGCGAAGCCCATTGATGTCACTCCTCTTAAGTTTGAGGCAGACATCTTCATCCGTAGTCCTCCTACGCCTCTGCTATCGGTCAATGTCTTTTATATAGCGCCATCGTCCAGAGTGTCGCGCGTGACATTGATATTTTTACAGAATTGCCACTGGAGACTCTATCTAACCTTGAGTTAACACACTTTTCGTTTTTTACTTTAACGAGGAGTAACTGCGATGGTTGCAATTCGCTTTTCGTAGGCCTACGGCCCTACACTTTCGTCAGCAGTTAACCTAGTTAGAACTCATAATGTCAGCTGTATGTGGCAATGGGGTTACATTGCAGCTACACATTTCTCAAAAAACGTTGTCAAAATCCAAATGAACTACTCTGGCAGGATACATAGACACAATTGCTACATCTGACAATCTTTCATCGTGCACTGTACATGTAGTTCTAATTAGTTTGTCTTTACTAGTTTGAGACAACTGAATGTGCCCGTAATTCCTTATCCGACTAGGCTTATCGGTAGTTGAAACTGTTTAATCAGTTGAAATTCCTGCTAAATATAACCCAATAACGGACGATCAGAACTTGTACAAGTAGCTGGCGTCAGTTCTCCCTAATTTATCAATTCTATGTAGAATGTATCTGACTTCCCGCTACATTCTGCTACAGCTGAGAGAAGCTTCAGGACATTGAACTTCATGAGTGTTTGCGACCAACAATAACAAACAAACTTCTATCAGGATTGACATTAATTTCAATCGAATGTAATCTTGCAGATGATATTGACTTTGAATCAACGATAAATCGTTTTACTTCAATGAAATCGGGCAGACAGTATTTAACACAAACTAGCAAGTTTCTTGCTTAGATCAACATACATGTAGGCCTAAATACTGTAGGCCCTGTTCACATAAATTTACGTGTCTAAATCTTTAAGTATCTGTCTAGATGTTTGATTCTGTTTGACGTGTTCGGCGACTTAATTAGGATTGATTTGCTAAATTAGTCAATTTGAGACGCCACAGAGCCCCTTGAAATTTTGTTCGCCCCTCCCCCCGCGCAACAAAACCTAAATCCGTCACTGAAACTCAGGATAACGTAAGAAAAAGATATTACCAAACGCTTCTGATGGTTTTCTGGTTATTGGGTTTTTAGGTTTTTCCACACAAAAACAAAAGATACGCAAAATGGTGTTTTTTTATTCAATTTACTAATATTACTATTATATTACGGGGGATTTCTCTGACTAAGAGCGGGGGATTTCTCTGCCTAAGAGCGGGGGATTTCTCTGTCTAAGAGCGGGGGATTTCTCTGCCTAAGAGCGGGGGATTTCTCTGCCTAAGAGCGGGGGATTTCTCTGCCTATGAGCGGGGGATTTCTCTGCCTATAGGTCTACTGATAACATTTGCTCCTCCATCACTGAGCTAACCAACTGTAATTTGAATATTATGTAGAATTAAGTAATAAACTTAACAAACAATTGACCTACTCAAACCTCAAATTCTGAACACTAACATTCAGTCACTGCATTACAAAGAATATGCAGAAACAGATGTCACCTGACTACTATTCTTATTTGGTCTGGCTACTACTATTCGGCTTAATACCAAATAGCTATTTGACCCACTATTCGGCTCCCAAAGCGAATACGAAGCGAATGTCTGGTACAGCCCTACTTTACTGTATGACATGATATCAGGAAATGAGAAATAGATAATGGGACAGCAATGACTATCACAGCATTGGCGTCCAATGACTGACCGACCATCAAAGTCTTTATTCGTCCTTGGTTCCCCATGTCAAGGGTTAGAAGATATCTCCTACTGCCACACAAAAGGGCATGTTACACATGATATTTATATGAATATACGAGACGTCCATATAGCACTGGAGATGTTTCACTTTGCTATACAGACGCAAAAACTGTGATCGCACAAAAACATGCAATAATTAATGCAAGGTGCATGATTATAAAACAGTTAATTTCACAAACAGTTATACACAATGATTTAACAAAGTTGAATGCACAAAACTTTGACATCAATGAACTATGACACACCTGCACTACCTGAGCTTCAAGACTTCTAACATACAAGCAACTTCTCATCAACACTAGACCACCAACAAAGAACACAGAAATCGGCATGACGTTTATAAAACTATATCTCGCTAGTCGTCATGTATCCCTCTTGAAATCTTTGCGTGTTATCAAGCGTGCAGACTTTTCAGAGAGACGAATGGACTCTGAGAAGGCTTGGTCATGTGCTAAGCCTTCCATAACTAATTCATCATCATCTTCAGAGATTTCCAGAGAAGTTTGCAAGGCCTGATGCGAGAACATGAGTTGATTTGATGTAGATGCATGATAAATCTGAAAGTCTTCATTCTCTTTGTTTACGGTGGACAGGGGAACTCCAGCTATTGGACTTGTGTCAATAAGTCCTTTGTGTATTGTAGCAGTTCTGCTGTTCGATCCTTTGCAACCTAGAGGGTTGTGATCACAAGATGGAATTTTGCTATTATTCAATTGATTTGCTACATTCTTCATAAAATCTGTTGAATCTGCTGATGTCGCTGATTCAAACAATCTACGATGTGGTCTAATCTGAGACCGAATGGAGGGTCGTTTCTGGTAAAACAGCTGGGAATCACGCAGCTCACGATTGCATGACGACATATTGAAATCAACAGCAGACCGATGTGGAGAATCGCTGGATGTCCGATGATCACGCTGGAGGAAGTTCGTTGAAAGATGACAACTCTTGCTTTCAGTAATTCCTGTCACATTTGCCTGATCTGTTATCGATATATTCACCAGTTTGCTGTCGTCCAGTTGCTAAAAATGTAACAATAAGATACAATTTCTGTCTCTTAGAAGTCTAGTCAATGTGTAAAAGTAATATAAACTCAACCCATATTCCATACGGAATGTTAGGGAGCTGCTCATCTCTTTTTCCTAGACCCTTGAGCTGGCAATGGACGAATCCCATGGTCCTGGACACGGGCTCAGTGATATCGCAGGACTTGCCGTTTACTTCCCAGCTTGCACCGGTACCAAATTTATGCTGCCTGGTAACAGAGGCATGTGTGCGCAAACAACTTGCCCAGGGTCGTTACACGGAGTTCAAACCCGCAACCGTATGCCCCGCGAGCAAGCGCATTACCGATAGGCCATCGTGTCCCACTCAATATCAATGTGTGGTGAAAAACAATCGACTGTTCTGGTATTTATACCTGTTTGTTCGATTTAAGTTCAATTTTAAACAGAAATTGTGGTTAATCATTGAATGTAGAAACTGACATGGAAGTTGATGATTGAATCACTAAGTCTTCAAAGGTGATTTGAATAAGCACAGACACAACAACGGTTTGTGATACAGTTTAAATGTTTTAATGCACAGTTGTCATGCTCCAACAAAGCATGTAGAGGAGGGACTGCCAGTATAATGAAGAGCAGCTTCAGACACATGATCTAAATAAGCCAATTCCTGAGAATTTCTAGGCTTTGGGGTGCTTTAAAAATCTCGTGATTATAAAATTTTTGATGGACAAAAGAAAAGGCAAGACACTTTTGTAAGAAAATCACCACAAGACCTCAGAATTTCTGCCAATAATCACGATTTCTCAATTATGTGACCTGTTCAGTGACCTTGACATTGTGTCCTCATTTACCTGGATATTTCTCTTCCTGTTGACAAATTTGAGGAATTCTTTTATTGAGTTTCCAATTTTTCGTCTTGGTGTGGTAAAGGACAGAGTGGTTGATGCCCTGGCGTCCATATCCCTACACAAATATAATCAGATTTTTATATCTTTGACTATGTTTAAAAACATTAAGGGTTTTTATATGTGAGAAGAAATATTCCACAAAGATCTGTAAGTAATCTTCCCTCAAAAGTACAACATATCACTCAAAACTATTCAAACAGCCTGACTAATCTTGCATATAAAAATTCTTATTTGTATTATTATTATTAATTGATCAAAATGCAATGATAGCTGGCCAATCATTAAAACTAGACACAGACACTATTGACCTGTACAATTCAACATTCTACTAGGGCATAACCGGAAATCGACTTGGACATTCGCCTTGACTGAATATTGGACTATTCGGAAGTATTCGCCTCGGCAAATTTTACACCCGCAAATAGCTAAAAAGAACGTTTTTGATAAAATAATTTTTTGGGATAAAATAATATTTTTTCATCAAATGAATTCAAGGACTAACGAACTTGCTTATAAGTTATTGATTTATTAAACAAGAACTTAACATTCCATTAAATTGTCCTTTAAAATAATGATGTTAATTTATATATTTTAATTTCTTTTGGTTGCATTCCCTAAGTGGCAACCAAATCAGTAATTTTTCTTGCTTGAATTGACTCCACCCACTTTCCCGTAAACATTAGACAGTAAAGACGTCGTTGATAACTTCATATTTCAAATTTTATAACAAAGTTTTACATTTTTTCACAAATGAAGTTATTAAATAACAAATATATTGTTATAGCCTAGAGTGTGACGATGGGCTATATGAAGAATATTGCTATAGACTCAGCATTGACTATAGATAGTTCTCCATAGCGTGCATGTGGCAGGTTAACTACGCTTTGCCTACGGATGGTACTCGCTGCTGGCCATAATTGCCGCTACTATTCGGTTCGTACCGGATCCGGCAAATAGAATTCATCCAAATACTCGGATTCGGTACTCGGTGGAAATTGTCTACTTGGTTATGTCCTGCATGCTACTTTCAAAAACTTTTGAAGCTGAGAATTACATGTTAAATAGTTGTAACTTATTTAACAATGATTACACATTCACAATATATTCAGAAAGACCTATCATCACATTTTCATACATATGTATAGCAACACTCAAGATCATCAGTGTGAGATAAACTGTGCTATCCTTTGAATGGTAACATAAATATGCAACATAGCAATAAATAAAATAAATAATAAAAGCAAATATAAAACATTCAAAAACAAATTGATCACGCAATAAACCATATTGTCAGTCTTAGTAAGTCAGTTCGATGCTCTCAACCTGTGCCTGACTGTTTGTGCCAGCAAACAGCAAAGTCGTAAGTCATCTCCAGAAATTGGAAGGTACAAGGGCTAGTAATGCCATGCATAGGTACTGTGGAAGACAGTCCCAAGCTGAGGGCTCATCTTGAGATGTTGGTGATGGATATCTGTAGCGGTCCACAATGTCATGGCTTGTTATATGATATAGAACTAAGATATTAGCATTGATACTAAAATGTTGTATGGGCTAAAATGAAAACTAACAAATACTCAAATCTACCTGTTTGTCTTTGACCTGGATGTTGAAAATAAAAGCTTTGAAGTCACACTTTGTGGTGTATCCAGATTTGTAGAAGCAGCCAATCTTTGTTTCTTCTCACTGCAGAACCTGACATCAGACAACTTACTGATGCCATCTGATTCTAATCAAAAACAGAACAATTATATTAATTAAATTATATTAATTAATTATATTATTTAAGTTATAGATACCTCGCACAGCATTTAACAAGAATGCTGACTGAGGTTCACTTGCAGAACAAACATGAGTAATCGTTATGCAACAGAAGTTAAATAATAGTATTACCATATAATTATGACAGATGATAAGTAATTAAGGAAAGATAAAAAACACATCTCCCAGTTAAAAACTGAATGCACAGTGGTAAGACACACTGTGCCATCCCATGAATGGAGACATAAATATGTAACAAAGCTATGAATAAAATAAAACAAAAAAAAACAAATATCAAACATTCAAAAAATTTAATCATACAATCAGTCGTATTGTCAATCTTTGGTCGGTCTGTTCGATTTGTTATTCTGAATTTACAGCAACCTATAATGCAATGTTCTACTGTATTGCATTACTGCCACGTAAATGCATGCAACAGAGCAATATTATTACAGACACAGCAATTCACTGTCACTGCATCACCCAGCAGCAATGACACAGAACAAAATGATAAAGCCATCTGCCGAACATAGCATTAAACACTTGGAGTCACACAAAACTCAAAAAGTTTAAGTTTCGTGTAACTTGGAGAATCACATTTACCTGGTTGATTCTGTGATGTCAGCAGTTGTCTAAGTAGAAATGAACTGTCTGAGCTTTCAGTGATATTTGTATCAAGTCGCTTTCTGGAATACAAATAATGCACAGTGACATTTCCAAATATTTTCATCTAATTTAGAAACACTAATCCATTGAATATAACATAATAAGGATTTAAATAACACTTTCTGTCACACAGCGATAATCAGGATTGGACATCACCTCAAGTCAGTAAATTTTGTAGACATCAAGATGTATTTCCTTTCAATTTACTTCTTGGTAACGAAATGATTTTTATAGAAATATCAACAGCAGTTACTAATGCATTTTTAATAAATTGTTTTTTTTATAATTTAAATAAAAGATTGATTGGCCAAGAGTCCTTTTGGTCATCACTAATGTCTTTATCATTAGATGCTAAACCTCTCAATTCATTATCAAACATATCACCAGTGATTTCAGTTATTTACTTTTTCCAAATTGAGATTTCAAGGCTTGAATCATCTGCTTTGCGCTTTTTCTTTGACACCGGAGTAGACATTAGACACATGCTAGTGTTCCAGAACTCTCTGCGATCTAGAAATGATCTAGAATCAGTCGTAGTAGACAATGACAATTCATTGAGGCCGCAATGAGTAGATCTGCTGTTTCTTTTGTGCCATCTGGAAAAGCTGGAACTGAGGTTGGCAACCAGTCCTAGAAACATTAAATGAAATGGTAAACAACACAGCTCATCCAAAACTTCTCTATCTGTGTGTTCTACTGCCCATCATATATATATATATATATATCTGTTCAAACCTCAGTTTTCTTAGCTCATCTATCCATTCCAACCGTTTGGTTATGCTAGCCTTTCTACAGATAAATAAGTGGAATGAATTATAAGTGGTGGCTACAATTGATTGTCATATATCTTAACAATGCAGTAGAATTCATTGCATCGAAAAGATCAAAGTTTTTGCTCTAATGAGATACATGTGGGATCAGCCTATGTTACTGGTACCTCATAACGGGGAAATTCAACACTCCAGCCTACATACATGAAAGGGATTCATTATTAGGATGTTACATGCCAAATTAATTTATGCTAAATTATTACTATCCATTATTATTACATCTAAGTGTTCTCTTGAATATGTTCAATTTTTTGCGATGCCATTGTGTATTTGCCAATTGAGTCGTAAAGGCTATAATTTTTTATAATATAGGCCTACATAACTCTTACATAATAGTTCTTGTAAAAATTGTAAATAATAATGCCTTGTACTGCAGTAGACTTTCATAAAATTGGAAAGTAGGAAAGGAAGTGCTTTTGCTGGCCCTGAGCAAAGGTTTGACCTCAAACAACTGCTTCCTGCTTGCACCACCACAAAATGTAACATGCATGACATAGTGACACCCTCCAGATTATCATGCATTAAAAAATCATCATCATGCAATTTGTAAACTCATTTGTATCACATAAAATTCTAGTTAATGATGAACCTACAAAGACTCAGGCCAAAGTGACAAAATGAAATAACAACCTTGTGAAGACGTCTTCCGTTGCTTCATTGTCGTCTGATCCAACTCAAACTCCGACTGAGCATTTGAAATACGGGATGACATTTCAGCCTCTCTTCTTTGTCTTTCCAGTAATTCCGATGGAATCATTCCAATGTTTTCCGATTCCAAGATCAAGATATGAGCGACAGCAATTTCTGCATCCAAGAGGCAGGTCTCGGAAACACCAGAGCGGCTTGAAGACCTCCACTTTACTCTCCTTGGAGGACCCCGTAGGAAGTTAGGTGCAAGGCAGATGGAGAGATTCGAGGCCTCCATTTTATTATGTTCACTCATGGAGGCAACATGAGCAAGAAAGCACATTATGTACCGCAGTGTTGAAAGGTGCAGATCTGGCAACAACAGGCAGAGATTCAAGATGGCCGACGAGCGACTGTGGCAGTCCTTCAGTGAGATGCCCTGAATAAAGCTCCGGTAGAGTGCTGAAGTTAGCAATGGGTTGGGAAGCTCACGAAAGAACTGCTTCAGAAGATTTGCTACATCCAAAGGATTGGCTTGGCTTACAACGCCACCTGCCTCCACCAATGACTACAAAAAAGTAATGTTATAATTATAATGAGTTCTGCCAAAATATATTAGTTATCTTATTACTTAATAGCTTAGTTATCTTATTACTATTTAATCATCTTGTTCGAGTTATTGCTTAATCATCTTAGTCATCATTACTTACTGCCAGTAACAATACTTGGGGTTTGTGTACACGAACTAGATTAGTTAACTAGTTAAAACAAAAAACTTCTGTTAACCGCACTTTGACCTACTGCTGACTAATATTTCATGGAAACGGTAGGCCCGGCTAGCGGGATCTTTGGGTCCCTTAGGGTCCTTCTTTTTCCCTATTGTCCCGTCCCTTAGAATAATATGTTATTGCTAAAATGTTCTGTATAGCTTTTTTCGTTTTTTTACTTGTTATGAAATAACAGTGTACAACATTAACGGGATCAATAAAACATATTTGATTTGATTTGAAAAGAGGCAGAGAACCAGAAGAAACATCAAACAATGGCAAAGCAAACATCTTAAAAACCGTTTGCCTTCATTCTTAACCCACAACACTGATGACAATCATTAAATTGAAACTGAGTCTTGTTTTTAAGCATTATGAGATTTGATCAATTAATTTTATTTCTGCTTAATAAAAATGTGGAAATTAAAGTGTTAACCATAACAAAGCTGAAACAACTGAATTTAATATAACGTGATATAATAATCAACTGATTACAACACTTACGGTTTTGTATGAGAAGTGTAATGTAATGCAGCTAGACATTTATGTAGCAACTAATCATTATTTTTCAGAGAAGAGATTCTCACGATTAAAAGGTAGTCTAATTTCAGGCATAAATATGGCCTTATGTGGTCAAATACTCAATATTTAAGACAATAAGTGTAAGACAGGAGTTTTATAGAATTTGTCAATACCCGAAGATCCTTCAATCTGGTTGTTGAACCAGATCTTCTGAATATGCCCTCGACGTCTAAGTGCTTTTCTAGAAACTGCACTGAATTCACTATAAACCTAAAAGCATAACAACATAACTTCAGTAAAATAAATGTCTGGTAAAGTAAATTGGATGAGTCATCTCCTCTAAGACAAGACACACTCCTTGTCTGTGTCCATCTGCCTTCCTGTCTGTCTATCTGACTATACCTGTATGTCTATCTGCCTCAGGCCCTTAACCAGAAATAGTCTATGGGGGTCAAAAAGTAATCAAACTTCTGATGAAGGGAGGAATGGATTATACATTATCCCATCTGACACAATTTATGCCCTCCAAAGTGATTTCCATCAGTCCAAAGGACAGATGGACGGATGGCTGGCTAAGGGCCTGAATTCTGCCTCCTGCTTGTGTCAATCTACCTGCTTGTTTTCCCATTTGCCAATCTGCACATGTCCATCTGCCTGCCTGCCTACCTGTCTGTCCATCTGCCTATTTGCCAGCATCAATCTGCCTGCCTGTGCCTATCAATCTGTGTCCATCTGCTGCAAGACATCAAGACTCATTTAATGACTTCTATAGCATAATATTAATTCTACATCGAATTCAATGACAGTCGAATTGAAAGTCCACTGGAGAAGCCATATAAAATTCCATTAGCTCTGTGCAGTTGCAACCATTGCTCTTTGCAGCATCTCTAATGGTATTCATATGCTGACACACATTGTTATTCTTTGAACAAATGCAGAGGCATAGAAAACCTATTTCCACCTAGTCCAGAACTTCAGTAATGCATTAAACTGTAGCAGTATCAACAGGATTCTGACTTACTATGCAACACAGCCAAATACTTGCTTGAGAAAGTAGGCTCACTGACAAGTAAGTATGTATGCAATCATCAAAACATATAACGTAGCACAGTCCTGAAAAGTTAAAAGGAAACCCTTACTTTGGTACAGGGCCGATGTCATCTACGCAAATGCTTGGTACATTAGACAGATCTGAACCAAAGACAGAATCACTCGGAATATTCTAAAAACAAATGACAACGTCATGAGGTCAGACAATGAAATTTATGATGGCTTTGCAGAGTTAGCTGGCTAAGGGTAAAAGTTACGACAGAAGACTGAGGAAACAATTAAGCAAAATCAAAAAATAAAAATACACTAATTTACTACTATCAAGAAACAGAGAGTATTAGTATCCTAAGCTGAATTTATAAGCCTAGAGTAATAATTAATTCAATAAATAATGCATTTTCAATAACTCCATTTAATTGTAGTTAGTTTCTAAAGCATTCACAGGAACTTGAAAGGTAGTCAAATCAACAACACAGCTTATTTAAATTATTTAATTTGAGTTGTTTTATCCTTTTCAAAGTTTGTTTAGAATTTGTTCATCTTAATTAGAAGGCAGCAGTGAATCTCCAGCTGCTTCAGATGCTTGGCTGGTTCAACTCATCAAGATCTGAGTGCAAGGACATAAAAATCACAGCCGTGAAACAATGAAGAGGACTGTGAAGATGCCTCCTGGCTATTTGCAGAACCCAATCTGAGGCTGTTTAATTACCGCCTAATGAGTTAAGACACCCCTGTGGACTCTGGTTTATGTAAAGCTATGTGGCAATGATACACTGGATCGGTTCAAAGAGATAGCAAGCAACTGTCCTGTAACCATCGCTGTGGGCTGGCATTTACCAGGTGGTATAACCACAAAAGTATTTAGATGACCTTGATTGTAAGAGAACAAGATGACCTATAGATCGAAATAAGAGCTCTTAGCCAGAAGGTCAGCCACTAACTCTGGTACTCAATATTCAAACAAAGTGCAAGTCGTAGCAGAAATTAGCAAGATATATATCATGAATGGTCTCTGATCTATTCTTTAAAAAACACCTAAGACACATTTAGCATTTAGAGAACATCATAAATGTAAATCCAGCATAAGAGTATAGAGCATTCTCGCAATGCAAATTAAGATGAGAGAATGAACTCCGACACTGCTCTGAGGACAAACTGCATTAACATTTTATGGCCACCCATTAACACACATTTATCTTAAGCGCTCTTTCCAAAGAATAGATCAAAGCTGGTCCGGCAATATCCAGGTAAAAAGTTTGGCTTGTGATTTGCAAATCAGATTACACCTTTGTAACAAATGACCTCAGAGGTTCCTTAGGCATAGGAATTTAACCTCAACTTAAGTTACCCTCTAAACTATTCAACTGCTATATTCGGCAGCCATGCCAATCACGAGCCTAGACAAAGGAGGAAGGCAGGCTATTCATGGTCATGACATAGCACTGTTCAACAGTTCTCCATCTATGTGGAGAATATCCCAAAAAGACAAGCCTACATACTGATAATAGATTATATCTATTATTACAATTGGTGGTATTCCTCTATTATGACAAAAGTGTCTCAGCAATTGCTTAGCTGCCTTGGAGTAAACCTTGATGACCATATTATTATAAGGTCATTGACAATCTATTTTCTCAGCTTTATAAACTACTAATACATATAAACTGAGTCACTGACAGCATAAGCCATAATTTTAAATTTAAAAAAACTGATCCAAATTTACACAGACCACAATGGACACTAACCAAAAAGACTGTAGGATTATACTATGTAAGGAGTAGCCAAGCAAAGTTGTGAATTTCTTAACGAGTTTCTAGTAGGCCTTCAAATTAAAAACATTTTAGAACAGGTCTGCATTTCCACAACTGATGTCAATCAGAGGTGAAAATTCACACTTTATTATTATTTGTACTTTGTCAAATGTTAAGTTTGAAGCAGACTCCGGATGAAGCACTGAGAAGCAGCACATTGAAAAAGTCACATCTTATTCACACAACATCCATGTGTCTCATTTATGTTAAAGCTTGAGAAAAACTTCAAAGATAAAGTCCAAAAAAACAGACAATACAGCCATAAGCATTTCTCAGTTATTACTGCAGAGTAATTTTTTGATGACAATATGTCGCCATGACAGTACCTTACAAACTCATAGTTCCAGAGCTTAGAACTGTAGCAGTTCCAGAGCCTAGAACTATCAAACCAAACATTACCATCCAGATGCAAGGTCCCTCCATCATTCACCAGGGCAGATGGCTTGAATTCATCCCAAGGCCAGGTACCACTAGATGAGAGCTTTGTAGGCCAATATTGGTTGCCCAATAACAATAGTCTCGGTGCAGCTTCCAAGGCCAACCAAACCAGGTAGACCACCTGGGCATTTCAGACAATAATGGAAGACCTGCACAATTAGCATAAGTCAGGGTGTAATGAGAGGTTGATGCCATGTGGGGTCTGGAAGCAGACAGCTGCCAGATCCTATTAAGGGCTATTAGTCCCCTTTCTGGCATCCATAATAATCAGAGGGTGACCTACTGATTGGGATTTGGCTTTGCTCTTAACCCTATTCTCTATAACAATGAAGAGCCCCCCACAATACTTCCTGCAGTAGGTCAAGGACCCAAACCTGATTGATATAGAAACTCTCTTCTCTAATTTCTCTCTTACATTCATTAATTGCAGATTAATGTAGGATCTCTTTAAGGTTACTAAGTACTCAAATACAAAATGAACGGTTTTAAGATTAGAGTCGAATGCATCAAATGGATGCTGAGGAGTAAGTGCAGTACCAATGGGAGCCAGTACCACAAATATAATCTACTACTACTACTGTATTTCATTTACTGAGTGTACGGATTAGCATTGTATTTCACTCAGACTGGGTAACTAATCAACTGTCAGTGCCTTTGTTTGTAAGTCCATCTGTTAGTTTCTCCATTCATCTGTCCAATAATCAATCTTTCTGTTTATTTGAATGCCTGTTGCCCTGGCTTCCAGCGCATAAACGAAACCCACAATTTGCAGCACATAGGAGAAATCATGGTAGAAAGAAAAGTCCAGCTTCCAGTAGGGTATAATTGATAAGCTATGGAACAATAAGTTATAAATGCTAAATGCTGAATAGCAAGGACAAGACAAGGGTATAAGGAAGGTTTGTAATTATGTGGTCATGTTGGCTGGATTGCCATTGTATTGTGATTACCATGCAGTCATTTTAAACTTCAGCCTGCTGTGGTTACAACTGGACAACTGTTACTGTGAACTTCAAACCATAAAGCCTACTGTATTTTCAGAACTAATCTTCATTTAAAGGTGCATCCATCCATGAACAGACAGGCAACAGCAGCTCAAATGATAGGGTCATATCCTAGGTCGAATCTCAAGAAGGTCCCTGATGGTCAAGTAGCAGAATTGTCCCTGATGGAGTCAAAAAGAGACAAATGATGGCCCTTAAGGCGGATGATTAAAGAAGAAAGGGCTGATCTTTGGCCAGCAGGTCCAAAGAAGTACAAGCAATTAATTTTATCATTGGATTCAGTGAAGCAGAGCAGACAGAATGGTGAGTTCACTGGTGTGTGAAGGAATCACTTAATACCAGCAGAGGCGGTCAGAGACCACAAGCTAGCAGACTTGCCGATTTCTGGCTGGTTGCCTCCAAGTAATATGAAGTTTCTTTGATGTGGAGGAAGGTCCAATAATGACCATGTCATTAAGAGAGACATGAGGGCAGCCCATCTGATGAAGAAGCATTATATCTGCCTTGCCCTCCTGCGCAGTCTGTGGCCTATCAAATTGATAAGTTAATAACATACATCAAATGCAAATACCAAACAGGTCTCTGTAACAGTTGGAAAGCCACATGCTTAGCAAGATAACAGGTCCAGGAATAATATTAAGCTACCTTGTGTCAGGGTCTGTAGGCCTAGGACATAGCCTAATGAATTGCAATGAATAACAGAATATAGCAAAAGGGGTGTATCTAGATTCAGAAACCAGCATCCATAACAGGAAAATTAACAGCCATCAGACACTTTTATCTTTTCACCATGTACATAATTTCTTCAGTTCTCCAGCTAGGTACAAATCTCAAGAATTCGTAGGTTACATTTTGAAGAAGAGTGAAAATAAGCAAAGCAGCCATGTACATACATACATACATACATACATACATACATACATACAAACATACACACACACACACACATACATGGAATAGTGAATAATCATTGCGTGCCATGCAAACATCTTGCTGGTTCCCAAAGAAGTAGCTCATAGCCGTTAATCAAAAGTTCCTTTCCAATGGTTTGCCTTTTTACACCTATTTGTGTATCTGTGGTGTTCAATAGGGCAATGGTTAACACGCTGGACTTTCATTTGAGTGGCTGGGGTTCAAGGCAGAAATCTGGTTCAAAATTTCTGCTCCATCTGCCCAACATGACCAACAGAGCTATAATGAGTGCACTGACCGTACACTGTCTATGGGAAGATGAGACGGCAAGGGAGAGACATTAGCCACCCACTCTCATATTATGTCGAGGTTATGAAAATAAAAGCACACACTTCACACACATGACTACCTCACAGCTGGCTAAAGGGAGTCCTTTGCTGAACTTCTTCTGTGCAACTTGATGCTTGTCGGAAACCTTTCAAATCCTTGCAATGCCTTGAATAAGCTCACAACAGCTCTTCTCCATTGCACATTAGGTCCTACTGAGTATTAGGTCAAAACACCCAACAACTCCATGCATCAAAATAAAGCACAGGGCCCTATGTTAAAGTAAGTAAGTAAGTATATATGTACTTTACTGAACCGCTTGCAAACACACTGCGGGCACAATCACATCATAAAATGAACGTTCAAAATATGTACACTCGCAAAGCAGATAAAGAAATGATCAGAGCAGTTAGAGTAAAATAATGTAAATTCACAAAAGCGAAGAGAGTTCTGTTGATCAATGCAGCTGCTTAGCAGCTGCTTCCAGGAGCCCAGCCACATCAATTTGGTCTTAACATGGTTTAAGCATAGATGGTGTGATGCCATCCAAAACAGTGCAATATCATTTGCATTTTTATTTTCTTTATAGTAATCATTGAGCACTAATTGTGTATGCCATGTGTTTTGAATGCTCGTGGACATATTTTTACTTTAGACAACTGCAGCCAACAGCAGTGCCATAAGAAACCAATCATGGCTGACTTAATACTGACCAACATTTAACAAATCATATTGACTTTGTCACATTCCCAAGGATGTAGGCCTAACATGAGTTCACCTGTCGTTTCCTGTATCATTTGAATTCACTGCATTATTTTGTTGCTAATTAATACAAACAGTGCCACAATTCTAATACATTGGGCAAGCATCTGTACATTCGAAATAACTGGAATATATATATATATATATATATATATATATATATATATATTAATTCTAAATATGGACCTATGTCAATCATTGGAATCGGTAAAATTGTATCTGAGTGTATTTTATTGTTTCAATGATTGCATTATGTGTTTTAATAGTTTTAATTATTTCAAAAACATAGAGGCTCTGATTATGCCGCTGCTAAATTAATACCAATATTATGGACAATCAAAACTAGAAGATGGATGACTGATGGAAATATTTTCAGTAAACTAGAAGTTGGATGATTAATTAAAATGCTTTTGATGAAATAGAAGTTGTGCCTACTTCCCATAAGTTTCTCTTTGACACACATTATAATTGCTTTAAAATTGTCGTTCTTGTCTATGCTGGATTCTGGAGAATGAACGAATTAATAACAGTAAAAATGCTTACAATTAAATAAATAATTAAATACCAAATTTATAATTAATATATTTATATAAATAATAACTTTTACAAAATAGGCTACAATATAGTTTTAATTCAAAGTCAAATGAGAATCTCATATGCCTTATTTAGCAATGAATTTCAACTTACCGAGACTTTTTTGTTATATTTCACAACGTGTTGCAGGATCGTCGGGTCGACCATTACTCCGAGTAGCGACAATTCCTTGATAGCCAACCTTTGGAAAACTGGTCGGTTCACACTATTTCCGATATAATTCATGTTTACAAGGCCTCAAACGAGGTCAAACAAAATCCGAATACTAGACTTGCTATTTTGATCCGTACTGTGTCGTCTGTTCTAGTTGCTATTACTTAGAAGTTTAAACAAATTAATTGTGATCCTCTGTCCACGAAAGATTTATCCAGCCTCTGCGTCTGCGTGCGACGTACCGACCAATGAGCGTCGCTGATACGCGCGGTCAGTCGGAACCAGCAACTAATTAATATTCATAGTCCGTGCACCTCTTTCCTCTAGGGCGCCTACTCACCAACCATCACAGATTTTTGCTACCACTGTCTATTAGTCATAGTCCAAAGATATCGGAACTTGAATCGTCCCATAACGTCAGCGCCATATAATGTTGAATCCACGTGATGGAGTCGAACCACGGCGTAATCTTACATTTTAATGTTGACAATCGAACAACATAGGGTACTGCTGGAGACACGCCCAATACGATGACAGATGAGATGACAGCGTGTTCGGTCAGCAATGCTCTAGAGAAAGCCCTACAGAGCAAAGCAATCTCTCCTGTCGAATGGAATTTAAACCAACGGTTACGAACTGTTAACACATACATGCTATTTGTAGACTAGGGGCCGTTCACATTATTATATAACGCTCAAGGGTTAGGTGGGTGGGTTCCGGTTTTGTTAGCGTTATATTGTGTAGGGTGGACGTATGTTGAAGGTTTCGTTATATAACAAACATTTTCAGCTTATGCTATTTTGCCTGTTTGCCTGCCAATTGGAAATTCCATGTACCACCGACCAATGGCGTAGACAAGGGGGGTTTGGGGGGATAAAACCCCCCTCCCCATTACAAAAACAAAAACATTTGTTACTTCAGTAAGTATAAAAGTTCATTAAACTGGTTGTTTGCAGTCCCGAAAGGCCTTCTACACCAGTATAAATCAAGTTAACTTAACTTAAGTTAAGTTAAGTTAAGTTAAGTCAAGTTTAAGTATTTCTTTTTAAAAAATTTATTTTGTTTAGTTTTGTCTGATGTCCCATACTTGTCTCCGTACTTTCATGGATTCAGCTAATGACGTCATTATTTTAATATATAGCGTCTTTATTGTTTTTAACGAAAACAAACAAACATTTTGAATAAACTATAAAATTTGTAATTTGATTCTTTGACGAAGTTTAGAGAAAATTGTTTAGATTTAGTGGGGGTATTTCAGGGCTGCAAAAATTCAAGATTTTTATTAAACGTTCTAGACTAGTACAGATTAAAATAAAATAAATAATAATAGAACATTATGTCGAAGAAACGCCAGAGTAATAGTATTTGGAATTATTTGGATTTCAAACGTGTTCGTACACCACCTGATGCCGCAGCTGAGTTACCAACTGAATGTTCCGTAGGAGTGGCTCCACTTTCATTGGTTGTGGAAACAATTGCAACAATCGAGAGCCATCGTGATGAAGTTGATCTGTCACCTTCACCAAACATTCGAACGACTCATCCCAACGACATCGGAAATTATGTCAATGTGAAGGTACCAAACGAGAAAAAAATCGATATGTTAAACAACATCTGGATGCCAAGCAGCACTTATGAATTTGCGGCAGGCAACAGAAATTTACGTTTTAAATACCATTGGTTTTTTCAGTGGAAATGGTTGGCATTCTCTGACTTGGAGCAGGGTGCATTTTGTAAATACTGTGTTCTTTTTGCTGAAGATGGAGCTGGCATAGGTCGCCAGCCGTTAGGCCAACTATGCAAAAATAAATTTAACAAATGGAAAGATGCAAAAGAATGTTTCGATGCACATCAAACAAAAAAGTATCACCTAAATTGTATTGAAGAATCAGATATGCTGACTGGAATTGTGTCTGGAATTCAGGACCCCATCGAGATACAGTTGAACAAGGAAAGCCAACGTCAAGCTTTGGAAAATAGGAAAAGAATAATTCCAATTATTGAAACGGTGTTGCTGTGTGGACGACAAGGGCTAGCTTTACGAGGTCACCGCGATTCTGGACCGATAACACTAGAAGAACCACTGGAGAACGATGGAAATTTTAGAGCAATTTTACGACATTGTGGTAGTATCAATGATGACACAAGAAACTTGCTTCTCTTGAGTGCAGGAAATGCACGATATACCAGTCCGACAATACAAAACAATATTATTACAGATTGCAACAGCATTTGAAGTTGGAGTTGAAGACGAAGTTGGTGAAACAAATAAATGAAGCTGCTTGTTTTACCATCTTGGCAGATGAAACGGCTGATATTTCAGGAGTGGAACAGTTATCCCTTTGTGCTA
This sequence comes from Bimastos eiseni, assembly GCA_959347315.1. NCBI lineage: Eukaryota > Metazoa > Annelida > Clitellata > Crassiclitellata > Lumbricidae > Bimastos > Bimastos eiseni. Next base: position 18,698,581 of record OY365812.1, read on the forward strand.
GATTTGTCGATATTTCAACAAATATAGTCAATGAAATATTTCTACAGTTTGAACCTCTCACTGAAGCAACTGGTATTGGCATAGCAACCAAAATCCTTGAAGCTCTTAGTTCATATGGAATAGACTTGAGCAAAATGCGGGGGCAGGGATACGATGGAGCAGCGGTAATGAGTGGTCAGTATAATGGAGTTCAGACACACATAAGGGCACGAATTCCAACAGCAATTTATGTCCATTGTGCTGCCCACAGCTTGAACATAGCAATTTCAAATGCATGTGAAGTCCAGTCTGTTCGAAATTGTATGGGCACAATAGGAAAAGTGTACAATTTCTTAAATACACCAAAAAGGCAACTTGTTTTATCATCGGCCATATCAGAGGCATGTCCGAAGTCTAATATAACAAAATTGACGCAGATGTGTGCAACGAGATGGGTCGAAAGGCACAACTCTATATCTACATTTTTAGAACTTCAAGATGCTGTTTTCTCTGCCTTAGATGATATATCAGAATGGACTGATAGAGATACGTCATCACAAGCCACGCAGTTTCTATGCGCCATGAAGCAAGCAGAGTTCAACATTGCTCTGCATTGCACAGCTCAAGTGTTTAACTATAGCAAGCAACTTTGTAAAGAACTCCAAAAGATTGACCTTGATCTTTGGAAGCCATGCACTCAGCAGAAGACATCATGGCAGAAGTGCAACGTTTGAGAGAAGAAGCAGATGATGAATTTAAAAAGTTGTATGTTGCTGTATCTGAGGTTGCAGAAAAACATGATTTTGCATTAAAGCGACCAAGAAAAGCTGCAAAACAAACTAAACGATGCAACATTTCAACTACCTCTGATGAGGAATATTACAAAATTGCAATTTACATTCCATTCTTGGACTCGTTCATAAGTCAACTTCAATCTAGATTCTTGGATCACAAGAGTGTTCTTCAAGGCTTCCAGTGTCTTCTTCCTAAAGATCCGAATAATTCACCATCTCGTGAACAGTTGAAGGACCTTAAGCATCTTGTGGAGTTTTATCGTGAAGATCTAGATTGCGATGTAGATTCAGCTATTGCAGAAACGAAATTATGGTATCGTCGTCTGTCACGTGTGAGTCAAGATGATATTCCAAGAAATGCCTTAGACGCCCTGGCTGTCTGTGATGCAACATTGCAACCAAACATAAGAAAGCTTCTGCAAATCTTAGCTACACTACCCATATCCACATGTAACAGTGAGCAGTCATTTTCGACTCTCCGACTATTGAAAACATATCTACGAAACACTACCAGCGAAACACGACTCAATGGACTGGCCCTTTTGAATATCCATCGCGCACATGCTCCAACTACCGATGAAATAATGAAGGAATTTATGAAACAGAAAAGGCGTCTGGACTTTGCTATAATGTAACAAAGTCACTATACATTATAGACAAACTGTTGCTGGTCATTGGTGTGCTGCACACCTTAGTTAAAGGTGCTATAGTTAAACACTTGCACACCGTGTGCATTGAAGTCTTAAAGACCAAAAGAAATTGACAATAATTTAATACTGTTGTTCACCTGAAAGTTCTACTTAAGTTGAAAGTTTTTAATGAAGTTGGTCCAAATTATTTGGATTTTTGTAATTTTAATGGAATCTGCATTATCAATGTGCCACAAAGACTGATTTGCATAGGCAGGGCTATTTTATAATCATATGAAATTTAAGGCTTGAGCATATGTTTGTAATTTTTTTCCATCGTTATAAAATCACTAGCTATGCGCCTTAGCCGATTTTTTAAAAAAGTATTTGTGTTTGTAATATCACAAAAAAACTGTTGCAGTGCAAAAAAGACTAAAATTTAAAAAAAATCCTGGCTCATTGAGCCCTCTAATTTATTGTAGATCTAGAGGGGAAAATGACTATCCCAAAAGTGCCTATACTAAACCCCCCCTTGGGGAAATCCTGCCTACGCCACTGCCACCGACCTTCATTGTTTAATCGAAGTCCGCAATACGTTGTGAACCAAAACCAACACCATTAGCTGCCACCTGGCGAATTGATTTGATGTTCTTATTATTTATGAATCCACTTTTGACAATTTCCTGTTTACAATTTCAACAATTTCCTGTGCATAGCTTTATACGGTCTTAAATTCAATTCTGTGTGCTTTGTTTTGATTCTGGTTTAAATTAAAATTAATTAACTTAAAATAATTATTTCGGAAGGTATCATCAAGATGGTTGATTTCATTTTCTATAGTATGTGTAAATAGTTTATATGTTGGCTTAAATACCCAATTGTAGTTGTAGTATACAGTGTGTATACATCATACGCTATTATATAGGTATAGTTGTACCGCGAACCTATCGATAGATACTTGATAGTGAAATATTGAACCAATCCATTATGTGTGATACTTTAATCCTCATTTCTAGTGCAAAATGGGAGGGAAACTAAAATGGTGCTTTTAGATAGGATTTACGTCACTACCATGTATTATCATGCTGTATTAGTAGGCCTACATGTAGATTCATGTTGACAATCGTCGACTACCCAATTAGTGACCGTAATTAATACAAGTGAATTTAGCGCCATTAAAAGTCCGATTTTTAAGATGAAGAGGAGCTCCATACATCTGGTCTAATCATCATTGGCACGAGAGAGAGTAGGCCTACACAATTTTAAGATAGCTTTTGTTACACAACTAATTGGGCGTATGATGATTTTTTTTACTGCAGTTCTTGAAATGGATAAAGGCAATTATCAGCTCAATTACTACTATTAAAGTGCTAACTAACATTGTATTGTTATAAAAGTTTCAAATCGTGCCATACCATTATGGCGATTGTATGTCTTTTAATGTGCTTATAGACTGGGGTGGGGTAGGGGTGTAGGTAGCAAATCTGTTACATAATATAGGGGTGGGGTCACAGCTGCTGTTATATAGCGTTATGAGGGGTAGGGTGGGCCAAAAATTGAGAATTTATGCGTTATGTAATACGTGGACTGCCCCAACCGTCATTTTAGAGAGATGTTAAAGTCTACTATCTCTACATTACGTAGGCCTACGCGTAAGAGCGATGGTAACCTACATTAACGCAGACGATTGCAATTGTATTGGACCAGAATTAGTAGCCTTGGTACCTCATAACACGCCACCTCCCCTATCAAAATGGTTGGCCCACAAGTTTGAAACCTTGATTAAACTTTGTAATATGCCAAGATTGCAACGGATTTTGTTGTCAAAGGCAGGTATGTGGTCTCGAGACTGCGGTCCTGGTCTCGAGACCGAGAAACTGCGGTCTCTGTCTTGGTCTCGAATGCATTGGTCTTGGTCTTAAGAGAACGGTCTTGGGATTGGACTCCGTCTTAAATTAGTGTTATTGGTCACTAGCCGTATCAGAGCAATTTTCTCGATATTTGTCAGTTATATTCGATTATATATTAGAGACACTGCATGTTTTTGCCCTACGCGATTGTTATCGACCTATGGCGTGCTGACCAAACCAATAGGATATTGTATTATATTTATGTTATATATGGGCAGAATAAAATGCATTTGCATTGGAGCCAGCCATTTCAAAATTTGCTTTCACAAAATATTTCAAATTTTTGGAACAATCTAGTAATTATAAGGTCGGCCACGTGTAGACACCGTTAACCTCCAATTCCGAGGTCCGTGATACAAGTACACCATTCAAACGGAACGTTAATCTACTTATTCAGATGTCTTAAAGTATTTACCTATCGTATAGGCCTACTGTAAGTAATTTATAGTGTGATATTCTCAGGCCGAAGCCAAGGGCTGAAACCGCAAAAGTTCAGAGTGGCTGGTAAACCGGTTTTCTGGACCATTATTTAGATTTGTATAGGCCTATTCTTTAGCAATAAAATTTATGTTTTGAGTGTCTATCCATTTTAATTGTTTATAAAAAAGAGTATCGGTCTTGGTCTCGGAACGTCGGTCTCGGTCTTGGTCCTGGTCTCGGACCACTCGCTCTCGGTCTTGGTCTTGGGCCTCTCGGTCTTGGTCTTGAGTAAGTTAAGTGTTTGGTCTCATGCCCAACACTGGAAAGGCTATCGTTACTCGCTAGACTCTTTATCCAACTCCGCTTCTGCGTGCCACAAGTTCCATTGTTTATATTTGTTTTTAATCTTTTTTTGAAAATGAATTAATGTATCCATAGGCCTACATCTATAGCCTATCACGATATTTCTAATTAGTTTATAAGGACAGTGATAATTTGAATGATAGGCGGCATCATAGGCCTTAAGGGGCCGTTCACAGATTATGTAACGCTCAAGGGGTAGGTGGGTGGGTTCCGGTTTTTTTAACGTTATATTGCGTAGGGTGGGGGGCGTAGGATGAAGGTTTCGTTATATAACAAACATTTTCAGCTTATGCTATTTTGCCTGTTGGCCTGCCAATTGGAAATTCCATGTACCACGGACCTTCATTGTTTAATCGAAGTTCACAATACGTTGTGAACCAAAACTAGCCCCATTAGCTCCACCTGGCGAATTGATTTGACGTTCCTAGTTATTATTTTATAAATCCACTTTTAACAATTTGCTGTTTACAATTTTAACAATTTCATGTGCATAGCTTTAAGCGCTCTAAAATTCAATTCTGTGTGCTTTGTTTTGATTCTGGTTTAAATTAAAATTAATTCACTTGAAATAATTATTTTGGTAGGTATTATCATGATGTTTGATTTCGTTTTCTATGGTATGTGTAAATAGTTTATGTTTGCTTAAATACCCAAATTGCAGTTGTAGTACGCACTCTGTATCATACGCTATTAAATAGGTAGAGTTGTACTGCGAACTTATCGATAAATATCTGATAGTGCAATATTAACCAATCCATTCTGTTGTGATATTATAATGCTCATTTCTAGTGCAAAACAGGAGGGAAACTAATATGGCGTTTTTAAATAGGATGTACGTCACTACCATGCATCATCATGCTGTATTAGTATGCCTACATGTAGATACATGGTGACAATCGTCGACTACCCAATTAGTTACTGTAATTAATACAAGTGAATTTAGAGCAATTAAAAGTCCGATAATTAAGATGAAGAGGAGCTCCATACATCCGGTCTAATCATCATTGGCACAAAAGAGTACACAATTTTAATGTAACTTGTTACGTTGCTAATTGGGCGTATGAGGATTTTTACTGCAGTTCTTGAATTGGATAAAGGCAATTATCAGTTGAATCACTACTATTAAAGTGCGAACTAACATCGTATTGTTATAAAAGTGTCAAATTGTGCAAAACAATTATGTCGATTGTATGTCTTTTAATGTGCTTATAGGCTGGGGTGGCTTAGGGGGGTGGGTAGCATATCTGTTATATAATAAAAATTATAGGGGTGGGGGTCACAGCTGCTGTTATATAGCGTTATGAGGGGTAGGGGGTGGGTCAAAAATTTGGATTTTATGCGTTATATAATATGTGAACGGCCCCTATGTCCATTCGGAATTATAAACACTGCTAGATCTAGACCTGATGGTCTGTTACAGTAGATGACGCCCATAGGGAAGTAAGATCCATAAGACTTAAGCGTAGATAATAAGCCTAATAAAGATAATGATAATAGCCAGGCAATAATTTTCGTTTCGTTTCAAACTGACAAGCCACAGTATGACTATAAGCATGCATGTAGGTATGACTTTAGGTATACAGTATGAGCGAATGAATGATGACAGATTATAACAGAAGTCGAATTTAACTGTCGGCAGCTAAGCAAGACTCTCATTACGTTATACATCAATTTAAACAACGCCGCTTAGAGAAAGAAGGATTAGTAAAAATCTTACAGGGATACAGAAATCGAACTCGGTTCCTGCATCTCTGCGCCCCATGCAGTGTATTATCCATCACTCTACACCACCACCTAAACGAAGCCGTAGAGATAAAGGGAGGCGAGGGAATATTCATTCGTAGGCTTATGTTATATGAGCAGCGCAGATGTTTTGCGTGGAACATTATATACAAATTATTATTTAATGTGCTTTAACAACAGTACAAAAGGCCTACTATAGGCCTACTCCGTTTGCCTTCCTGTAGAAGCATTTGAACGACGGACGCAGACTTTGCTCTCACTGTACGCCTACGAAGTCGAGGTAAGATATTTTTTTCTTAACCACTTTCCTGGTTTCTGCATATAGATTTTAGAGGAAGGAAAACCGCTGAGTGCACATGAGATGAATAGCGCAAATATGGATGAGATCAAAGCGCACTTGTAGCGGCTTGGCCTTCGTTACGGCGCTCTAGAAATTGTCAATTTTAATGATAGGCAGAATAATAATAAGACCTGGCTGGCGTGATTGGATTTTTAATGACCTACGATTAGCTCTGCGGGTGGATCTGAGTTGAGTTGCTCGTTAACCAACAAGATATAGATCGAGATATCCGCAATAAAGATTGTTGGACTCTGCTGGTTGTTACAGAGATCCATTTATGCTTGACTGTGCTCCGAATAGGCCCTACTTCTCCGTCAGCATCCGTGGTCAGTGTTTGATCGAGGCCATAGAATGTAGCGCCATCGAGTTACAAGTGAAGCAATTGCTCCAGGACACCAAGGGCTGAGGGGCGCCTCCTCGGCCAAGGTAACATTATTTATTCTTATTTTTTCGGTCGATGGCTAAATTCACAAATTCACAGGCCTTAGTGTTGTAGCCCGTACGCGTCTCACGGATATCGTCGTAGCCCCTAGTATACGCGTCTGACGAACGCGTGATATATTATTCGCGGTATTTATCACGCATCAGTTAATAACAAACAGCCCATGTCCAGTCCGTACGTGTAAACAAACAATCTTTAATATCAGCATAAACACAAACCTTCACGTTATTAGAATTAAGCCATTAAGTGAGAGCTAAAAAAAGCTGGTTGACATGATTCACTCAGGCGGTTCACAACATCCTCAAAGTTCGAGGCTTTCTCCCAGACATTCGAGTTGATCGTCTGGTTTTACTAATCTTTTTGACATGCTTGGCTTCTGGTATGTAACTAGAAGTAGGATCATCTGGCAGATGGCGTAGCCGCACGCGTAGAGGGCGCCTGTCACACGACGGATATAAATAGAATTCCGTTACCATAATAGGTTAGTCTTTTGAAATCTGAAAACTGAATACTTCAATACAAATGAACTTCCAAATGAAATGAGCCTCTCGAAAATTTTTGGTGAAAGGTTCGTTCCCGGAAAGAAGTAACAATTTATATGTCGCCGATGTAAGTTAAGTCCAAGAAAAAATGGATTAAAGCCTGTCGATGATGTTACGTTAAAACCTTAAATGAAATAAAGCAATCGCCAGGGAAACTGGGGAAAAAACCGACGCGGGGTTGAGTTGATAGGAAAATGAAAAAAACACTGATGTCTCAGTGGCGTACAAAGTTGAGGAGGAAGTGAGTTCGCTTCCCTTATCCCTTAAGGTTGACTTCTTCATCATTAGCTAGGTGGCGCCGTTGATTGGATCAGACCTATAAAACAATGGTAGCCTTGGGTGGCAGTCGCGGTCAAATTTCGCAGTTAAATTCAAATCTTTTAATGACTATGACAAAAAAGTTATATAGCGCCGCTGTGATAGCGCACAGTGCACCAAAACAAATCCGAAATCAGGTCAAATTCAAACTTGTTGCCATCATTAAATGATGTGCATTTTATAGGCCTACAACTTGAGGCCTGCGTGTTGTCCAGAGCAGCTTCCTGCAGTAGTTTTATTTGTTGACTGACCACTTGAAACTCACATCGTTAAAGGGAGACAAGTCATTATAGGGACTGGGTGTGCACTGCTTGTCTAACTTTACAATTACTTCAGTTGCTCTTGTGTGGTTCGTATGAAGTGCCATGAGTAGTTCATGAAGCAGAATTCAGTCACTGTAAACTTAGTGTAGGCTCATTGACTGAGCAAGGTGTACAAAACAGAGTATACACTTGACCAAAGACCTACTTTATAAATATAGTATATATAATATATATATATATATATATATATATATATATATATATATATATATATATATGACGTATAAAATGTACATAATTGTTGCTATGAATGACATACAGGGCGAACTTTGCTTGTTCTATGTTTCAATCATCAGTATTTCTGTTTTGTTTGTATGTAGTCAATAATTAAGTAATTATGTAGGCCTATTGTTATTATTGTTTTGCTTTGAGCTCTTGATTAAGTTGATATAACAATATAGGGTTATTGCAGTAAAGCAGTATAATTGCGCGAAATTGTTTTACGATTTTTCAACGCATGCGTGGTAATTAAAATGTGGACGTTATTAATCATTTCCGTCATAATTAAAATGCTTGTGTTTGCTTCTTTTAAATACTTAAGGTCCGTAAATAAATAAAAACGACGATTTTGTAGACCATCATGATGACAATAGTGATTATGATGATGGTAACGATGGCGATGATGATTGTGAGTACATTGACTGCGATGTTGTTGTCCTTTGCTATGAAGTGTTAGGAATTCATAGACGTAGTCCTCTTGCAATTCGCTTAATTGGAGCCAAGCCTTGTGTAACCGTACATATTATTTTTATGCCCTATTGTAAACCACGGAACTTATTATATAGCACATCAGTATGGGTTATGATATAGGCCAAGACCCAATGTCTTTGGCTTTATAAGAGTAGCTTCAGCGCCTTTGCGAGGTTCAAAATGCGCTAGATTAAATGTTTTCGTATGTACATATGTGTATGCAATACACACATACAAGTACATATATATATATACATAATATATATATACATACATAATATATATATACATAATATATATATATATATAATATATATATATACATAATATATATATATAATATATATATACATAATATATATATATACATAATATATATATATAATATATATATACATAATATATATATATACATAATATATATATACATAATATATATATATAATATATATATACATAATATATATATATACATAATATATATATACATAATATATATATACATAATATATATATACATAATATATATATACATAATACATATATATACATAATATATATATACATAATACATATATATAATATATATATACATAATATATATATAATATATATATATATATAATATATATATACATAATATATATATATAATATATATATATACATAATATATATACATAATATATATATACATAATATATATATACATAATATATATATATAATATATATACATAATATATATATATACATAATATATATATACATAATATATATATATATAATATATATACATAATATATCCTACACATACATCGTTTCTACATTATACATACGTATATATGCGTACGTACATGCATTGCATATATACATAAATACATACATATGAACATACACACAGATGCACGTACAATCGTACGTACGTGCACAATTTTATGTAGGACTACATATACAAATATATGTAATGTATATGTGCACACTAACAACTTAACTTACCCAGGGATTCTTTTAGCATGGCATTAGTAGGAAAATGCTAGGAATAAGTTACACCCATTTTCAAATGTCCTGTAGGCCTACACTAATCGCCGGACATAGACAAACAGAATTCTCTCTCTCTCTATGTATATATATGTATATCTATATATATGCATATGTATATATATAAAAATATATATCGAGCTACAAGCCAATTGAATGCTATAAATATAAATACAACGAAGTTCAACGAAGTAGGCTACATAATGTCTCTATACACTCGATGGATCTGAGATCGAGTGACGTGGTGCTATAAATAGAACGAAGCGCGAGTAAGTAATTTTTCATTTATTGGGTGATAGACAGTTACAATAATGTTATAGTTGATGCATTAGGTAAACTATATAGTCCCAAGCTCTCGTCCAAATGTCCAATTTTTTAAGTAGGCCTATTCCAGCTTGTTGCAGATACTGTCTGCTACCAAGGTTACTATCGGACACATTCGCTTGATGACGGTTCTTTTTGTCGTGCTGGAGTCAGGAGCATGCACCTCTGAGTTGGTGCCCTGAAGAGGTGCTATATAAATTCATGAATGAAAGAATGAACCTAGATATAAACCTCTAATTGTTTGAAAGCATTCGAGACACATGCAGAGCATAGTCTAAAAGTAACGTACATGTCAACACCTCTGCTTCATATAATCATACGAATTCTAGATATAGGCGCATTCGATCGTCGATCGGTACATTCAACGGACAGTCATATGTAATAAGTTTAGCTGATTGGTTTATATATATATATATATAAATATATATACGACCATCTATCTATACTGTCCGGTCTGCTCTACGCGCATGTTCTACAAATAAAAGCGCTATTTGACTAAAAATGGAAACATAATACTATGACCTTAAAAGTTCAGCACGGCCGTATGTCACACAAATTTTTTATTTGCCCAGTAGGCTACAGACTGTTTGTAAATAAAACTGAGAGGCACCAAAGTATATGGCTAAACGACACTATAACGGTCGTATCGGTCTCATAAATTGCTGTCGCAAAAATCCGTTCGATATGACTTGAAGGCGGGTTGCTTCAGACGCATCGAGTCGTTAGTGGCTGCTACAATTTACCTGAAGTCTGAGTCATATAAGAAGGAATTTCTTGTAGGCCTAATTTGATGTCGCTGTCTACAGTTTGGTTTCGTGTATCTGTGCAGTGACCATCCGCAAATCCGGAGCGCCATCGATGATGGACTTGCGTGTTGGCCTGGGTCTTGCCTCTGTGGCGTATTCGTCACCCAACTCAGATATGTCTGGGCAACTAGATCCCAGCGAGGTTTTCCTTATATCTGCCACAGAGGTTCGTCGGAGCACTGGAATCGCCAGGGAGAATCTCCGAGCGGTATCGTAATCCGGTGGAAGGTCGAATGTGCGTCGAGGAGAGGAGGAAGCCTGGCAGTCGTCTTCTGCTGCGGAACCCCCAGACGATGGAACAACGGCAACAGGACAGTGAGCATTGCGGAACACGTATTTACAGACGCTGCCGACATGGCTGCGAAGCGCTTTGCTGCTGTAACCGATCATGATCATGGAACATCCCTCTGAGGCTGCGGTCTGGCAGATGACCTTACCCGGACTCCGACTGTAGTAGGTTATGACGATCCTCCCTTTGATCTACACAAATAGGTGCAACTATAAAAGCCTTCGCTGATGTACAGATAAATATACAGGTTTGTTAAAGGCGAATATATTTTAGATGGCTTATAATTATTTACCCTACCTCCGATAACCTTTGGCTTAAAGCATAGACCTATCAGACGATGATGCGTTGCATCTTAAAATAATTATTAGATTCTTGTCTGGCGGTCGTCTGCGTTGAATCAATATTTCACTGAGCACCTGTGATTAAGCTGGTTCCCACAACGTAGCCTTCTTTAAGCACTGCAAAGGAAGAGACATATGGGAGACACGAGGGGACGGTCCCCTCAGAAATTATATGTGGAAGAGATGGAGCTGCTTATATTCCCCACTGTTTCATGAATATTTAACGAGTAATATTATAAATTTCTACCACGTTTTCACTGTTCATCCTTTTTTGGTGCATCCAGGCTTTGGAATTGACATTTTTCCGACCTGACCCCTCAATTTCTCGACCTGTGCCCCCTCAGCTCCAATTTCCAATGCACCCCCCTCCCCCAGTTGTGCTATCGTTCAACCATCTCTAGTCACATAACGTCCCTTTGTGACATTTTATCGTATGCGTCATCATTGACCTCACGACGCGTGATCGGTTATTCTACTCTACCATGTATGAATGCTGTGACTTTACAGAAATATAAATTAAAATGTGTAAAAACTTCTATATCAATCATTTGACATTGATCCCAAAAGTCTTAAATGATTTTTGAATGATGAAATTGTTCACTGTCCGTGTGGATGACCATTTACGGTCTTTCAACCATGGTAACCCGAGATTTGAATCTCACACGAGGGTTGCCAGTAGGCTAATACAGTAATTCCAGATAGGAAGTAACCTATACTTTCATAAAACTATTTTCCGCTGAATTATTTGCTTCCTTTTTCCGTGGCGTCATACCATGAGCACGCCAGGCATCGTGTTCTTTATCGTCTGTTATAGATATGAAATATAAAAAAAGAATAAAACTGAAGTAATTATTGCGTTTAGAGCCTAAAAATATTTTGCATATTAATGGATTGACCTTGCATATGTTTACAATTGACACGCGAAAAGCTTTAGGTAATGATGCCCCTTCACAATCTATCGATGGACTGGTGAATCCTAGCGGAGCATACACCTTTCTGAACGCCATGTTGATCCGATGCCATGTACTGTAATGATGATAGTGTCCAGTCTGTGAAGGCATGACAGTGAACGATCGACGACTGATTGTAAGATATGTAACCGAGTGTCTGAACTTATCACATGGCACCATTCATCACATTATTAAGGAAGTTTTGGGCTATAAAAATGTCTGTGGTCGCTGAGTGTCAGAGTATCAATTGCCTAAAACAAGCAAGTCCAGCTGCAGATTTTCCGCGATAGACTAATCTTCAGGTCTTCAGTGCAGATACAGTGATGTGACTATAGTTGCAACCTGGGCTCAACATTTTGACTCTCAGAACAAGCTGTATAGTGTATACAGAGTATTCAATGGATGAATTCACCGTCGCCGATCAAGTTCAGAGAGATTTACTCAACCGGCATTGTTATTGTCAAAGTAGCGTCGTGTAGTGTTGCTTTAACACTACAACGGACCAACCCACACATCCACTGTTGTCAAGGTCGCTGTCCACAAATACGGCAAATCACATAAGCCTACATTTCATGCATAGAACTGTTGAATCACCTGTCCTCTTCTCCAAATTTGGCCTCACCTGATCTTCATATTATTCAGAATTAGAACTGATGCACGCAAATCACATAAGCCTACATTTCAAAGAGATGATATGAGTCAGATCGTAAATGAGTGGATTGAACGGTAAAGTCTTTCGTCGACGACATGAAGGTACTTGAACATTATGTTACTCTGAGTAGTAGGCTACTAGGCTTATGTAGGCAATGTTGAGGAACTTTAAAGTTATTTTAGTAGTAGGTGCTTCTTTGTATGTTTTCCTCACTACAATTACCCTTATTGATCAACCGTTGTCTATATAGTCACACAAACGCGCGTTTTTATGCGAACTTGTGTCTTCAGGCATCGAGATTAAATAGCGGTCTATTTATGGATACGATAGCTGCAATTGAACTGCGAGCTGTAGAACCATCAGCACGCATGTATACTGTACGTAGTAAACCTTTTACAGCGTATTAGCCTATTATTATACAGACGTAGACTACGAAGTGAATTTCTTCATTAATATTCTGTTCTGTCTATTGTTTACATGTTCCCATCCAACTCAGACCATACACTCAACGTTCTTTTACCTTGAATTGATAAATATTAAGACTACTGCACAAAAGTTTACTTGGCGAGCCATAATCAATATTCATGTATTAACGCTACTCTAGATCTACAGGTGGTAATAAGTAGACCCAATACCCAATGATCACTTCACCAGGGCATATGATTCACCGCTGATAGATTTGATAGAATGCGTGTCATTAAATAAATGAAATAGCGCACTCCGCTTTATGACTATAACTATACCTACTCCGTAGTTTCTCATCCTGTCTTCATATCTCTCTTGAAGTTCTCTCACTCGTTTCTTCTCATCCGTCGCAGCTTTCTCACGAACTTTAAACAAATGCAGCACGGTCTCTGCAGAATGCAAAAGAAACAGACCACATATAATGCAAGTAGTTGGTTGTAATGCAAGTAGTTGGTTGATCCAAACGACCCCCCATCCCCGGAGTTCGATAATAGGCCTATCCCTCTGGAAACAGTAGCATAGTGAGCGAAGTGCTTCGTATATAAAGTCGATCATATCAACTAAAAGCCGTCGTATCAAAGATTATTGGCGTCATTACAAAAACGTATACATTACACCTACATTGAGCTAATCACTACTGTAGGCCTAGAGTTCAAATACATAGATGCTGTCGGCTATAATCAGAAAACCCATACCAGTGTTATGATTTAGGCATAATAATGTTGTCCTGTTTAGTAACGGAGGACATCAGGGAAATTCTCACGGGACATCCTTCCGAATTATCGCTCGAATGCTCTGCGCGGTATGTTCTATAGTTACTCATAATATTACAATCAATGAAATAATGGAGGTATCGCGCGTCGTACAATGTAGGCCTATCTATTGTAACCAAGGATTAGGGTTACAATTACGATAGCCACGATGACTATTTATAATTGCAATGCTTACAGCATAAACGAATAAAAATACAATCTATTCATATTTATATTAAATAAATATATATGATTATATTTAGATATACTGACGATTTGAGGAGATGGTTCGAGGCTCAACAACGTGCAGCAGTAGAAGACTTCCGTTCTGTTGGTGAAGCATCGTGGCGTAAACTGTAACACCAGCAAAAAACTTTATAATAATAATTATAAGCACACTATGTTGCAGTTCCTTTCGACGCTAGCCCTGAGGTAGTCGTGGATAGGAAGTGGAAGCGACTCTATTTTCTTAGCTTCAGCATATAATGGCGGGTGGCCAGACTTATCCCTCGCCGTCAGATCTTCCCACAGACAGGGTGAGGCCGGTGTACTCATCGTAACTGATTTGGTTGGGGGGGGTACAGGTGTGGCAGAAATCTCAACACAAATGTCTGCCCCGGCGGAGATTTGAACCCCGATCTCTCGATTGAGTCCTGTGCGCTAACCACTAGACCCTCGTGCACACTACGTACCAAAAAATGCTACGAATAGCTCTGCATCAGACACTTGAGTCATTTAAACAGGCATATCAATACTCAATAGGCATGAGGTGTTATCGATTTCATATTATTTTTAGCTTTGGCATATTATGAGGGCGGCTTTTCAGAACTCTGCCGTCGCTGTCTGAGCTCTGAAGCATCGACGCAGATTCGGTTAAATCATTTCCCACCTGAGCTCGGCAGATAGATGTAAGTGTTACGAAACTATATAATTATCCATCTGCTCTGGCGTGGATCTTAACCTCCAAGGTATATGCTGAAAAATAACGGAAAGATACGCTAGATATTAAATATTGATGAATTGCTGACCACTGTCAGTTGACCTCATTCGAGCAACTGCAGATCTATCCTAGCGTGGTCCACAACGCCGTCCCTAGAAGGATCAGGAAGATTCATTATACGTGATAGGGCACCCGTCCCAAACGCTGTGGCTAAGAAAGATGAGACAGTCACTTATAATTATAATTCATACCCAGGACTCGAGGTTTTGCTCAGGAAGCTGCGCCCTTTATCACTGCTTGATCTTTGCTGTGGATGTTGTTTTATTAACTTCAAACACAGCCTTATTGATCAGTTGCGTTTAGCTCACAAGTATAAATGTTACATACAAGTATAATGTTATTGGTGTAGGCTACTGTGTAGGCTCCTACAGCGCAATAAAAGCTGTGTTCAGTCAGAACGCAGCAACTGATACATTTGTGATCCATCGGAAAAATATTTTACACGAATTCATTTGTACTTTGTGTGTGTGTTATCGTTAAGATCCATTGCTTTCCAGCGAAGGAAATTTAATTTAATTCTGAACCAGCTGAAGTTTGTTTTATTGTATTATTGAATCGGTGTTCTTGTCGCTAGTTATCTGTTTGAGTGTTTTCTTGTTACTTACATTGAAATGCCTCTTCCGCTGCTGAGCTGTCGTCGATTGCAATCAATGTTTTGCATCCGACTTCCATTGCTGATGCGATTGTTGAAGCACGTGGCTGATACGATAAGTCCTCCGTTCTATCAGATAAGTCTGTGTAATTCGACTGAAAGGCTTATAAAAATCCAATCTTCTTTCTAATAGATATAGACTAACTATCGCTCTGCTCAATAATTATATAATTAAGTCCAAGTGAACACTAAACAAACCTTAACGCCAGACGCAGGTCGATATTACGGCTATTTTGTGAAATAATTTCAGAAATATTTTGGCAATTATGAAGTCTCACCTATTTGCTGCTACGGTCAGTCGATAGTTAAAAGAAACGCAGCGTTGAGATGACTCATCACGTGACCGTATGAGTTCAGTTAAACCGTCTTCTGAAATAAATTACCCTAATCAATAGCTTTTTGCCAATTAGTAATTCACTGACGATTCAGAATTTGGCAAAGCCTCTGTTCACTAAGACTCGAATTTCTCAAATACAGGTAAGATGCATAACGCTGCATGTACATACAAACAGGGCTTACTTGAGCGTCCTCTAGCGTTCTGTGTAGGACGTTAGCGCCGCCGTGGACTTTGACAGCAGTGAAGAGCGGTCCAGTAGCGCAGCCCACATGAGCATCAGCACCTGGTATAAGTCCGCACTGCGTCTCTGTAGTCTTTGTTTGCTTAAATCTCTTCACTGCAATTCCCATAAATCCAGGTTATATTGTCGTCTCATCGTTTCCTGTTACAAACGGATTTCCTGCCGCTTAGTAGTTCTGCAGTTTATTGGTATTATGATAGGCCTATTTAATGCAGAGCTGTGGATCATCATGGTGTGGGGCTTTATTCATTGGTCCGAATAGTTTTTGCTGCATCAAATTTGATGGCCAGTCAAGACAAAACTATAAAAATAAAGGCTCGAGCACTTGTCGCTTCATAAAGAATATTTTTAGACTGGTGACAAATATTTCTCTTCCTTGGTGTTACTGACTCGCGGTGTATTCCAAACTTTTCCATTGATTTCTTTTTCAGAGTTCAGACAAGGGCGCGATAGAATAAGGTGAAATGTGTACTCGACCTTACCTATAATGGCTCTGTTATTATGCCTCTCAGTCTATAAATAGGCCCACTAATGGTGGTGGGTGGTGGTAAAGATAGTATTTTATTGTATCATATTGTATATGATCATTCGTAAGACGCTTATCACGACCTAAGTCTTTCGAAATTGCCCCCGTGCAATGTATCCCTAGAGTAATGGAAGGTTATGAGGTGGAAGAGATGCCCTTGAGATGATGGGAGAGCGACGATAAGGGGAATGTCTATTCCACAGAGTGTAACCAATGTCGACAAAGAATGTGGATTTGTATCAGCATAGCAGTAGCAACAGCAATAGCTGTTGTAGTTGCTATTGTTGTTCTGTGTATTCTATGCCTAAAGGTCAACTTATGACTGTCAAGGTCATTACGGTCAACCATGTCGTGAATTTCGAAGTTGTTGCACGCAGAACGAGTATTACGAATAACCAACTATCGAGTAAGAAACACAATGATATGGAGACGGACAAGCACAGCGACAGATAGACAGACTATGTACATCACCATCCAACTTAAAATAATGAAGTGCAAGGGTAACATAATTTCATAGGGAAGTGGTAATAGTGTCTATACGTGGTAAATGTACTGTATTATGTACAAGATCTTTTCATCGCAGTTTCGTCATAGTTACTTTTCTCTCAGGGCATAGCCATAGCCAGGTTTTTGGATTGTGGATATACTATGAAGCGACTCACTCGCAGCGACTGTCGATGACTGCAGGTCTTCTACATTGAACTATTTTCGATTAGATTCTGTCAGATCACACATTGTGGCTGACACCATATGGACTCACGTGCATATCGTAAACCGTAATCGTAAACTCCGAAGTTCGAACCCCCAGCGCAGAGCACCATCTTATTCACGAGAACTGGCGGATAAATGCATGATTCGCTTGTGTGCATAGGATCTTGCCGTTGGTCGGTCCCGTTGTACTAATATTGTGTATTTAAGAAGTACACAACTGCCAGTATGTGCATGTCGAATATGTGCATAATTCTGTTACGAGCATAGCCAATTATAATTACAAACGCCGCTTAATTGCGTAGGCAGCCAGGTCTGGCGACAGGTCTAGTCATTGCGTCCCGTGGACAGCAAATGACAGCGAGTATAGTAGACCTATGAATAGATCTGTCTTCGCTTCACTGTGGTCCGTATCTGCAAGTGAACGAACTGAATGGTTACTAAAGGCACTGTAATACGTGAGCTTCATCTGTGTGATTACATAATACATGAGCGCACCAAAACAGTTTGTCAATTTTACACAGTGATCATGAACTTCTTTCTTTTGGTACTTAAATCGATTCAGTGCATAGGTTCAAGACAGCCCTGACGCTTTGACTTTAAACAGCATTGATTGTACTGGACGTTTTAAAATTTAAATGTCGAACTGGTTTAGTTGCTATGTCATAAGAAGGAAGGATGGTTAGGTCAACATTGTCCTCCTCATTTCTCTAGGCTTGGGACTGGCGCTAACACAATGAGGGTAGTGTCGGAGTTTGAAAATGGATCATTTCATTGATGACCTTTACTATGATTGCAGTTCTGTTTAAATAATAATAATTTTATTTTTACTTTGTTCTATTTTAATGATGGATTTAATATCTATCTGCATTTAATTTAATTTAAATGATTGCTTTTTGATGCTGAACTCTGCCACCACGGAAGACAGGTACAATGTACGTCAACTACTTGTTCCCTGACTTCGACTATCCTTTCCTCGTCTTTCTATAACCTCTTAGTGTCTGACCTCAAAGCAAAGTATACAACATAGGATAGGCAGACGAAAACAGAGGACAGTGCAGAACAAGAAACAGCCAGGAGGTAGGGAGGTCAACCAATGGGAACAGCAGTGACAGAAGCATACAGGTAGCAGGATCTGGGAGATAATAATACAGTACATAAAGTGGATGTATATGCTGACGTTGATTATTATTATTATAATTATGATTATAAGTATTATTATTATAATTATTATTATTATTATTAGTAGTAGTAGTAGTAGTAGTAGTAGTAGGAGTGGGAGTAGTAGTAGTAGTAGTAGTAGTAGTAGTAGGGGAGTTGTAGTAGTAGTAGTAGTAGTAGTAGTAGTAGTAGTAGTAGTAGTAGTAGTAGTAGTATGATGATGATAGGTCAACGTTGATTATGACGACGACGACGATGATGATGATGATGATGACGATGACGACGACGACGACGATAACGTTGACGAGGAGAAGGACGACGACGACAATGATGACGACGACGATGACGATGACGAGGAGGAGGACGACGACGACGACGACGATGACGATGATGACGACGACGGCGGCGGCGACGACTACAACGATGACGGTGGCGTTGACGGTGACGGCGACGATGATGATTGAGAGAGGAGACAGGAACATAGAAAACAGAATAGAATTATGCCAATCGAGCAGAAAGTTCAATCGGTGTTTGCGCAATGCGATACATATCTACGAGTCGCCACCTCCCGAACACAAACGTATTAAGCCAAGATGTGGAAGTATGATAATATTGACTTAGGAGCTTTTGTATACGATGGTCAGAATAATTGTAGTCGACAGCATCAAATCAGCTTCAGTTTAAGAATTCTATGGATTCACATTGCCTGCTGCTGTCATCGATCGTTTCCTTTTCTCATGTAAGGTATTAGGATAGTTTATTCATTGTCGAGTCACAGTCAATCAACGTTCTCAGGCTATCATTACTGCCAGTATCTCTGTATCTATATACCTATCTCTGGCTCTGTCTCTGTATCACTCTCTTCTCTGTCTGTTTGTTTGTCTGTCTCTCTCTTTCTCTCGCCCATGTTGACATGATATTTGAAGATAAGACAGTTGAAATTGAGTCCAGTCCTTCGCTTGTTCTCCATGCTGTCCCTGCGCCTGTCTTTCACTGCTTTCTTATCTCTTTCTCTCACTCAAGTCTAGGCCCATAATTGAATGTAAGTGTTTAATACGAAAATTATGTACAGAACAGTAAAGGTTAACTGGCGTGTAGACTGTTCAAACAAATACGAATAGCTACCATTTTATTGAGATCCGTGTTGATTACTTCCTCAAACATCGGTCATCCTAAATCCAACTGGTAGGCCTAATAAGCTCCAAAACACGAATTCAAAAGCTGCCCAGTAACGTAATAATTTAGATTTAGTTTACAGCGGCTAAAAGGTGCTCCGAAGACATTCAAATATGCCTCTGAAACATTTTAGAAACTATACTGGCGAGAACTTGTGGAAATTTACGAAATTGTGCAGTTATTTAAACGAAATGTCTACAGGACCAATATATATGTAGGCTACCTACAGGACTCTCGGTCAAACGTGAAAAGCATTCTTTTCCCAGGGCTCAAGACCCCTTGTTGTGAGATCCAGACTCTTGTTTCTTCAAGTGTTATCCCATCAGCCATCCACCGTGTTTTATTAGCGCATTCCAGTGAGTTTCAAGTGACAAGCTAACTAGTTTTGAAGCGCATTTGGTTTCATTTATCCCGTCGAGAGTAACTTAAGACCTAAACTTCTTTACTTGGGATGTAACAACAGGATTTAATTTCACGCCCAATCGTAGTAGAAACAAGCCTGGTCTGAGTGGAAATCGGGTCTTATCAAATTGCACTTCGTGCCCGAAATATTGAAGGAGACGTCTAAACGGATCCTTTGTGTGACACGACATAATGGCATCGAATGTGGACTTGATATTTGCAGATAAGACAATTGAAATTAATTCCAGTTCTGCCCTCGCTCGCTCTCTGTCTGTCTGTCTGTCTCTGTCTGTCTCTGTCTGTCTCTGTCTGTCTCTGTCTCTGTCTCTGTCTCTCTCTGTTTCTCTCTCTGTCTCTCTCTCTCTCTCTCTGTTTCTCTCTCTGTCTGTCTGTCTCTGTCTGTCTCTCTTTCATATATATATATGTATATATATATACTACATACTTAACCAACAGCAGAAGGATGGATAGAAAAAGATACAGACAGACGGAATGCCAGACAAACTGAGGGCTGGACAAACGAACGCACAGCATATATATATATATATATATATATTTCGTCTGTCTGTATCTTTTTCTATCCATCCTTCTGCTGTTGGTTAAGTATGTAGTACGTGTGCAATGTAGAGGGAGACATAGTACACAATGCAAGGAAAAGTATAGAATCATCCGAACGTATAGAACCAACGCAGCCGGGAACCAAGTACCAAGAGACCTACAGAACTCATTGACCTACAGGATCCATTAACCTACAGGTTTCATGGATGAACCTACAGGACCAATATGCCTTGAGGTCCCATGCACCTATATATGACCCATAGACCTACAGGACCTATTTACCTACAGGACCCATGGACCTACAGGACCCATTAACCTACAGGTCCTATGAACCTACAGGATTCACGGACCTACAGGCAGCCACGAAGATAGACTGACACGGGGGATAGTAAAGTGGGATCCCGAGCCCTTGCAGACGGGTGGTGAGCCAGCTATAGGACTCATTGCGGATGAGATTCATGGTGAGTCATCTTGAACCTACTTCTCTTCTTTCTCCTCCTCCACCTCGTCCTCCTCTTCCTTCTCATGCTATGCTGCTTCTCCTTTGGTCTGTACATCCCATTGCGATCTAAGACAGCCGGCCAGGCCCCGCTCCAAGCAGCCATATACCCGTCAAACGAGGCCCGATTTCTGACGGACCGCATTCAAAGTTCGAGAAGAAAAGTTATTTACGACCCACGGAGAACCGCCTGCAGAGAAGCAAAGGATTACGCGATTGGTCGAAGCAGCATAGACCGAGAGGCCCGACTGCCAGACAGCCCTCCCTCATGGCCATCCCTTCCCTTCAGCCTCTGTAGCCCGATGGGCAGAAGATGGATAAGCGTGTCATCCGCGGCGGCGTCGAGTGCACCTCCCTTACACATCAATTGGAAAGTAAGAAACCACGGCTGGAGACTCCAGCTCCAGGTGCAAACGGGTGATGTCTTCTCTCCTCGATTAACCCAGTTATCGAATTCGATCTGTTAGTATTTACATAGCGCATGTCTTATTTATCTGAAGTTTTACATTACTCCGACAAAGTACAATCGTAAACTTACCGATGATCAACCTAAGTTGATAGGAGTAACTTTGTAGTTTTGCAACGTAGCAACGACAGATGGCGTCAGCGTCGAGTAGTGAAGGTAAATGATTGTGCATTGTCTAAATATCAACAGAGACCGTCGTTTTGCTGTTTCAACACAGTTCCTTACTTTGCCTCGTCTCAGCTAATCTAATGCAATCTTTTCTATAGTTCACGTGATAAAGAATTTTTGACTTCCCAAGGATCGTTTTAATCTCGCTTTATTCTGTATATTAGTCCAATCTTCATGAAGATAATGAAACTCACCAATAACGAAGTATCATTGGAAACATTTGAATGGGTTCACACAGCTCAAGTAATAACAACGATAATAATGATAATAATAATAATAAAACATATAATGATGATGGTGATAATAATAATAATAATAATAATAATAATAATAATAATAATAATAATAATAATAATAACACGAGGCCTGACCTTCAGGGCAACTTATTTAACACGGTATATAGGTCTACAGTCCCATATAATCTCCAAGTCCCTGGGGACGAAGTGCCACTGGACAGATATAGTAATAATGATGATTATTGTTATAATTATAATTTTTAAATCACACAGAAATACGAATATTATGCGCGGTTAGTCCGTGGCCAGGAAAAATGCAGTTAGATAATTATTGGCCAATAATGAGTTTTGAACAACTTACTAAGGAGAAAGATTTCAAACTAAGGGAAAAACCAATTCCGTTCGTCAGTGGAACCATTTGAAACGCACGAGAGCCCATGTCACTTCTGCTAATGAGGAAATGGGTCCACGAGCTTACAGCCAAGAAGCTATGACTTAACAATTTACTATAGCATTGCAAATAAGATAACACATAATTATTCAGTGTGGATGTTATGCGCACTATCTTCACGGCTATTTCAAGTAAGCTCATTAGTTGAGAGTCGCTTCGATTACTGTAACCTCATATTGCTTTTTGTTGGTGCCACACAGTCAAACAAGCTGAAGCTCCAAATGGTTAAAAACTCTTTCACTGCAACCATTAATAATGCGTGAAATATGAACATAATTTAGATGTTTGCATTGGCGTCCCGTTCGGCTCATCAATTGTCTAAAATTGGGAATCTTATTATTAAGCACATTGAAATATGGCCAACCACAATATATAAATCAATCTTAGTTCGCCAAATGTACCATTATTCAATCAATTTCACTGTCTCTTCTTATCACACCAGAGATTATAACACTGTACACGGTCGAACACTCTAGGCCATACCCAGTGAGAGATCGTGTTCACTTGCCGAACTTAGATAATGTATCTCTCTCTCTCTCTCTCTCTCTCTCTCTCTCTCTGTATTTCTCTCTCTCTCTGTATCTCTCTCTGTATCTGTTCCTTCTGCTCACATGCTTATGCAGTTTCGTATTTAGTTTAAGACTTTCCTGTTTCACAATGCTCCAAAGACTATATTGGTGTCTGGTATTTTTATATTGACATGATTTCAACTCAACCTTGGAGCGCCTTCGATTGAGTTCCTGTGCAATAGAAATTCCAAATTAATAATAATTATAGATAATAATATCTTCACTCTGATGGTCCATATTTCTAATCCAAAAAATCACACAATTGGCTTAAAATTTTATTCTTTCATCTCTCTAACTTTTTATTTACTTCCTTCCTCATTATAAAATCATTTCTCTTTGCAAGGCACCCTTGCCTGGTCTATTTATTTCGTTTTTAATGACATTTAGTTTCTTTTATGGTCAAAAAATTGATTGCAACAGAGAAGATATGGAATGGACCAAAGGAAATTATGGATACGATATGTAGGATTCCAGCTGAGGACAGCTCCTCGCAAACCATGGCTATCGACAGGGATACTGCAGGAGGTGGAAGAAAAATGAAAATGGAAGCATCGCTGCATAGAGTCGGCAATGAATAAATATTAAGAGATTAAACGACTAAATGAGACAAACAACAGAAAATGTGGAGGGAAAATGTGATGATCTAGAACAACTGCAATGCAAACGGAAGACATGACATGGCATATTAAAAGATTAAAACAATAGCAGGGAAACAAAGTGGACATGGAGACATTGCAGTCAAAGTCAGGAATGGAAAGTTATTGCAGGACCCAGAGACAGTCATAAGCGATTGAAGGAACATATACATCGAAGCTGCAGTATAAAGGCGAAGGTAACACTAACAGAGATGACTACAAAGAATAAGCAGCGCAGAGTGATGATCATATATGGGACGGGATGTGCCGAAAGAAGAGAGACCGGCTGCTATTGGAGAAATAAAAAGCAATG
This sequence comes from Bimastos eiseni, assembly GCA_959347315.1. Classification (NCBI taxonomy): domain Eukaryota; kingdom Metazoa; phylum Annelida; class Clitellata; order Crassiclitellata; family Lumbricidae; genus Bimastos; species Bimastos eiseni. The sequence continues at coordinate 18,722,790 of OY365812.1, forward strand.
AGCCTGAAGGGATTGATAATAACCCAATTGAAATGCCTAAAAATTGAGGGAAAGGCAATGAAAGAAGTAGCACAGCTATGCAAAGACATGCATACATACACAACACGGGGTATATATAGTCAGAGGATGTCTTACAGTCTGTTATGGTGCTGATCCAACGCAAACATCAAGCGAACATTACATAGACCTAGCCTAACTATTTGCCTTCTCGTGCATGTATCAAAAATCGTACTAAGAGTCTTCACGAATAAGTACAGTCTAGGGAAGTCTGAGCATGTTCCAAGGCAGGATGAAGGAGGAGGGTTCTGCGGTGGACTTGCAACCCACCCCGGTAAAACAAAGCTTATAACCGAAACAATGCAACATATTCAATCGCCAAACCACAGGCTGGGAAAAGAGGAGGGAACAAGGGAAAGATGCAATCCTGTGAAACCGGCAGAGGATTGCAAACCGCCAAGCTCCTACATGAAAGGTCTCAATGAGATGAATGGAGGAAGTGCGTTGCCCGATGTGTGGACCTATACAGGAAGGACTAAGTACTAAGTAAGCTAGGGCGGATACAAATGACTTTAGTGGAAAACCGATGCGGTTACAAGGAGGGCAAAGGCAAGGACACAAGAGATACATTTTGAGCACTGCTGATAACGGCAAAATAATTCAACAACATGGACAGAACATCTCCCTACTCATTGTAAATTATGAAAAGACTTTCGATAGAGTAGATTGGAAGGAATTAATGCATGCTTGAGAAGAACATGGGTACAATGGAAAACCAGAAGACTCATAGGAAAAATTAAAAATGGGACAGAAGATAAGAATTAGGAAAGAAAGTTTTTCGAACCAGAAGTGACACGTAGATGAGTAAGATAAGGGCGTTCACTCTCGACAATACTTTTAGCGAGATGCGATCGAGAGGGTCTAAAGATGTGAGGAAGATTGACGAAAGCCAACGACTAGGAAATGAAATGGTAGGTGACCAGAAAGAGCTAAAGAAAGGGCTATATAAATTATGTCTTTTTTAAAACAAGAGGAGGATTAATGAAAGGCAAGCTAAAAAAGAATATGAAGAAACGAATAATCAAATCTCGAAGTAACCAGGATGACATATTCGACAACATATGCAGGCTGTGATACGCCCACACAGGCAATCCTCAACTTGTCCATCTATTGTTAAACCCATCTGTTATCATAATTGCTGTCCTAAGTTTTGATATTTCCACATATGAGACTAGGACTCAAGCTGGGTCACGAGCGTTGCGTCAAATCAACGATATCAAGTGAAGAACAACATCCAGGTATTATGAAGTGACGGAAGGCGCATTGGCGTGTGAATGGTCTGTCATGTTGGTTAACCATCCACTATTTTAATGAATGGCTCGGATTGAGCCGAGTCAGATCTGAGAGATATCTTATACTACATCAAAGAAAGGCCACAGATCTCAGTGTGTCAGCAGAAGTGAACATTTCTCTTTATTACGTACTAATGCATACGTGGCTTACATACCCTCACGCATGAATTAAAATGCACACATACTGAATAGAATATGCATATTTGTCATGCATATATATATATATATATACATATAGCTATATCAACATCCATCCATCCTTCTATTCATCAATCCATTCAACAGTCCATCCATACCAAGCAATCAATCAATGCTTTTTTATTGTAACCAACCAGATTAACAGCAACGAGAAAATTTTCCAAGATTCCAACGACATTGCTAACAATTGGGGGCCCTGAGTGGATCTTGAACCCGCTAGCTAGGGTCACCAATAAAGTACTTGCTAATTATACATTAAAGACGATCGATTAACATATTTCCAATTATGATGAACAATTTCACTTAATCATACGATTAATCCAGTTACGACTTAATTGATTATCATTTTATCTTAACTAACGACATGAAAATATAATAATACAATAATACTAACATAATAACATAGGTTTATATGTTGACATATCATAATATTAACATAATAACATAGGTATACAAATTATATTTACAGAGCAAGCTACTTATTTTCATTCACTATGTAGGCGCGCAGGCTTTTTTGGAATTCATGTATACAGACCGTGAGATTGCTTAATTTGCGGAGAAATCTTCCGCATGTATGCATGCATACAGTCATACATACATGTATGCATACATACACACGATATACAATATTGTCATTAGGCTTAACTCGAATTCGATGTGAGGTATAACTTAAGGTCTGAAGAGGCGATTTGGTAATTCTGTATGAATTTCTTTAGGCTCTTCCATTTGTTATTTCTCAGTTGCATGGGGGTCGGGTCGACGGGTCATCGAGGCCCGATTGGCAAAACTTTCATTGCTGGCTCCCTCATAATATTGATTTAGTTCAGATGCCACGAAGACTTGAACAAGTGGCCAACTCATCAAAGCTCTGATCGATGGGTTGCCCACTTAACGCAACACGTAACTAAAATGCTGCATAAAGCCTTGGACCCAAGTACAGTAGCCAACATAATAGGGGTTCTCAACTTCTCACAGTAGGGTTTTTCACAGTAATCTTACTGTCTATGTTCATTCTGCTTGTTCTTTGTTCCTTTCTTTTCCTCTTATTGCTGCTTAGTGTGATGATTGCTCCTACCTATAATCCCATTTCTCTACTCCCTATAATCCTCCTTTCCCTCTTCTCGGTAGCTCCTCACTTTTTAAACCTCTAAATGCATTTCTTGTCTAACTCTTTCTCATCGTTCCCGTAGAATAGTTGTATCCTTACACCTTGTTTACCTTTCATGCGCACATCTTTTCTTCTGTCCAAGAATTCCTTACTTCTCTCACAATCGTCATAATTTTCCATCTTTCTCTGCTTATTCTTTATTTTCCAACGCCTTAGAAAACGTTGTGTCTAGGCCTATATTTCCAGGTGATTTTCCAGCCAAAGTTGTGCAGGACCACTGACAGTATACACGGCATGCATTAGTAGGTCTGTGTAGATGCGTCATCATAATTATGAGCCATGAAAGTAGTTGTACTTTAGCAAGAGTATGATGCTATAGGCCTACGAATTATAAGAATCCACACATGCGAGTTATCTCAAAGTCGAGTAGATTAGAAGGCAAACAGACGAGGAAGGCAAACCGACAGATGGATGACAGAAAGAGACAGACACTGGAGCACATTCAGATACAGACAAGAAAAAAATCAAGGCAATGAAGAAAGTGGCGCTTTTGGCAGCCAATAATATTCAAGAAACTGCAAAGAATTGAACTCGTGACCTTCTTGTGCTGTGAATTTGTTTTCTGTAAACATAGACCCTATGTTATATATATATATATTACAGTACTTATACGTGCGTCAGTTTATATACTGGAACTGAACAGGTGTTTGGCAGCGTCTTACGTTGCTTAGTTAATTAATTCGCCTGATATTGGTTTACGCTCTGCACTTGTGTCGCTGTAATTAAGTTGCTGAAGTAATTGATTAGGAGTTTGTGCAGTATAGTCGCATTATGTTAAATGCGTTTAAAGGATTGATTGAGTTGAACTTAACACTTCATTCTCGAGTTTTATAGGAATGAAGAAATATTTGAAAACTTTAAACCGTCGATGTGGATCAATAGCCGCGTACTAACAGAAAAGTTAGTGATTTCGAAGTTGGAGTAGAGGATGACGGTTTATTGAGATCAGAGAGTATAATAAGAGAGGTGCCATGTGCCTTAATAATTGTGCTTTAGCACCATTTTTAATCACTTCTCCTTTAGGAGATTTAAATGGGAAAGGCTTCTGCTACTACGACTGTTCTCTGTCGGCAGATTATCTGATGCCCTCAGCGTTACTTCAACACTTGTACAAGTGTACCCTGCTGCCTCCAAGCCCCAGGCACTGAAAAAAGCACACAACCATATTATATCCACGCATGCATATATATATACGCTATGTATACATATAATATATATGTATACTTATAATGGGCCTGTATAACGTTATATTCTTATGTGTATGTGTGTATATATAAGCGTGCATGTTATCGTGTATACAAATGCGGCTGTCGGTATACACGGCGCGTCTATAGTTTGCGTCTGTGGGTCTACATGCAAGATCGTTGCTCAAATGAATACCAAATGTTGCTAATGTTTCGTCCGGATTCTAAACGCCCTACCGACAGATGCCAGCCGATCGACCGACCGGACGACCGTTCGTGCCATCGACAGACATACATACAGACCATTAGCTAAACGGGTCTCCTTCCTGACGGCCTAAGGCACCGATGCTTTGACCCTGCTCCTCCGATCATACGGAATATCGTCGATTCTCTTTCAGTCTGGACGAGGTTTCTCACATTCGGGTCAACATAAAACTGTGAACTCAGTCGAACCGCAATATACATACATAGGATCGGTTCTTATTCCCCAGACAACGAGGTCATCTGATAATATTTTGTCTTATCCGATTCCTACCAAAATCAAAAACTGTTCGTGGTGAACGTGGAGCCTCATAAGTTGCTGAACCTACTTTGTGGAACCATCTTCTGTATCTGAGCGCTGTGTTCAGTTGCTTATGTCGCTGCTTCGATCTCAACTAAAAGTTCACCTCTTTCAAATTAATTATCTCTGTTTTTTTGTCTCTCTGTCTGTGTCTGTCTGTTTGTCTGATCCTCTGAGTGTTCACCTGATAACGAATTAGTTGTTGATTGGACACCTGTCGATGTCTTGTGCATTAAGCACCGCCGGCGCAATAGAAGTTGTTGATTACAATTACAATTATATCATTTTGAATGTCAACACTACGTTGACAAGCAACAACTACAACAGCAGTTCTTGAGACCAGCATCATCGTCGTCGTCGTCATCATTTATTCGTTCTAGGGGAGATAGCGATTAATTTAATTATAATAGTTGACTCTTACAAGATTAACAATTAGGATTAACAATTATTATGTTGATCAAAAGTTTATTTCGATTAAACCAAATAAATGCTATTGTTACACTTGTCAGACAAATTAATGACATTTCAATTAAAATTCGGTTATCCAATAGTTTAAATCCATGATGTTCATGTAAGCGATCTGATATAATTATGTTTATATTTAATAGCTCAATTACCATCCGCTGCCATATTGTAATGTTTACTGTTTTTATTGTTGTTTCCAGACTTCCGGTATATGTACATATTAGTGATGGGTAGAAAAATTGAAACGAATAGTCGTTCCACAAAAATGTCATCATTAAAAAATTGACGATTAATCGATTTATTAATTGGGCAATTTCCACAGCCTTAATTCATTTGTGTATTCATTTTGACATTCATATGGCGTTCAGTCAAGAAGTCTGCAGACATGAATGTCTGCTTCATGATCATCGCTATCATTCTCATCCCCGGTTTCTGAATCTTACCTCACAAAGACGATGAGTCGAATGAAATTCATCCTATCACCTGTCTATCGTTCAGCGCATTTTGTCCTTTTTGTCAACGGACATAGTTGTCATAAGCTGTCGTTACACCCTGGATCCTTCCATCCATCTTGACCTTATTTTCATTGCTGTTCTCTTCAAATTCCTTACTACTAATTAAATTGAGTAATATTTTACTAGCTGTCGTTCATTTGTGCAGCCAGTCAAAATCAATCCCTATCAATATTCTTAATCGATTAACACGACTGATGACGATAATTTCAAATGATATTTCTATTATAATGATATTATTATGGCGACACTATTGAAAGGACTGTGCTCCTACCACGGACTATCCTTTGGACAACCCATCTGATTTGATGCAGTGCTTGTGAATAAGCTGGTACCCTGCGCTTGGCTTTCAAGTGGCGCTTTAGAAATTTGGAGATTACGATTACGATTACGAAAGCAGTAACAGCATATTGATAGTAGTAGCAATAGGAATAGTTTTGTACTTTCATCGACAGACTGTGTGAGGTCACATTTCCCCTCCAAACCCACATTCATTGAATGACTCTTCAATTGTAGGTTTCTTTAATTGAAAGGTCGCGGCCACATCGAAGGGACAGAGATGGTTGCCATCGTTTCACTAGTATCAAACCCCGTACCGTGTCTGAGCCAGACGGGGCAAAAGTGAAGAGGGACCCGTCGGCGGTGGCTGCCTCTGCGGGACGTGGCCTCGCCGCCGCGGGGTGTCGGTTTACCGTCACGGCCATCAGAACGACGGGCGTGTTTGGAGATAAAACACGGCGTGCTGACGTAGAGGATACAGCCGCTGCGAATTGGACACCGGGCGGGAGGAAGATTCGGAGGGGTGTTTGGAAGGGGTGGGGTGGAATAGAGGAGGACACTGCGGGAGGAGGATTGGAAGAGAAGTATGGAGGGATGAGAGATTAGAAGAGGGAGGAAGATTGAAAGGGAGAGGGACTGAGATGGAGGAGGAGATGGTGGAGGAGGACGAGGAGGAGTGATGCGCCGAGGGAGGGAGTGATACTAAAAGAGATTGAGAAAGACGGGAAGGGTGGAGTAGGGAGGGCGATGAAGATGATCGAAGCCTGGAGTAGATATAGGCAGTGGAGGTTGAGAAATAGAGAGAGGCAAGAAGGCAGGAGGAGAGAGAGAGCGAGGGAGGGAGGGAGAGATGGAGGGAGAGATGGAGAGAGGACTAGGACGAAGCAGAGAGGATGAGATGCATGTCTGCTGAATTGAAGCATGAACGATTGCGAAAAGAAGTATTAAGTGCGAGAATATATAACTTAGAGAAGAAGAGGAGAGGAACAGAGGCTGAGACAGAGAATTGAAGTGAGCAGAGCAAAACACAGACAAACGAATTGACATAAATAGAGAGACATACTAGGTTAGATGACTTAAAGGTGAATGGTTTACCATTTCTCACGACTCCGGGCATTTTACGTACGTATCCCGTTTCGAATTTGAGGAGGGAATGCTGGATGAATGAAAAGAAGGAAATGAATGAGAGGACAAAAGTGAGGACGGAACAAAGAGCGGGAGAAAGGAAAGAAGCAAATCTAAGTAGGCCTACTTCATAAAAGAAAAAATCAGGAAACGTCATGTCAGCGAGAAGAAAATTTGAATTGCAACGGGCAAATTATCCGTGCGATAGTTGCGTTACAAGATCAAAGAGCTGGAGTTTAAAGAAGAAAAGTCGATATGAATGATAGTATTGATAACGGGAAGGATCAGGGCAAAATGACGAAAGAAACTGAACGATGAGAAATTGAAAGGTAATAAAACACCCATGGAAAGCAGAGAAGTTAGGTAAGAAGGTAGTTAAGTATAGGTGGAAAGAGTTTAATGGAAGAAGAGGGAAGGGCATTAGGCTGCAAATAAGAAATCAATAAAACAGAGAGGATTAGAAAGATGGAAAACAGAAGCAATTATCTATATCAGGGGAAGTTGGACATAGAGGGCTGCAGAGACGAGAATTACAACGCGTGAAAGATGGGTTTAATGCGGAGCAGAAACTGCGACCGTTTTGCCGGAAATAAAACTTGCTTTGCGGGAGAGACTTGAGGAGAAGACAAAAGCAGGCCACACAACAAAGCTGGTAGAGCAACGGAAGGAAGCGGAAGAAGAGGAGAGAAATGGATTCAATTTCAGCTAAAGTTATTTTCCAGTATCGCTGTACATTGTAGGTATGTAGTCCCTCGGAAGCAGCAGTTCCTAACTGGGTGCTTAGGGGAGCCCACGATCGACCCCAGAGGTAACGATGTCGGGTCGGGTGGAAGCAGTTAACAAACGGAGCGATGATAATAGGTCGCGCGCTCAGCCAAGTTTATGATTAGCGACGAGAATCGAATTATCATCTCATCTTCTCGTCTCCTTTCACGACCTCACTAATTCTTCTTCTTCTGTTGTTGCCAACAGAACAATGCCTTAGGCCTGACCTCCTTCAGTGCCTTAGACCTACTGGAATATGACTCCACACATATACACACACTCGCGCACACACACACATACACATACCTCCAGACACACGCATTTTTACGCACACCCATACACACTTATGCCTTTATCTTCTGACATCAATAATCACTCGTCTGTAATTCTTTAATATTTTTGCTGCCATTGATTATTTGATATGGTGATGATGACATTTTGTTACATTGATTTGAAATTTCCTTTGGTTTTATTGACAATCCTTGTCTCTGGCTTCAGTCCTATCTCACTGACCGCACTCAAATATTTGCTTGTAGGGAATCTAGAATCCCTTCATCGAGTGTCAAGCAGTCAAACATGGTTTCTCTCAGGGCTCTGTTTTGGGCCGCCCTTGTGTCGTCTCGGCTGATATCCTTGTTCTTGTTTCTAAATAATCAGGTCACCTCTATGCTGATGATATACACTCGTTCCTTCATTCGTGGTTCTCCCTGCACACGCAGAGCTTTCTCTCACTGGCAGCATTGACAGCAGCATTGGACACTCTTCCTCTAACCGCTTTGCCTAAATTCTCCTAAGACACAACTTATTTGGCTTCAAACTCGTCAACAACTTATTAAGCTTAATGTTGTCTGTCTTTCTGAAGGATTTTATTTTGTTGTTCGTTAACCTTTGCGTTATTGAGAAAAGCACTTTTACCCTTTCTGCTCACATTGCCAACCCTACCCGCTCCTGCTAATTCCAGCTGAGACTGTTCAGATCAATTCAGCTCCCTGTCTCCTCTTCCACGCTAAGTCCTATCGTTCACGTCTTCATTTCTTACTCCGAATGGACTACTGTAATTCCCTCTTCATCGGTCTTCTTAATAAAAGTCCTCCAATTCCTCTACAATATACTTTGGATGCTGTTAGACTGGTAGCTCGCCTTCCGCCAGTATGTGCCAGTGATTGAGGTGCGGCAATTGTCAAAATTAATACGCTTGACAACCTGCATTGGCTACCCCCCTCCTTTCCTCATATGTTTTACTTATGGACAAGGACCAACCAAAAGTTATGGTCCTTGCACTCATCTAACGATCCTCTTCTCAGCCTTATATATCTCTGTGATCTCTTCCGCTCATCTGGCCGCCTGCCCACCTCACTCTCGACAGTCGACACCTGTATTTGCTATAAAAATGACCTGAACTTTTTCAAAAATCTCGCACTTTTCTTTATTGGTTTTACTCGGTGGAACCAACTTCAGTCGATGACTCTCGATCATTGCTTCAAGCTGAGGTCTCCCTGCTTCTTATATCCTTTTCTATCTAGATCTCGGGCGCTGGAAGTTCGCCTGAATGGTTCAGCCCAACGAGCGGCGCTATATAAATCAACGGACACAACACCATGCAATATATATATATGCGAAAGCGTTTATGAATGAATGCATGTATATATCCGAATATTCACATGTACGAAGTTTATAGCCATGTCTTGTATGTGTATAAGTTGTGAATCAGAGGCGTATGTTTCACATCACCGGTAGATGTCGGCTGAGCACCATCACCACAGGATGATAATCGTTAAGCTTTCTTCGTTGCTCTTTCTCTTTTATTACGGTCTTCACTTAATTCTTTCTATCCATTATCCCTCTTGATCCTTTCTTACCATTTTTTTTACTTAATAACAGTTTTAGTATTTATTGCTTTTGTAGCGACCCGTGTTCAAAGTTTAACGTCATCTAATGGTTGCCTGGACCATTAGTTTTTATCGGTGATCAGTGCTTCTTTAGCCGGATCTCATCTACATTGTCGAATGGAATGATGCATAAATTAGCTGCCAAATAAAACAAACTTTAATCAATACAATCACTCATAAATTTTACAATGATTAAAAATTGAATCATTAAGGTTTATATCAGACTCCAGAGTTTTTGCACAACTACTATTTTTTAATTTTTTGCACGACGATACTGTTTTTGTTTTAAAGTAATTGATAAAAAGGTGCCGGAATACCGCTCCGGCGCGTTACGCCAGAAAAAAATGTCGATAACTCATAATCATTTAGCATCATCGTCATCATTATAATCAGTTGTTAAATTTAGCCAGCCAATTAGCGATGACGGTTTTTTAATCAATGACCTCGAATCATTGTCTTCAGTCATTTGGCAAGTCCAGCGAATCACTGGTGTCAATGTGACAGGTACAATGTTAGGTTAAATCTTGTTTTGTCTATTAGATATCGACTCTTTCCTTTGAACATTAGGTGCATTGTGCGGATTTCAGTCAATTGGCATTTTTCCCACATTGACAAACGAGGGAAGGAGTCATCATCACTGAACGAATTTGTCAGCTGCAGTGTTTTTCGGATGTCTTAGAGCAATCTTATGTCGTCACTTCTAGTCTTCCTTTGTCTTGAAATTCCTGCAATTTTTGTGGTAGATTCACTTCTGTTGTGAGAATTCTTTCCTCATTAGTTATAACAGCAGCATCTATTAATATAAATACCCTTCTCGATCCTTGCCTCCCTCATTCCGCCTTCCTTCCTTATTTCCTAACTTCATTCGGTCCATCCTGCTTCTTGTTTCCTTCATTGGTGAAGTTAGGCCATATATTTAATGAAGTGGGTGGAAAGGAGGGTGGCTAGTCCGGGGAGTGGGTGCGTTGGTGTGATGTATGGGTGCGTGAGGCAATGGGGTGGGGCGTTTTTGACTGTCGCACTCGGCGATGTATCTGGTCAAAATCGCGATGTGCTTTCAGTAACTCGCAGATAACAGGTTAGACTGATTCCAATCTCTGTATGTATACGTGTCTTTGTCTGCGTCCATCACTTTCCCTGTCTGCGTCTCACTACGTCGACGTCTAATCGCCTTCTGCGCCATATCAAATTGGCTGTCTTGCAGGCACTCCACAGCCAAGTTCATACATCATTCTTGAAGATGAAGTTAACTCATATATATATATATATACATATATATATGTGTGTGTGTGTGAGTGTGTGTGTGTGAATATATGTTAACTATATATAAACAGTAAACTCATGAGTCTGTTCATATATTGTAGGCATGTAGTTATACACAAACTTTAATATATATATATATGATGCATATATATACAAATATGCATGATATATATCTGATATATGTATCTTGTTACAAATGATTCAGACTGATATTTTAATGCTTATGGACGGTCTATGTGCGCGTGTGAATGTGCGTGGATGCTTGTGTTTGCTTTCCTTTCTGTGTCTGCGTGTAAACTCGAGTGAGTTTTTCTTACACGAGTCGAGGCATTGTTTATATTCTGCGTTAATTATGAATATTTATTATGTCCAAAACATCTTCATACATCATACAAGGCACTTATGTCCGCGTCAGATGATCTCTATAGCAAATAAATCTGATGATAAACCTTTGTATAGATACATATATGTATATATATATATATATATTTATGCATATATACATGTGTGTATATATATATAATGAATATGTTTTACCCGCGAAATATATGCAATAATGGATAGCATTAGACAATTGTTTAGACGAGGTGTATTGTGTTCGTGAACGCTGACGTGAGTATGGCTAATAATCTGAAAAGAATTTTGGGTGCCTTAAATGGGTCTGGCGAATAATGAGAACAAAAAGAGGGTTAAAGGTTTTTTTCAGAGGGTGTTATATTGAGTAAGGTTCTCCAAACACGGAAAGTTAGTAGCATTTGCTTGCATGGTCCGCAGCCAAAGGATATACAACAGAGCAACATGGAATTTTTCTTCAGACGATACGTTTAGTCGAACTTGAGCGCTCAATTTCTCTATGCGGTAAAAGCCTATTTAATCTCTAAAGTCGTTTAGCCGCAAAGTAGAGTTCATTAATAATTATAGCCCTACAAAAGGTTACAGCTCTCATAAATTAAATGTAAAATTATTATATTTTAAGTTAAATATATTGTCCTTGTACCAATTGTGATCTTGAAATACAAAATGAAAGAAATCATATCGTAATCTTTGTGCAATTATGATCTTGTGTAAATATATTGGCATCATAGATGCCATATACTGGGCTCTATGATCACAGGCTTTGGTAGATTGCACACTGGAATGTAGAATTTGATCAAAAGAATTTGTTTTTTGAAAACTGAAAAATCTTAAATTTCAACATTTAAGTTTCATAGGTTTCTGACTTTTTCCGTTTTTTAATTGTGGTTGCGTCTAATTATAATGCTGCATGTAGCTTTGCACGCTATAAAGTCTGCACTTTGCAGTTCCCACGGTTTGAACTATGTGGAAAGGAGACCGGAAAACTCCGTAGGATGATCATCTTTTATTCTTATGGGTCGTATACCTTTTTGTCCGATGTGCGACTATTCGTATTGACGCAACTTGGGCCACAGAGAGGCAGAAGCTCTGAACACTCGTGCCATCTGTCAGCTGTCCACGAGAATCCGTTGGTTGGTTCCACGCTTGTGCGTGGGCCCACCACTGGTGAATCTTTTCAGCTTATTGTGCATAGTTTGCTAACAGACGTATTTTGCTCGTCCACTATGACATGCATCTAATATCACTTAGGCCAGCGCGGAGAGCATCTTTGAGTAGATATCTTGAGGTGCGCTAGGTAAATGCTTGATCCCATTAAAATTACGTTTATAACCCCCTAAAAATCGTTAAGAACCTAAATACCTAATGGCCACCTAAAAAAACTGTTTCCAGCACTGATTACAAACTGATGCCTTGTGCTAATCCGTATATATGTACATGGAAGTCAATACTGCTCAAATGTTTGTGCATATAGGAAAATGATACATTATACTTATATTCTTTGTGTTCATAAGGACCTCCTCTCCGCATGTAGTAGTCTAACAAGAGCGGATAAATGTATAGACAGGCACGCGTGTGTGTATGCGTGTGGCGTATTGATATAGACTAGAGCCTCGAGTACAGATATAGCCCAAGATATAAGACCTGTATATATATATATGTGTGTAAATATATATATATATATATATATAAACGTTTAACATATATATATAATATCAAAGACATAGACAGACGTATACACACAGACATGGTTGTGTGCCGAATGGTATCTGGTTTAATCGTTGCTTATTCTTCTTCAGACGGATTCTTGCGTTTCATTTATTTTCATAACTGACTTTTATTCAAAATGGAATCCCATCTCGAAACGAACGATGGCAGCTCTCTCGGAATTCGATCGCTCGTTGGCTTGGCGCACGCATCGACCCTAGGCATATCCACAAGCACACATCCCTTCACTTGAAATGCATGCATATTGCACACGCATATTGCAGCTGTGTTCTGTATATATATATATATATATATATATACATATATATATAAGCTTTACAGTCCAGCTTTACTTGGGATTGAATTAAATTCCCTTGCCAACAAGCAATGTGAGCTCGATCCTATCCCACCTCTTTCCTAAAAGACTGTACCTCAATCCTTGTTCCTGTGATCACTAAAATCATCAATCTTTCGCTCTCTACCGGAAATTTTCATATGGTCGTTAAACACTCTAACGCCTCTCCCCTACTGAAAAAAGCAAATCTAGACAAAGAAAATCTTTTTAACTACCGTCCCATCTCCAACCTCTCCTTTCTGTCTAAACTAACTGAAAGAATTGCTCTTATTGACTACCTCTCAACAAACTCACTGCTAAACCCCCACCAATCAGGCTTCACTAAACACCACTCCACAGAAACTCTGCTTGCCTCTCTCTATAACAAATTGGTCTCTGCCGTCAGCCATCAACAAGTTTCCTGCCTCTGCCTCCTCGACATCTCTGCTGCATTTGATACCATTGACCACAGCCTTCTCTTGACTAGACTATCCTCTTGGTTTGGAGTTTCTACTCTGGTTCCAATCCTACTTATCTTCCAGATCCTTCTCTGTCAAAGCCTCCAAACTCTGTTCACAACCCCTTCCACTCAAATGTGGTGTCCCTCAAGGCTCCGTCTTAGGACCACTCTTCTTCATCCTCTAAACCACAGGGTTAAGTCATCTCATACACTCCTCCTCTGTCGACCACCACCAGTATGCAGATGACACTCAACTCTATATATCCTTCTCCCCAACCTCTTTCTCCACCCCATTGCACAACTACTGAATGTAGTAAACTTAGTCTCCGAATGGATGTCATCTAACCTCTTCTGCCTCAACCCTTCCAATACAGAATTTATCCTCATAGGCCTCCCTGACCAAATCAAGAAAATACCAGACCCTGCAATTCACTTACCCACCAACACTTCATCCCTTCCCTTCACCTCGGATGCCCCAGTCCGAAATCTTGGCGTCACCTTCGATCTTCATCTCTCTTTCTCCAATCCCAACTCAAACCTCTCTCGCTTCTGTTTCATGCACATTCGCGACCTCCGCCGCATCCGACCAATGCTCAACTTCAAAACTGCTTCCACCATTGCTACCTCCATCGTTACATCGCTACACTCCAAGCTCGACTACTGCAACTCCCTCTTTCTCAACCTTGAAACCACACAAATCAAACGTTTACAATTAATCCAAAACTCATTAGCCAGAGCCGTCACCAGAACGCCCAAGCATCATCACATCACTCCAATCCTCAAATCACTTCACTGGATAAAAATCCCAGAGCGCATTCACTTCAAAATCAATTAACTTACAACCCCATACAATATTCACAGCCAAAATATCTTCGCGAACTCTTCACCATCCAGCCAACCCCCTCTACCAGATCGTCCTCCTGCCTCACCCTCACTCGACCTCCGATTACATCTCATCTCAAGATCTCCAATCGCGCAATATCAAACGCCGCACCTCGTCTCTGGAAAGACCTACCTCCTGAATTTCGTGTCATCTCGGCTCCTGCACCATCATTGCCCGTCATGCAGCGTCATCTATCCCTAGCTCCTCTGTACATCACACCCCGGGCTTTCTATTCTAAACTCAAGTCCCACCTTTAAAATAACTCTTACCCAGACTCACTACTTGACATCCCACATGTCAATCCTCGATCAAAGCGACACCCTCCTTAACAGCTACTCTGCCTCCCTGCTGACCTTCTGGAAACCGAACTCTGACCGCCCACGGACTATCCTTTGGACAACCCTTTTGATTTGACGCAGCGCTCGTGAATAAGCTGGTGCCCTGCGTCTAGCTTTAGAGTGCTGCTTTAGAAATTTGGAGATTACGATTACGATTATGATTTTGAACTCGGCGAAAGCGTTCTGCCTCGGTTATGAAACTCCCTCGATCCATTCGACAAGCGCTCCCAGTGAAACCGTGATTATATAATTTCCATATTAAAAATAGCACATCCATCAGATGATGCAAATGTAAATGGTGGCTGTTATCATATGAAATATCAGAGAATTGTGCAATTAGAAACAAAGAATGTCCAAACATCGGAACTTAAAATAAATTGCCTGCTTAAAATAGTCACATTCACCTGGAAATTCGCACAACTTTTTGAAAAAAAATTCGCATTACCAGAGCTTTCCGTTCTTGAGCCCTTCTTGGGACCAAAAGCAAAATGTATCGTTTTATAGATTAGAGGTATATATTTATTAAAAAAACAATCGACGACTGCTATTTGTGAGACTTTTGAGCATATGTTTATTAAAAAATATAACAAATATCTATATTATATTATAATTATGTACTGATGTAAAATACTGGTGTATTGAAATATATTATGATATGTCATATATCATGTAATCATCAACTTAATACACGGTAGGCCTAGACTTTGGTAGAAGAAACCGATTAAAGAAATGCGGAGATGAACGTTCTCTAAATATCCGTACACCTGCAGGCACAATTGCATGCATTCACTAGATTTTAGTGGGACAGACATTCAGACAAATATGTAGGCGTTTATGTACAGGTGGAAACACTTTCTGAAATATAGTTTATATGTCATGATAATGGACCGTAGTTTGGAAGCCATCTTATCTGTTCTTCCAGTTTTTCATCACAGTCTTTTCGAAAGAGATCGTTTATCTCAATAACAGTATCCTATTAAAAGACTTGAAAAGACTAAGTTGGCTGCAGTCGATGACAAACGGTAGCTTGTGTAAGCATGGACTTAGCTTACTTAAGGTTACTTTCAGGAATGCAGTTGCAGTAGTCATATCGCCTGGAAATGAATAAGGAGGGGACAAAGGGGACCCACGCCCATTATTTAACAGTGGGACTCTAGTAAAGGACCAAACGATTATCACTCCCCAACCACCGGTTCTGTTTAGAAGATGGGTATCGCCGTCACTTTCAGTCAGCACTTGACGATTGCAGTTTCAACCAATAGCCCTTATCTTCTAGTCAAGTCAGGTGGATGTTATCCTATGGTGCAATTATTTATTTTCGCCACAGCATGATGGAGTCTAGCCATTTCATCCACCCACCCATCCATCCATCCATCATCCATCCATTCATCCATCCAACGTAACAGTGAGCCATTCACCCTCGCACCCATCCATCCACCCATCCATCCATAAATCCTTCCATCCATCCATCAATCAATCGACACATCCATCCATCCATGACTCCTTCCATCCATCGATCAACCCATCCATCCACCCATCATCCCTCCATCCATTCCTCCCTCCATCCATCCATCCATCCATCTATACCTATGTCCATCCCTCCATCCATCCCTCCCTCCATCCATCCATCCATAAAATTCATCCATCCACCCATCCATCCATCCACCCACCCATCCTTCCATCCATCCATTCCTCCATCCATCCATCCATCCATCCATCCATCCATCTATCCATCCATCCATCTATCCATCCATCCATCCATCTATCCATCCATTCACCCATCCATCCATCCATCCATCCATATATCCACCCATCCATCCATCCATCCATCTATCCATCCACCCATCCATCCATCCATCCATCCATCCATCCATCCATCCATCTATCCATCCATCCATCTATCCATCCATCCATCCATCTATCCATCCATTCACCCATCCATCCATCCATCCATATATCCACCCATCCATCCATCCATCCATCTATCCATCCATCCATCCATCTATCCATCCATTCACCCATCCATCCATCCATCCATCCATATATCCACCCATCCATCCATCCATCCATCTATCCATCCACCCATCCAACCTGGCAGCTATGGATCCACCCTCGCATCCATCCATCCATTAATCCATCAATTAATTCTCTAACACATTCACTCTTTTTTCTATAACGGACGGAATCATCAGACATCTCGGTTTGCAGTCGAATGAGAAAAAACAGATGCAAACTCAGTGGTCTAGGGTTTGATTTCACTGGATCCCATTTCATTACTCTGACAGACTAATTATGCCTCGTTTCTTCAAATTATCCAATGAAGGTTACTGGGAGAAGAGCACAAATAGCACTATATAACTGAACAACTGTTGATTGTTAACTGCAGAAGCGACAACAGACGACAGTCAGACCCTGTTTAAGAACTCCCTCTACGGCCTTGACCCCTTGACCCCGGACGGGTTCACGGATCCGATGTCAGTGACGCCCTCTATGGACGAGAACATGAGTGGCGAGGGGGGCGTGCGAGGAGGAGCGTCGTTTGGCTTCACTCAGGAGCAGGTGGCCTGCGTCTGTGAGGTCCTCCAGAACAGTGGGAACATAGACCGACTGGTTCGCTTCCTCTGGTCACTGCCCGCCTGTGAGCATCTTCACCAGAACGAAAGCGTCCTGAAGGCAAAGGCAGTCGCCGCTCTGCACTCAGGCAACTTTAAGGAGCTCTACCGGATCCTCGAGAGTCGTCAGTTCTCGCCGGCCAGCCACCAGAAGCTGCAGAACCTCTGGCTGAAGGCACACTACATGGAGGCGGAGAAGCTACGGGGCCGACCGCTCGGGGCCGTTGGCAAGTACCGCATACGGAGGAAGTATCCGCTGCCACGGACCATCTGGGACGGCGAGGAGACGAGCTACTGCTTCAAGGACAAGTCGAGGAACGTCCTGAGGGACTGGTACGCGCAGAACCCATATCCGTCGCCAAGGGAGAAGCGGGAACTGTCTGTTGAGACTGGACTCACGACGACACAGGTCAGCAACTGGTTCAAGAACCGAAGACAGCGCGACCGAGCGGCAGAGGCCAAAGACAGGTCAGTGAGTCAGTGCGGGTGGTCAATACTAGTAGGACAGGTCAAAATAAATGATCAATTGAATTGTGTATGAGCCTGATTGATGATAACGGCGATGGTGATAATTGTTGGCATGTGAGTATTGATTCTGCTGCTTTGACGGGGTTGTTACAGTTTGGCTGGTAGCATTAAATGAGAATCAGTTGAAGCGGACATGCAAGATACACTGGTTCAGACAAGGATTAAACTCTGTTAAAAACGGAAATTTAAATGATCATTACTCTTTACAAGAAGCGACGTAGAGGAATTAGAAAACACAGAGCAGGTCATGCATTATCGATCGACCTACAACAACGATATGATGTGTGACGATAATAATTATTGCCTATTTGCGATAATGAGAAGTAGAAGGGGAAGGAAGAACAAGATTTAGATGAATAAATGACAGCAAACGGTCATTCAACGGTCATTATGATAGTAATGATGCTGCTGCTGATGATGATGATGCTGCTGGTGATGATGATGATGGTGGTGGTGGTGGTGGTGGCGGTGGTGGCGGCGGCGTCGGCGCCGAAGACGATGACGATGATGACGATGACGATGACGATGATGATGACGGCTTTACTTTGCTAATACAGCATTGGGTGTTGTAGATATTTATTAGGTAATTTGCTTAAATTTGTTGAAGTCAACTATTTTATTATCTTATTAATGAAATGAAATGCTAATTAAATGTTCGCTTGAAGGGAGACGTCATCAGTTGGTCCGTGTCAGAATTCAGGATCCGACTTCGGATCCGATTACAGGATGAGCCAGGAACCGAAAAAGGAACCTCGCTCTCCACGGACAGAGGAATCGTCGTTCATGGACAATCACTCAGGACTGACTAATCTCCTCTTGGATAACAACAGTCCACTCCTCGCCGACCCCCACCACCATCACCACCATACACCGACCAGCCTCTTCCCGTCGACGACCTGCCCGCCGCACTGTCCCACATCAGGGGCCTCTCCCCAGACTCTCCTCCCGTCCGCCAGTCTCCTGATGTCTGAACTACTCTTCCAACAGCACAATACCGTCTCTGCAGGAGGGCATCTCGCTGGAGGGGGACACGGGTCTCTAGCGCCCGTCACCCCACTGCCAAATCTCGCGACCGTCTACCTCAACCCAAGCCAGGCCATGGCATCACAGACGCACTCGGACATTGCAGACCTACTATCGAGCTACCATAGACTGTGACTGTATCGGTCGGAGAACGTCCTTCCTGATCCGTTTGACGACAGCACAATCGAAACCGGTTTACGTTTAAGCAAACGCGATTCCTGCTCTATCGCCGCCAGGTTCGCAAATCCGCTTCGAAGTAGACAAACTTGAGATTAAACGTCACCAACAACAGATGCTCTCCAAACATAATACATTGTATTATGTCGGTGAGCATAATCTATCATACTTGTTACAGTAGGTGACGAGTGCGGAAATCTTAGTAGGTGGTGGCGCAACGTCGATCATTATTGCTGCTTCTTTCAACGTGAACACACGTGTCGAATTTCAACAACCCAGCGAGTATCGGTTATGAAAAGGGCCGCCGACAGAAATTCCGGATTCCTAGACTGGGTAGTCACATAAATCAGGGCCCTTAGGCAGGGCAGCTGCCACGGGTCTCTAATTATCTTTAGGCTTCATGAGGAACTTGATTGCGGGCCTGACCTTGGGCCCCTAGAAAGTCGCCGGGCCCCTGAGAACTTCTCCCATATACTCCCTCTCGGCGGACCTGGTTATGCTTCGTGGGTGTTACCAAAGAGTCTCGAGACGTAAATGACAAATCGCACGGTTAGGTCTTTAAGATTTGTTTTCCAAGTTGTTTCGAAGAAGGAATCGTTGCCTTAGATTGGATTAACGCCTTGACAATCACATATCAATTTTGCTGACATTAACTATTCGTTACGTTGCCTTATTTTCAGCATCCAACCTGACTTTCAATAATACACTAACAAGAGCTTGCATTAGTTGATGTTACTGTATTTTGAAGATGTGGGGCAGAACAAGAAGGTTGCTTAGCAGATGCCTTAACGTTAACCTCAAAATAGCCTTAAATTGCTACATTTCTGGTTTCAGCGATCACCGTTGACATGCACGATCGTTGCTTAAACAGCGAATTAGTTGACTTTTACGTACGCAGCTTCACTCTATAAAATATATTGTATATTGTTTTAGTATTTATTGAATTTCATGTAGTTTCTAGAGGTAGAAACAATCAGAGTTGTATGATCTCGAGACCGTGTGTCGGTCTCGAGACGTCTCGGGACAGTGTTTTAGTGTCTCGGTCTCGGAAGTCTGCTGTCTCGGTCTCGAGATAGTGTCTCGAATTTTTAGAAACTGTCTTGAAGTGAAAGGCTTGTTTTGTCTCGAACAAGAGATCTCGATAAGTTTCGCGTTAACTGTCTCAAAATCTTGCGGCAACAGAAAAACTATTCTCAGTAATTGGTACTATATACATAACAAGTTTCAAATTGAAATTACAAATGAACCTTATTCCCGAAAATTGATACATTAGTATTTTACATCATTTTATATAGGATCACTTGTCTCGTACTGTCTTGAGCCTAGTGTCTCGGTCTCGGTCTCGGCACCTCACTGTCTCGGTCTCGTCTTGGTCTTGAAGTTTCAAGTCTTGCATAGAACACTGGAAACAATACGTCATAGACATTATTAATTAATAATAATTAACGTATACGCGTGTGAAAGAACCTGCCAGTGCTAGCGATGACTTTTCCAGCTGTGTGAACATCACTCCGGATATATACAACTGTCGCTCTAAAAGAACTATAGAAACTCTCGTGAATCGTGATGGTTGAAGAGATGAATTTCCAGTTTCCCCTCGTTCCCGTTTTTAGACTCCCATAATTTTTAAAATTCCTCTAACAGTGGTATATCCCCTCCCCATATTTCTTTTTGAATTGAGAATTAGCTCTTAGGTATATGCATGGCGTAGGCCTTTAATCTCCTGACAGGCCCATAGCCAAAGTTCAAAGTAAAGACAAAGCAGAACCCACTCCTGAACTCTTCCCATTACCGACCTCTGCCCTGCCTTACCGTCCTCTCCACCTCCATATAGCCTTCCATTCCTCGTTGCGCTTACCTTCCTAATTCCGCTCACACCTTATGCCCTGCCTGGATAATGGATAAAACGCTGAGGCGCATAGCTGAGGAACCGAGTTCGAAACACGTATCCACGGTAAGGTTGACAAGACTTTCTTTTGCTAGGCGGCGAAGTTGTTAAAAGTAGCTGTAGACCTGTAATATTATTATAGCGTTATGGACTTATGGTGTGCCCTGTATTGTGACAGTTAAAATGACGTCGTTAGATGGCAGCACATGGTAACAACTGATTACATAGGCTCAGATGGGAAACAGAGTTATTTTATATTCTATTATGCTATAATGACATGTGACTTACTTATAAATTGCATTATATTGTATACTTTCATATTTCGAAGTAACTTTTCTGAGAATGACCGAATTAAATAGTTATTACCGTTAATAAGATTTGTCATTGAAAACTGTTTTTAGATGCCCAGACACGCTATAAAGACCTCTGGATAATGTGTCGTTATCGCTTCTCAGCCTTTTGGCTAAGATCAAAGCGTTTACTTGTCAGCTTAATACCTGATACGTACATTAATCACGGTTGCGTGATGCCGATGTTACTGGCTCTCGGCCTAGGCTGGTGATCAGATAATCCCTGATTCGCTGTCCCTGGTTTTCGTACGTTGTTAGCATTGAGATGATGGGGAGAAGCTGCGGTATCCTCCGGCTTCTCATTCTCTCCAGTGGTCCCCAGTGAGGGAGAAATTCAAACAAAAATAAAACAGCTTAGGCCTATTGCATGTACGTTCCGGGCGTGCTAGTTCGTAAAATTCCACTCTGGGGAATCTTTGCATAGTGGGTCTTTGGCTGTTTGCTAGGGTGCTCAAATGGAGAAAGGCTAGAAGTTGAATGAAAACCTCCGATCAGCCAAAAAACACAAGTTATTACAAAGCAGTAGCTTGACAATCGATCAATCAATCAAAAAATGATATAGCGCCCCTTCAAGTTATCTACTGAGAGGCGCTCCCGGCATAACCCTCGGCTGAAAAGGACAGTTTTAAGAGAGGCGTAAAATGAAGATGAGGAGTTCTTAGGTAGGAGACGGAGCTCTATGGGAAGTCCATTCCAAATTGTAGGTGACACGACCGAGAAAGCCTGATTGACAGGTAGTGCTAGATCGTAAGGCAGTGCTGTCCAACACGCGGATCGGATGAAGATGCGGCCCGTGAGAGGATTTTAAGTGGCCCGCTCGGGCTTGCAAAATTAGCAATTTTTAAAAATGAAGTAAAGACAAGAAATTTGCCTATTTTCATACTTGGCTCATCAACATGATGATAACCATCATTGTCATTATGTCATTATCAACGCTATACTCAAAAATAATCACCATGAACATCGTCGTCGTACCTAGTTCATTTTGTTACGGGCGGTACATCGCCAGTTTGCATTGCTACATCCACATGGTAGGCCTAGAGCTGATCCGATTTCAGACCAAAGGTCAGGTTCCCAATTAAATTTTAACCGCGCTTCGTAGATTGTTGTAGTGAGATGGTACAGCAGGCCCCCGAATTACGCCCTAGAAACACATTCCTACACAGAAATTTGCAAAGCGAAGTAGGTCATGGCGATGTCCATGACATCAGGATGCCAAATCTGTACAAATATTGAATTTATCTGCAGAAATAGAACAGTTTCTCAGTTCCCTGTCTTTCGGGGTTTTCGGGTTCCCCGATTCCCATTTCCCCGATTAACCAAATAACAGCGGGAAAAGTAGTAGTAGTAGGGAAAGTAGGTGGATTGGTAGGAGTAGTTTCAGTGTAACGACACTGTATGATGACAAAGATCATTAGCGTCGCCCTCCTCCGTTGTCCAGGCTTGAGAATTTCACAGCCTGAATGCAAGCAGTTGCGTAGTTAGTATAACGATGTGGAGCACAATAGATGAAAATTATTATTATTCTAATATAAGACGTTGAACGAAAGAACGCAAATATTTAGGCCATTCCGTAGTTGCCAACATAAAATACGTAGGCCTATCATGAATCTGCTTCTCTACGACATATTTGTACTTCAAGTTTATCAATTCATGGTGAAGTTTTTGCTACAGCTGGTAGATCTTATCACCTTTCCACACTTACAAAGAGGGCCACATCAGCTAGCCAACTTTCGTTGCGGACTCATAAAATTTGAACTGTATCATGAAAGAGACTCCCAGACGATTCTCGACTTTAATATTGTACATTGAAAGGTCAAATGTCTTCACCATCAAACGGGACTAAAGGTAGGCAAACTTTATTCCAATGTTCCTTCTGCTTGCTCTCTAACGAATGACTCAATCAAACTCTTGACTCTGATGCACAAATGTCTCAGCAACTGTGCACCACGTTTAATATCTTACAGACCACATCAGGCCATTATCAGATGAACCTCTGCAGCAGATCATGGCTGCAATATTCCAAATCCTCCAATGTTTTCGTTCAAAGAGCGAAAACTAAAATGGGCGATATGGCCTTTCAGGTCGCTTGCCAACGTGCCTTCAAAAATTGTTAAAATCGTACTTTCTATCTAACTTCGAGAATTAGTCTTATAATTTGCAGCGAACTGTCATGTAAAGCACCCTAGAAGTAGCTTGCTACCGACGGCGCTATATAAATGATCGTAATTACAATTACAATTAGGCTACACGACTCTAGTTTCATCTTAGAAGACGAAACGTCATCGTTCAACTGTGTAAAGAGTTGCTCCTTGCTCTGAAGTCTCAGAATAAAACAATTTTAAAAACCCACATTCATTCAATTCTAACAATACAAAAGTAAGCTATATAGCCTATATATTAAACCTACTTCTTAGTGTTAGAAAAATGATAGTACTTTTCCTTATAGGACTGCCATCAAGCTTGATTAATGGCTTTAGGCATTAATTCTTCAGCTCTGAAACGGACTCTGAACTGTAGTCTGTTCAACGCTCTGTTTGAATTTTTTCTCTCACATCCATGCCACGTCTCAGGTTACTATAGCAAGATGCAACGACCGGAGCGCTAAAATGGATATTTTTCTCTAAATGGATGAATCGGATTGGTGACCTTGTTCTTACTGTGACCCGCGAAGGCTTCTTCGTGAAGACTATTTGCTGCGTTCAGATCGAGCTTTAAATTCGGATGTGAATTATAAATTGGTAAGGCCAACCGGCAGCCAACAGGAATTTGTTTTAAATAGAGGCCATAAACAAAATGCCCAGACATTACTTAACGGTGAGAATCGTTTGACGGGATACGGGGCGAGTTTTAGCCCGCAGGCTATAATTGCTCCTACATGTAACTAAGCTTAAGAAAAGCTCAGAAAGGGTTATGAGTATGAAGTGTTGCTAAATTAATTTTTCTTAATTTCGGCTTTCGATAGCGGTCGTCGAGTCCCCTCTCATCGTATTATTTGGTTTAATGTCAGCGAATAATTATAGGCTACTCATTAGAGCGGAGTTATTTGGAGGCGAAAATGTAGAGGACGAGCTCAAAACAAGTCCCTGCAGAAACTAAACGACCACACACTTATTCATTACTTCTATGCCTTCATCGTACTATCGCAATATTGACGTTTTAAAAGTACGCGTTATTGCATAATGCCAATTTGCCTTAGACATTATAAACGTACAATCTGTTACTACAGTAACACCCGAAGTAACACCTGAAGAAATCAAACATCGTGCGTTTAAAATTTCTGCAGCGTTCGGGTGATGAAGGAAGACTTTTAAAGCGTACAATCAACATCCACACTTCATATTATAAGTTGACGTTTGGCACAACACACGATGGTCAAAAGAAGGAAAAGGCCAATGGGGTCTTCCGAAGTAGACCGATAGGCTACACAACGGACTTTTATTGTACAGCTGTCCTTGGCTAGGCGTAGGTATACGTTGGTCTACGGTTTATGAGGACTTACTGGAAATCCAATCGTTTCTCTGTAACCAATCCAGTTACAACTGTGAACCCATCATTCTCTAAGACGCCGAACCACCGGACTTTGGCAGCCAGAATCAAATGACACTAATGAGTCTCATTCAAGCGCGTGAATAAAGTTAATTTACTAAATGAAGTGTCAAATAAACGAAATTAAGATGAAAACATTTTCCAGCAGCATATTAGTAGTCATTTCGATTGGTTGTAGACATCACCCAATGGCTGCGACAGAGACATCGGAATGATTTGGTTCTGGTTAAATTCTGATCCTGTAGAGAGAGTGATACTCGCATTGTGTCTGATTTGGCTACATGTAACGGCCACTTGTAAACCCTTACTGATACTTGGATTTGCTGTGAAGAGACAATGGGTGAGAAGAAGAGAAAGTTCACATTCTTTAAATGGCTGAACGAAAGGAAAAGTGAGTTCACTAGTTTTATGGATTCTTTCTATCCAACGTTTCGAACTGACTGAGCAATGACCTAACTGGTCGAAAGGAGTATTCACCAACGGAGTCACCAGATGTCGCTTCGGCCGCTGCATCGGTTCTTGGGGTAGATGCTGGGGTAGATGCTGGGGTAGATGTAAGTGTAGATGCTGGGGTCGATGATACGGTATATGCTGGGGTAGTTGCTAGAGTAGATGGTACAGTAATCTGTCTCCCGTCAGAGGCTTGACCTTTACCAGCGGTCCAAGGTCTGACAACTGCAGTGTTAGCTGGCTTATCTGGCTCGCTGTTGGTCTTGCCACTTCCTTTGGCCTGCATTTTCCACGGATTAGGACTTCCGACAACGGAAGTTTCCACCGACTGCGATTTCAACGGATTATACGGCGGCGAGACTGCTGGTGCTGCTTTTGTCAAGACAGGTTGCTTCGGCGGCAGTGGTCTTGGTTGTTTCTTGGCTGAAGTTGGTTCAGGATGGGATGAAGACCGAGTGTCCTTGGCAGCCATGAACTGTGTATACGTCGGGAGTCCACTGGGAGTCGGAGGTGAGGCAGGTGGCGTAGGATGCTCCAACGATTTGCCTTGTTTCGTCTGGTGGAACGGAGGAGCCCTGTTGGGTACGATGGCGGGAGAGGAGTAGGCCGGTGGTCCGTCCGATGTCGGAGTCAGTGACGGTGACCGCTTCTCCAGAGACGGCTTAGAAGAAGTCCCCATCTGATCGACGTCGAATGTTGGCCAGTTTGAGGGAGAAGGACGACTGAAGGGCGACGTCGGTGGCTTGGTTGGGGAAGAAATGTCAACTGAGAAGGCAGCTGATCTGGTTGGGGAGGGCATGCGGAATTCGAGTGCTTGTGACTTCCTCGAGGAAGAAGAACTGAGCGGAGACGAAGCCGTTTTCTTAGGTGACGGCGTATTTCTTGATGAGTTGCTTGAGGTTCGTGATGCGAGCTTCTCTTTTTGAGAGTCGGAATTGATTTTCCCTTTGCTGCCTGTATCCTTCGCATCCTTTGGGAGATCGTCGTTACTCTCCATTAGCGCCCCTTCGAACTTGTTGTTCCATTCGTTTGCCCAGTTCTCCTGGCATGCCTCTGATCCGGCGTATCCAGGGTCTTCCTCTAAGTCTTCCTCCACAGCATCGAAGGCCTTGTTAACGCATCCTGCCTCCATCTCATCCAAAACACTCTTTTCGATGAGGACGACATCGAAGTTGTCAGTTGGTCTTCGAAGGGTCGTATCGGTGGAAGACTCTTGGAATATGGAGTCGCGGAGAATAATGACAGTCTTCAAAACAAATGACAACGAGTCTTAGACAGACGCATTCATTCGTAACAGCAAAACTCAATAATGCTTAGTCAATAATAAAATCGATTCTTACCATCGATACAGCGTAAATGTCACAATCATTACACGCCTCTGTCTTTTTTGTGCAGGGAATCAGAGACAGCTTGACTCAAGCATAATAAGCCTTGTCATCGCACTTCGATATCGTTCAGTTATTGTATTGTACTGTATTGTATTTAGTGTTATTTATGTATTTCTATAGCGTCTCTCCCAGTAAAACCTAATCAGAGTCGCTCTAATCTACATGTAGCCTATGCGTTGCCAGCGCGTCGATAGAGGGATTATGCCCACAGATAGTTAATTTGTTACGATCAGTAGTTAGATTAGTAGGCCTATCCAAGGGGATATTATTAGTCACCGTTACTTTAATTTTCTTAATCGTAATAGTATTTTCTCTAATGCAATCCATATAACTATGGCAATTAAGTTGCCGTACTATTATTGCAGTCATAATTTTTTGCTGGTTCTGGTTCCTGGCATATTTTGGTTCCATTAAACTGCAATTATGATGATCGTAGTTCATAGGTCCACGTACACGGTACAGGTTTTCAAAATTAATTAGAAGCGAACAATTCTAGGCTCTTACACGAGTAACATATTCATATATATGGAACGATGTAATTGTTATATAGTGTTTATATATTATATATATATATAAACATAGTGTTCATATAACTCTGTAGATTTTGGCTGATTTCGATAGTCACCCGTAAAAACGTAAAGAGGATTTTCAGATCATGGCCAGGTTGGCATTCCATTTGCAATTGGTACGATGGAGGCGATTGAAATATGGAGGTTGACCTTAATGTGGCCTATATATTGAGATTTACACTTCAACGAGAAGTTTTGGTGGCTATAGGAATCGACGGGCCACTTAAACTCTCTTTAGGTCCTTGAGCGATTCAATCTGTCTTGGTCTATGTAGTAAGAGCTACATAAATCCTGATAGTTCCTGGAAAGGTGCATGCATGGAGCTATCAGCTACACCACCATGGCAAGCAAATACCGACCAAACGAAGCACTGAACATTAACGAAACCTTAGAAACAACAGACAATAAGAAAATAATTCATACGTTTAGCTCAACGCATTGATCGGTTAATTGGTTTGTCCTAATTGGATCATATATGCTTTATTGCGGAAGTATCAAACAATCTCCCTCCAATCAGTCTGTCGCATCAGCTTTCTCGTTCTATATTAGGACATTTGATTTTGTGTAGACTTTGCATTTTATGCACGATTTCATAAATAAACGAGTTAAACGAGTTAAAAACGAAATATTGCAACTTGTTTAGTAGGCTTATTTTCAGTAGCGTCACCAATAATGTATAGGTACGCCGAGCTCAAAGCCGCGGGGACCCGGGCCAAGAATCTGTAAACGAGGGGTCTGCTCATAGACTGAATTGACCCCAGAATGTCAAATTGAGTAATCTGAGAGGAGGTGTGACGCACGACACTCTGGACGATGGCGTTATATAAGAGTCATCGATCGACAGCAGAGGCGTAGGAGGACTACGAATGAGAATGTCTACCTGAAACCTCAGAGGAGAGACATCAATGGACTTCGCCTGAATCAGACGGCCTCAAATGAGACGACGAGGATTATGCAAAGATCATCGGGGTGTCAAACAACGAAACCCGACACCGCGAGGAACGGGAACTTGTTTCGGAACTGGGGGAGATGCTAGGTCGTTCTGACGATATGGGTAATCAACGTGGCTGGGAACCCTGTCTCCAACGTAAACCAGGGAAACATTTCTAAGGGACACTAATAACTCCGTAAAGTGTAGATAGGATGAGTGATATATATATACATATATATAATTATATATACATATTAAAATCATCAAGTGTGTCGTGTTGCTGAGCTTGGTGATAGAGGAAAGAACCAGCGGGTACTCTCGTCATCAAGAAGAAGGAGTGGCGAGAGTGAAACCCGCGACAGGAGGTCATACACTTAATGATACATCACTAGTCATTGCACATCTAACAAGTAACAAGCCTTGCTTCAATATGAAGACGAGTGTACGAAACATTTCTCGTAATCGTAGGGGACAATTTTGAGCAATTTCAATAACAGCAGCCCACTCTCCTAAGGTGTTTGCACCTGTGCGTCTGCAGAAAACTGAGAAAAGCATGATCTACATGTCATCTATTTTGTCTTTGGACATTCGAAGCGGTTGAGATTTGCTGTGGTGCTAGATAACAGCTCTCAAGGGAAGGTCAATAGGCCAAGTCCAGAAATAGCGTTGACCTAGTTCTATACATCTGACATGTAACTGAAAACTCAGATCCCAACAGATCAGCGTCTTCAATTAAATCTATTGAGACCGAAATAACCGTAAATCTAAATAGCCGAATAGGCCTACCTTTTCTTTTACACTTCCTGTCAATCAAAGCAGTGATCGGTTTCACACCCAAATGCTATATTAGGTATCTATGTCACAGCTAGGGCATGATCGAGTAGGTCACCGAATCATAACCGACTGGTATGACTAAGGTTACGGTTGGATGACGAATACGATACAACGGTAAAGAGATGGGAGAAGACCTGTTCTGTACGTTAAAATACAAGTTACGCTCTAGTGATCCTTACCTGATCATCGTCACGCATAAACCGTAAACGGTAAGGAAGCAGGCAACATAGGCCCACTAAGTCTTGTTAACAGGCCCCACAAGTCTTTGGAACCACTTAACCAACTACTAAACTGTAAAGTAAATGCAACACTTTTACGCATAAACACATCTCTGCATGGAAATATTCCACAACCTACTTCATAATATGTAGGTGAAGGCTAAAGTCTTGCACTTCTATAACAATAGGCCTTGACGTAACTACTCGAGAAGAAGATCACAGCACATCGTGTTTGAGTAGGCCTGTATGCAAGCTCTTAGGTCTTTTCTATGACGCAGTGAATGCATGTACATTGCATGCGTATACTTAGTGATTCATATTGCGTGGAGCTTTTGCGGCCGAATCATCGGCCTCTCAACGCACGAAAAATTTATTTCTTCCGCCGAAGGTTCTTTGCACATATCTAAAAACGACACTAACCTTAACCTTGACCCTAACCGGCCATCACGATACCCAACCCAGCCCTCGCCGACCCTCTTAACGCACATTAAAGTAATTTGTGTTTTAACAATGCGCATGCACCGAGGTTTTGACCCGCTAAATTTTGTATGGCTTCGGCAGCATCAGTAAAGTTTTCTTTAGTATAGCGGTCGAATTTTCGGCTGCAGAAGATTTGTCCTTTCATATATGCACTAATATGGAATATATTGAACTACAGCTTAAAAGACTTTTTAACTAGCCACGTTAAGCTCCTGGTCGTTGTTTAGTTTATAAAAAAGTGAAATGGTAGCCTACGTAGTATAAATGCTATAATATTTTCATCCGATCGATACAACGATTCGTTGCTTCAACGGAGTAAACTCACGCAGATTAACCTCTTGTTCATAATATTTATTTGATTCGACCAAAATTTTCCAATAGATAGAGCCTAAGTTTTGACCATTATTAGCGGAACGGATCGTTCTTTTGGGTTTCCCTTGTTCACTACATGATTACGTTACACTACTGTTTCCGTGTTTGTGTGCTGTGTTTTATCGGTGAACAATAAAAAGAATATTGATATATTATAAAGACGTTTTAAAAATAAGTCATTAGATTGGGTTGGATTGAGAGCTAAGTTATTACTGATCATTACGAAGATGGATGGTAAGCCTACTCCTGACAAATAACTGATGACAAAATAATCATGCTGACAAAGATTGCAAGCGATTGAATATAATTATTATAATAACTGATCGACGATGATCTACATGTTGAAGACTAGACTAATCTTGGTCGACTGAATTAATCTCATGAAAACAATTTGAAAATGAGACTTGAGTATGACCTTATGACCACGCATGACTCACCTGCTCAGAATGCTGCACCTGGGGAGTGTCTGGTATGTCGTCATCGACGACAAGATCATCATGGCTGGTCGTCGACTGAAATCGCTTGAGGGGATCTTCCTTTGTTGCTCGGCGTCTAGAGAAATTACGAAGCAGAGGTAGACTTAACCATATCGCATAATTATATACTAACTAGTAATATATTAATATGTTAGCAAATGTACCCTTATAGAGCATGATGACAAGGTTCCAACCAATTCAAAATCGAAAATCTCCAGCCTCTAATGTAGCCAGAATCAGGAACGTCAACACTATTTTTACTCGACTCCAATTCATCATACCACTGCACTTCCAGTCCAGCATGTCATTCATACCTATCCACCATAGCACTTAATATAATTTACAGCACCGCTTCGCCCAATCCAAGAAACCATACCGCTAAATCCACCACACTATATCCAATCCACAGCCCCCAAATCCACCATGGCATACCATTCCACTCAATCTATTATGTGCAATTTAAATATATCAATCCATGCACAATGCATTTCAAATCAATCCACAGTATCACTCGACCCCATCATTATCCACAAAATTTCATCAGTCTTCAGTGACTCTTACTACTTTATCGTAATAACGATACATAATATATTATTACAATTAGCCAGCTCAATGTGATGTGAGCATCTTTAGACAGCATGCTCAGTGTGATTTTTCAGTTGCAGTTACAACGTGCATGATGACTGGTCAAAATGAGACGGTAGAAGAGATAACTAAGCTTATTTGATTTGTCGAGGCTTCTTAAGAAAGAACACCAACCTGCGAAGGCAGACCGCCGCAATGATGACAATTATTGTCAGAAGCACAGCCGCACCCCCAATTGCGACGCCGATCGGCATTCCGATGTTTCGAGCTTCACCTTGGTCTTCGACGCCGCTGATAATGGGTGCTGGCTCAGTGGAGCCTCCAGGAGTTGATACTGAAGGATTGGTTAATATAGAATATCCGAATGAAGTTAGTGGAACGTTGGAAGGATTCGACTGGTTTGCGACGGTTGGATATGGTGTCGTAGAGCGGCTACAGACTGGGTCGAGAGGAACTGGATCTCCAGTGACCAATCTCCAGTTAAATTCAGTCCAGTTAACGGCCTCGGGACAGTTCGTGTCAAGTGACGTTAGGTTGACCACTAGCAGTTCTGGAATGTTCTTCAGCGTCTCAGCAAAGAAGGCCAAGAAGTCAGGGAACGGCGGTGGACAAAGGGGATCTACACAGGATCCGCAAGCATCTTCCTATTAAAGACAATAAAAATTTCCAGCAGAACTTGTAGCTTCTTGCAAGAACGCATAGGTCACACATACATGTAGGTTCTATACGCTTGGATATTGTAATGACAAGCATTCTTGTTTTAGTTTTCGCTAACTAAGAAGGGTGTTCTTGAAAAGAAACGAGAGAGAGAGAGGAGATATATACATATATATATATATACATATATATATATGAAGTAATCAAATAATAATTATAATAGGGCCTATCTGTTAAAATGCAGGGAGTCGGACAATGGATGAGTATATATGCATGCTTTGAGGATATTCGCCCATAGGTGGCATGCAGCTCAAGACCCAATCAAGCACGTATACATTTTGAAGAAATCAGTGAAGCTTAAATTGCATACAAAGATTTTCAATCTTGTAGTTCGTCATCTTGCCTGGTTATTTTCATTCATTCACAAGTTTCAGGAGAAGCAATGACAACCCTTTGCACTTGTATTATGATTTCTTTCCTCCATTGGTGTGCTCAATCCGATTGTATCTTTTGCCACTCACAACATAACTACACTCTTAATTTTGTCTATACGTCTGTCACCGATCTAAAATTCCAAATTCAATTCACCCGTAATCACAATCCAATGTTCACCAAACTCAGGATCGACTGTCGGATCGTGCCCATCAAAACCAGGTCCATTCCATTGTATCTGCTCTATCTCCCTTGATGTATTAAAACTTTACATGGCTGGTTCCGTATTCGTCAGCGGATTACCGACAAACTGTGCTTGATCATCAATAAAGCACTGCATCATCTTATACCAAACTACATCTCAGACTCCAGCATCTGGTTGCCGACACTGCATGGAAGTTTTCCCGATCAAGTGAAGAGAGTGTATCATTTCTGAAGACATTCTTAACTTCGGTGATCGGAGGAGACCCGGTGTGTTCAACGTTTTCATCGACAAATAAGGTTTATAAGCCATACCTAATCTGACCGCCCATTATACGCACGACATTTTATCATAAATTATAAGTACTAATGAAAGTGAAATACTTGAAATATAATTATTTTGATTACATATTTTCATATAACTTCCACCGAAAATTCTATCCAGAATATACTTCTACCAACCCTATTCTTACTTGTAAAGATACCAAGAGCAATAGATTGAATAAGAACAATGACGATCACATAGTAAGTCCAGTTCTGCTTTCAACTTACGATTGCGAACAAACATATCACAACTGACAGGAATGAGATCCATTTCCAACGATCCATGCTTGAATTTCGATTCAGTAAGTTATGCTGCAAGTGTGAATTCCTTTCTGAACTTCAATATGAATCAGTCATCGACAACTTCTTTATAATTCGAGCTTTACCCATCGTTTCATCCGGCAGTTTTACTTTCAATATCCCGTTTTATCATTACTTGCCTATTAAATAGTGAAAGCAGCTTGGCTCGTTGTTTGTACATAATTATAATGCTGAATTAACCAGTTAGTATTCCAAATTATGTCTAGCAAAATGCACGCAAGCATAATTATCAGTCAATTTACTAGGCTCCAAATGTCAGCACATACAGTTGAGCCACGCCAAAAGTACACACCAGTCTTCTATGCACTCGAACTTCTGACCTATTAATGTTCGGTTGACTATGTCTCTTTACGGAAGCTGTGTCTACAGAGCAAACATTATAATATGAAATTCTTTTATCGTCCAGTAGTACTTAGAACATCCGTGTGTCTAGTATAGATGCGGTCGGTCGCACAACTAATGAGGTCGCATTTGCCACCGCTTTAGTTCATGCGTACAGACACGCCGCAGTTGACTGTATGCAAGTATAGTCGTGCAACCAATGAAATGCTCGGTCAAGCATGGATTCGCCCGACTGTGTCCGTGCACACGGGGCAACACGGGCACCCGACATGCTCGTCGTAGGCCTATGCAAAGTCAAACGCTACGGTGGTCGTATCAGCTTGCCTAATAGACGCTTTGACTAAACTGCTGCTAAGAAAAGACTCATGACTAATATAGATGCATACCCGTTTCATATTAGACCAGAATAATTATGTATATTATTTCATGAGTTTCAGTGTGTGTTGTTGAAATTTTTAACGACACCGTTCCATATCGACGATGATTTGGTATCGCCCTCCTCCTTTCTCCAGGCTTGGGACTGGCACTGTCAAAGTCCAAACAGTGGCGGAGTTCTTCAGAGTCGATATGTGATCAAGTATACCCTAATACCATTACACAAAATCACAAATATCACACTGCGATGAGCCTATTTATGCATACAGCAATTTATATATGAACCTATTTAGTATAGACCTTATATGCCACCATACGTATCTATACTAATCAGTTTTCATTCATAGTGTACATATATGTGTGTATACACAGAGATTATATATGATAAATTTCAAAGATGCCTCATATATATATGAATATATTCTACAAGTATCCAAACACCAAACTAGATCATAGTTACCCACAATGACCCGCTGTTTCTTTGTTCGTTCTATTCGCTTGGGCCTCCTACTCAGCTGGTAAAACATGCGTCTGTGGGCACAAGCCTTCTGGGCACTTTCTGCGTAGGTATTCTTGTCATTAGGCCCATAAGTCAAAATCTGTGTGTTTAGAACAGTCGTTCACAGCTAAACCACGAACTACGCTGCATTCGCGCATTCTTACGAAGCTTAAGAGGCAGAATCAACTACAAAAATGCCCGTAGTTCAGATCTTGACCTTGGGCCCAAAATAAATATTTTCAGAGGGGCATTAGCATGTAACACAAAAATTCTTTATGGAGAAATCCTGTTGGCTCGCCCAGATTCCAATACGAACCCTCGTGAGTCAAATATGGGCACCTCTGTCCATTAGGCCTACTCTCCGGTTTCGGAAATGTTCACGCCAGCGACTGTCAATCGCATCTCCTTTTCCAGCAGTTCCTCTTTTTTCTTCCTTGTTCCACTAATGCCTTTAGTCTGCTTTGTTTAACAACGAGTCCTTCCTTTTTGGTCAGGAGCGCTACTGAGAAGTTCTTTGCTCGAAGTTGTGTTTTATAAGTTAACACCTTTGTAATGTTATGTAGCCTATGCAAAACTCTCGATCCTTCCCATTGTGTTCCTTAATGAATAAATGGATTTAATCGTCATTGTCGTCATCACCATCGCCATCGTCGTCGTCGTCATCCTCATCCTCATTATTATATTCTTACTTGATTACGAGAGTAGAATGACATATAGCCACCGTTCAGAGGCGTAGGCCTATAACGCCCGGGAAGGCATAGGCCCTACCTAAAAGAATTCAAATTGTCATAATGTTAGTTGTGTCGGTATACATAATTCGC
Source organism: Bimastos eiseni (assembly GCA_959347315.1). Classification (NCBI taxonomy): domain Eukaryota; kingdom Metazoa; phylum Annelida; class Clitellata; order Crassiclitellata; family Lumbricidae; genus Bimastos; species Bimastos eiseni. Next base: position 18,758,027 of record OY365812.1, read on the forward strand.
AATCGATGAATGAGCTTATTGATTATATGTTCAATTTTGTATTCGAGGATCCGATGATTGTCTATAACGTCTACTTGCTACTGTCTACTAGCTAAGTCTATCGGATGGTAATAGCGCTAGGTTTACAGCCGATCCTAATATCTTTAAGTCAGGTTGTTGCTTAGTAGGAGCTTATACTTGCTATGATGCAACCATATTTTTAGTTATCAATAAAACTGCAATATTCAGCGCTCGTGAATAAGCTAGTGCCCTGCGCTTTCCGTATCTGTTTGTACTCATTTACTTATGCAGAGCAAGAGAGTAAATACATGAACTTGTACAAGGCGAATCTATAAACTTTTCAAAATGTTGCTCTATTGGAATGTCGAGTAATCCGAGTTCAGCGTTTTCTTTGTCTAAGTTATAGCATCGGCGATTGCGCTACATAACGATGCTTGATTCTTGAGCACACCCGAGCTCTGCTATTTGATCGACAGGTTTCCTTTAGCCAAGACTATTGGTCAATGCTGAGATCACAGATCTTAGGCGATGCACCACGTGTGCATGGCAAAATATTCTCATAGAAACATCTGACGCTTCCAGGCATTACATGTCGGACGATGGGGAAGGCAAGACGTAGACGCTATAGACGTTGAACTGGCTTTATTTTGACGTGGAATTATATCGATTAGGCCTACACCGCGATATTCTCATCTAAAAGACAATAACACACGGAGAAGCAATTTCAAATGATACTTTATAATTTAATTATTATTGCCATTACTACGAGTTTTGTTCTGCATTTGAGAAATTTAAGAACCAATGCACGTTGGATTATGCAACCGCCATGCAGTATAGAAGGTTTAGTTGCTACGACGTGAAGCCGTTCGGACGACGTCGGAATACAGTATATTATATATGCAGACTAATAGTATACGTCATAAGTCTATCGGATCGTAATAGCGATAGGTTTACAGCCGATCGTAATATCGTTAAGTCAGGTTGTTACTTAATAGGAGCTTATATATGGTTGCTGAGAAACAAGCAGATGTTTGTCACGCAACATACAACTCGAACGGACTAAGTATTCTGAGCAGAAGATTAAGAGACTGCGCCACGTAATTCGCCTTTAGCTTGATATATGATAACGTCACCATCAACACCTTCTTGAACTATGGAAGGTCTTTCCAGAGCCACTGCTCCCTCGGACAGCCACTTTCCGTCATCCAGGCCGTCTCCTTCAGCACGACGCCGAACACAGAGACAACGATGTCTCGACATTGAGGTCCTTCCAACCTCTTCCGATTGCCATTCAAGTGACGTTGATCTCATCTACAGGTGAGTCTAAAAATGCGCTACAAAAGACCTGAGCTTCGTAAGAGACTTATTGTTGGGTGTGCGTCAGTAGTAGAAGATGTACCATACGGGGCCATTCAACCTAACCATAGGTTAAAACCACTCCCTTAATAAGTTAACAACTTTTTTATCCTATAGCCTAGGTTAAAAAATCACCAAAAACAACATCAACCTAACCATAGGTTAAAACCAACATCAACCAATAACCAGGAAAAAACGCCAGGAACTTTCCAATAGTTTCGACCTGGCGTGCACAAACCTATAGGCATGGTCAAAAACTCCATCTATACTCCCTATAAGTCAAAAGCCAAGGAAGTTTCCAAAGTTTTCGATAATGGGAAATTTCCAAAAGTTTCAACGAGTCAGCAGTTTCGACGATGAGTCATCACGTGATTACCAAGTCTTCAGTATCAATCCAAAAATTAAAGGACTCAGGATAACCAAGCCATTTCCCTAAAGATTTCTTCCCTCGTTTTCTGATTACCTTTTTAATTCTAAATATCTCTTGAGTTGTCTTTTGAAGCTCCTGTTCATAAAACGAACCCTGTATTTCCTCACCATTATAATCAGCAATCTTATAAGTTGGTGGATCTGTGTATTGAATTTGAGCAATAGTAAACATTTCTAAAGTCCATCGAGCTGGAAATCCTTTTTCAAATATATCCTTCTTCTTAGTTATCCCAACCTTATCTCCAAACGAGAATCTAGGTCTAATGGGTTCTGAGATCTCATCACCGTACAAATTCATCCATACAGTCTTTTCATTATTTTTACAACTAGCCTTAGATGGTGTCATTTTAATAGAAGAATGCCTAGTCTCATTGTAATTACTAACCATTTCACCCAACACGTCTATATATCTTCTTGTTGAATTAGCTGTAAAGTACTTAAACATTTTCTCTCGCATCGTTCTGTTCCAGCGCTCAACGACGCAAGATTTTTCTTCATTCTGAGTAGAGTACAACTCAACCAAATTCTTTACGTCTTTATTATAAAATTCTTTACCTTTATCTATTCATACTTTAATAGGCCTTATACCGCTCTCGAGTATCTTCACGAAGCCATTAGCGGTAGATTTTCCACTCTTATCATTTAATGGCACTATCCAACCATATTTTCAAAACACATCTATCACGGTTAACAGGTATTTCACACCATCGTTGTCTTTAGCGAAAGCCTGCATATCGACTAACTCAGCGGCCCATATTTCATCTATCCCACTAACGTACACTTTCCTTTTTTTAAACGTCTTACTAGTGGTTTATGTAATTCATCGGCGAGTTGGTCGGTCCATTTAAGATCTGGTTGTAATTTTAGGCTTTTTTAAACCTAATCCGAGACTAGTTTTAGTAGATAATATTGGTTTGACTATAACCCTCTCAAATCTCTCTCGTAAGCTTGGATTGGTATATTATTCAATTCATTAATCCTTGCACTATCGGCGACATTCCTAGAAGCCGTATCAGAGTGCTGGTTGTAAGCCAAATCATGATAATATGCAGCGTTGTCAACCCTGTCAACAGGTTTCGATCAATCTTTAGGAGTTCCATCAGGATTCAATCTCAAATCCAGTCCAGTTCCAGGACCCGTAAACTGATGTTCTGGTAAATGCATCTCAGCTGGAAATTTAGCCCATGGTAACTTAATACCGCTAGTAACCGAATTTAGAGATCCAATTAGATCCTCACCTTCTACAGCTTTCACGAATTGAGTCTTTGTTTCTCCACAAACATCACACGTGCCTCTAATCATTGACCTTCCATTCTTCGTTATAACATTTTGAATATTTTTTGTTGCAGTATGAGTTTTACACTTTACGCAATACATTTTGAATACAATTACATATATTAAAAATGGAAGTAAAAAAATTTTTTCGTGGAATGACATATTATCCAAGAGATCCAATAATCCTGTTTTACCTAGAAGTATAAGTGGGTTAATCGTTGGAAAGTCTGGATGTGGCAAGATGACTCTATTGTTGAACTTACTTCTACAACCCGGATGATTAGATTATAACAATCTGCAAATATTCTGAAGGTCTCTCTTTCAACCACAGTATAAAATTCTGAAAAAAGCTTTTGAAGAAAAACTACCTAAAGAATCCATCGTCTGGTTATTTGATATTCAAGACAAGATCGCGAGAGAAAATGTACCTCCGGCATTCGTCATTGAGGAAATGGCTAAACACTTGAATAAAAATCTGATATTTCTTCCCAGTTCTTTGAATCAGCAGAAGACGTGCCAGACCCGAGTGACTTGACCTGTTACAAGAAGAACTTGATGATTTTTGATGATTTACAGTTAGAAAAGCAGAATAAATGCGAGACTTATTACATCCTAGGAAGACACAGTAACGTCGACAGTTTCTATCTAGCACAGAATTATTTCAAACTACCGAGACAGACAATTAGAGAGAATGTAAACTTTATCTGTTTGTTTCTCCAAGACCTGAAAAATATTGATCGCATCTACAACGACTACGTGAGTACAGACATGTTTACGGAGGAGTTTAGAAAACTATGAAAAACAGCGTGGAAGCAACCTCACGGATTTGTAGTAATAGACCACACTAGTAATAAGAATAACGGAAAGTATAGATGCGGTTTCGATGAATTCTATATTCCATTATAAATAAACCTTTGCTAATTTAAAAATGGAATCAATTCTACAAAAGATTGCAGAAATTACCGAAAGGATTGCTCGTTACACGGAGCCAAAGTCATCGTTTTACATATTATTAAATGACAAGACTTCGCGAATAAGGACGCGGTTCAATCCGCTGATACAGTTCGATACAGGTAAAAAATACGAGATGGCTCTTGTCAATCTGGAAACATATTTTTCATTCCCAAACATCGACCCGACTAACAACAACTTTTCGTATTCGCCGAATCGTGGAGGTTTGTGGGTTACTATAACCCTCCCCGAAGGCTGCTATGAAATTACAGATATTAACGAATACGTCCAGAGAATCATGAAAGAAAACGAGCATTATGATATGGTTAACGAAGAATACAATATTAAGAAAGAAGCAAACAGCAATACGTTAAAGACTGTTGTACATCTAGCGGATAATTACATGGTTGATTTTTGGGCGTTGAACTCTATCGGGAAAGTCCTCGGTTTCGACAGGCGGCGTTATTCGGCAGGTTACCAGGAATCGGAGAATATAGTGGACATAATGAGTGTTAGTAATCTTAGGGTAACGAGCGATATCATCGGAGCATCCTATAAAAACGGAAATACAGATAACATTATCTATTCCTTCTTCCCGAATGTAGGGCTTGGCTATAAAATAATTGAAACGCCGAGAAATTTGATCTATCTTCCAACCGCCCTATCCACGATTTCGACAATGGAAACGACTCTCACCGATCAGAATGGTAAACTAATAAATCTGCGAGGTGAGGCATTAACGATACGGTTTCATATTAGAGAAGCTTAAAAGTTTTTGTAGTTTTATATAAAATGAGTCGATACACGAACGTCTAAGTCAATATTTCAGAAGGGCAATAAGATGAAATTAAAAGATCGTTACAAGCGGGAAAAGGTGTTAGTATTGGATTAGAGCACAGCCATTTAAACGGAGAACATGTGCTAGCTCTTACCCAAGCACAACTCAATAAACTAACCAAAGCGTATCAGGTTGGCGCGGGCATGACTATAAAAATGAGTAAAAACGCAATTAATACATAACGCCAATGTCTAAGGCGGTTTCATAGATGCTATATTACCGTTTCTTGCAACTGCTGGCAAATTCCTACTATCTAGCGTATTACCGAGCTTAGCAACGGGTGCATTAACTGGAACAGGTGCAGCGGCTGGTTCTAAAGTAATTGATAAAGTCACCGGAACGGGTGGGGCTATATATGTCAATAGTCGAGGTAAAAACTACAAGATAGTGCAACAGGGTCAGGGCTTATATATGAAGCCATACCAAGGATCTGGATTAAACGGTGTAGGAGAAGGTCTGTATCTGAAAAGAGGTAATGGGTTCGTAAATGGGAAAGGACTTATACCAGGACCAGATTCGCCATTTAAAAACATTCCGCTTCTCGGATTGTTGCTATAAAAATATTGTATATATATAAAATGTCTCTATTTCCAATTCATAAAATGGGGTTGACGAAACCCAAATTTGTTCCAGAAGTGAGAACTCAACCGAGATCCGTCAGGTGGAATGCGTGTGAAGGCATGTGGAATGTCAAGTATAGACCGCAAAGACAAATGGGCGTTCTAAGGTGGGAATTTTTTGCTCAAGAAGAGATAACTATTCATTCACAAGAGACGGTTGTTTTACCATTAGGCTTAGGTGTCCGAATGACGAAAGGATCGTGTAAAGTTTCTCTCCATCCAGAATTTATAGAAGCGGGTTGTCGCCTGCTAAGCGATACCGTTACTGGGTTTGCGGAAGAAATTTTACTCGATATTAAGAATTTTAGAGACCTTGGGACTGTCACCATAAACGAAGGAGACTCGTTATGTTATGTGAATTACGAGCAAACTTGAATTCCATTTTAAGAAATATTCTCTAATATTATAAAATGGAATTGAACAAAGCAGACACCTATCGCCTTCAGAAAATATCTTAAATTCAACAGGAAATCTTACGAGAACGTGAAAAGAGAGACGTAATCTGTAAAAAAAATATCAAAAGAGTGCTCGAAGAGTAGTCGAAGCGTTGTGAGGTTTGTTAACCCTTACATCTTCGGGACTCAACGTATTAGGTGTAACTTTTCTAAGTTCAGTCATAGCCGCACCCGCCGCTACTATCGTGGTATCTTTATCCGCTGGAGCTGGAGCACTATCTCTGATATCCACCCAAGTCCGCCAAATATTATCGCTGCGGCAAGAAAACATGCAAAGATCAGGACTATAGCTGAAGGGAAACTCAATTCGATCAGCGATCTTGTTTCAAAAGCCCTAGATGATAATAATATCTCACACTCGGAATATTTTGCTATTCTAAGTGAATTCGAGAAATTTAATCAGATGAAGGAAGAGGTTAGGAGTAAAACCAATATCAACATAGATGAAGCGAGGAAACACTTAGGCAAAACGAATTGAATACAAAACGAACGTTTATTTATGTTTTACGTTTTACGTTTTTACGTTTAAATATTATGTGTCCAACTTAAAAATGTCGTTTCTAAAAATTCAGGACCTAGCCAAACGAGACTTTATCGTTGAGAATTTTCTCAAGATGAAGCAAAATATTAGACAAGACTCGTTATCTGAGAAATTAGGGGACATTGGACTTCAGCGGGAATTGATAAAGGCGTACAAACCCATAATCGACTCGCAGTCTGGACTATCTAAAAAATTAGGCGCGATTGAAGAAAGCACTACGGCGACTTCTACAGCTCTTCGAGCATTGCCGGCATCGCTATCGACATCGTTAAAAGCGATTCAATTCCCACAATATCCCTCAATAGACGTGTTTGCGGACGTTCCCGTTTCAGATATTAGAACCTTGGAATTAGGTGATACTGCCACATAATATTTAAAAGAATACGCTGCGAATAAAAAGTTGACGGCCACGACCTTCGGAATACACTCTAGAGATGGGGGTTTTTTCATCGGAAACTATCCAATTTCAATCGAAGGAGACGATATATCTATTGGCAATAACGCCTACAAGGGAACTCCAGGGCTATGGGAATTGATGACGATGAAGGAACCAAACGAGTCGATATACAGTCAAAACGATCTGGACGTGTACTTGAAAATTCTTGAATCGACGGGCGCCTTGTATGTACCTAATATTCCGAATAAGCTCAAATCGTCTAGAGGCCTAAAATAGAATAAAACAATTAAGCCATTGCTCTCGATGCGGAAACGTAGGTTCTCGACGGGTGAGGGGTTGTAGTTCTCCCACACGACCCCGATGCGCTAGTGGAAATGTTGAAACTACGAATGGATGGCTTCATAGCGGGAAATACAGGATTAAGAAGCAAGATAGTAGGTATCGGTGACGAGTTACTTCGGCAAAATAAGACAAATGCGTTACACTATCAAAATTTAATGATGCAATTATAAAATGATTGTCATAACTTAGAGAAGATTTGCTAAAAGATACGTCGTAGGAGGCGCTGGAATATTTGACACGATATCAGGATTTTTCAAAAGAATGTTATCCTCGAATGCTGCAAGGCAGGTAGCAACGACTGCATTAAGTGCTGGTAAAGAGGCTGCAACGGAGATTGGAAAAAAGGCCATAGATGTTGGTAAGACCGTTGCCATTAATGTTGGAAAGCGATTGGTTGATAAAGCAGCGGCAAAAATGTTTACATCACCACCACTTAGTCAAAAGAGTAAGGAAACGTTACAGAATTTAATATAGCCCAACGGAAACCAACAGAGCGAGGATGTGTTAAAGGGTTTAATATCTCCCCACTCTTCGGTGAATATAAATAAGTTACTGTCTGGTAACGGCGGTGCCATATCGATCCGAGATTTGGTGCGTGGATCTGGAATGAAGTGGGCTTAAAATAAGATCTTGTTATATTAAGAAATGCAGTCAGATATTCTAAGATTTACTGAAAATACTATCATAGACGAGGGAATTGAGAGATATGAACTTCATGAATATGAACCAGTACCTGCTTTTCGAAGGCAGACTGACTAAAGCGGATGGAACCTTTTACGTTGATGCTGACGCTGCAGCTTTAGTTAACAACGGGCTGATGCATCTCTTCAGTCAAATGTCGTATTTCTTTTCTAATCGAGAAATAGAAAGCGTGTATCATCCTGGACAAACGACAACTATGCTCGATCTATTGAAATATCCCAACGACTTTGCTCTTGCTCATGGACTAAGGACACAGCCGTCACTGCTGTTGTAAACGATAACACGGGATTCGCGATAAGACATGCGTAGCTCATTAGGAAACCAACTGCAAAGGGTACATTTAGCTTCATCGTGCCTCTGAGGCACATTTTTGGATTCTGTGAGGATTATGATAAGGTAGTCTACGGTATTAAGCAGACTTTAACTCTCGTTCGCAAACCAGGACAGCGATGCTATTTTTAGGGAAAATGGGGTAGCGGCCGGCAAAGTCAACCTCAGTAAAATTTCATGGTTTATGCCGCACGTTCAAGCGTCTGGCATGGAAAGAGTGCAGCTGTATAAAACGATCGAAGCAAAGGAAACGTTACCAGTAGCCTATCGAGCCCATCTTTGCGATACTATAACGGTTCCTGTTACTGCCACGTTTAGTTGGCGACTTAGTGTAAAGACAGCGCCAGAAAAACCCAGGTACATCATAGTTGGATTTCAACGAATCGAAGCGGCAATCAAGAGGCTAATCCATCAATTTTCGATCATTGCGATATCAAGAACATGTATGTGATGATGAACCAGGACAGATATCCAGCGGTCGACTACAACCTCTCATTCCAGAATAAGCAATTTTCTAGAGCTTACAGAGACACGGCGACCTTTAGCGAAAATTCTACGGAATGGACCAGTTGGTACCTCAGAGCAACATCACTCCGGCTGACTACAAAGACTTATACCCGCTATTCGTTTTCGATGTGAGTAAGCAATCTGAACGGCTAAAGTCATCAGTTGTCGATATCCAGATCAAGGCTACTTTCAATGCTGCGATCCCTGCTGGAACTGAAGCTTATGCAGTCGTCATTTCAGATAAATTGTTAAACTTCCAATTAGATGGTCAGAAGACGAATGTAGTATATTAAAGAAAATATTTTCTATTATAAAAAGAACACGAAACTCTCACAACTGAAATCGTTAATGAAGGAACATGGAATAAAGTCTAGTTATATGAACAAACCAGACATGTTAAGAATACTCGTTGAGAAGGGTGTTTTACCGGAATCAGAATTGCCTGAACCAGTGAAGGAGAAAAGGCAAGCATTACCCAAGTACGAGTAATTAAAAACTATTAGAAATAAACCTATAAGCGTTGAAATCCTACACAAAGACACTAACGAAGCCGTCACGTACACATCGTTGTATAAGGCGAGTATGGCTTTAAAAACCAGTATGAACACGCTGAAGGCTTATAATGGTAAAGTCTGGATAAATCGATATGAGATTAACATACTAGCATAAAGTTTTTTCCAGCTACTTAAAATGGAAACTCGTAAATGTTTAGATTTTGAAACTTTGGAAGAAGACGTAGTTTTTACTGTTAAAACGAAGCAATATTTATATGGCACAGAAGGATATTTTTACCTGATAACGGTAGTGGCGCCGGATGAGATAGAGCACTACATGAGCGTATACGGGAGCCACTGCTCAACAAGTTGCAAACGAACAAGACATTTACTTTTACAAAAACAAAGATAGAAACGGAGCCGGGATGGATCCCGTCGTTGATCGTAGTATTTGGATATAACGATGTTGTTGAACTTGAGGTTTAAATTTTCAATGAGAATAGTCATTCTCTTAGTCATCGTACACGAATAACTGCATCACGCTTAATCCAGGCCTGCCCGGTTCAGCTTGTTTACAATACAACATGTATTTTCCTACGGAATCGATTAAAAATTCTTGATAAGTATTTCCTAAGTAAATAGGATTAGGTGCAGTGTATAAAATATTCCAACTTCCTGAGTCGGTGGTTCCTTCTATCCTCCAATCATAAATCCTTTCGGAGGATTTATTCCTTCCTTTCAATCCAATCTTCCAGATTCTTACAGGCGTTGGACACTTGATAGTTAAAAGAATTGACTGTTGACGTTAAACACCCATTCGCCTTCGTCTTTGAACGAATTGAAGGCTTTGTTATTTTGATAGTCAGAAGTGGGGCTCGCTTCAAAACCATAATTACTAGTATTCAAAGTTAATCTAGGAACGTAACTGACATGACATTTTCTTCCGAGTGTGATATCAGTAAGAGTAGGAATCCACTGTAACAACCCAATACCCACCCATTGCGCTCCAGCGCTCGTGGATCTAATATGAAATCGCCAGTAAACGTAAATAGACGATGCTGGAAATGTAAATTTGTTCAAAACTCCTGCATCGAGGACATCCGTTTTAGGACTTAGGATATCTGTAAATATTATTCCATCGTTACTCGCTTGAACTTTCCATCTAGTAATACATTCGCTTAATACTGTGCTAGTAATGATGTAGAAACCCGACATAGACAAAGGAACGGGATATTTAATCTGTAACCAAACATCAGTTACTTTATCGGTTATCCAACATTTGGGGGCAAGACAAGCATTTTGAAGCGCTTTCCACGATTCAAAGTTATACCCGGCCGCTATGCGATATTTGCTAGCACTAGCTTCGTAAGTAAAACCGTTTATCGTCGTTACATTCCATGTCATGGTAGATGCTGCAGTAACGTATAGTCTCGCGTTGTCAGTGTTATTCGTTTTCATTTGGCTGACTAGAGTTTCGACTTGACCAAAACTCGCGGCCTGGCTAGCTAAGACTGGTGGATGAATGTCAGTCGGTAGACCTCTTATCATATTACCATTCATATTTAAATCACCATCCATATCGTTCGTTCCATCTCGTCTTAGAAAGATATTACTCGCTTGGGATAGAGTAACACCTCCAGACACTAATCTTTGAGGTGATCCAGTATCAGTTCGTCCAAATTTATCGACAGGCATGTTTTTAAATAGGTGATATTATTTAATGTAATTCGTTTATGACTTCTTGAAATTTACAACCATCGTTGCACGTTTTCTTCAGTACATACAGACATAAATGGCCACAATACACTTGACCGTCTGGTTGTATTCGCTCACTGCTGTAAAACAGCGGTCTTTGTAAATATTTTATCAATTCCGTAGGAGGAGGTAGCCCATAGCTGTCGAAATAAATGTTATCATTAGCCCGCTTGATCCAACATGTCCAATGCATTCCTTTACCATCAGAATCGTCCAGATTAAGGATACCACACATGTTCGCTCTTGGCTTCTTCGGCAGTTCATCTCTTAGAAATACTCCTCTGAAATTATTTATGTTTAGTTTTTTAGCCGCTTCAATTAGATTCACGTTCGACAAAGCAATATTGGGTAGCGTAACGCCCTCGACATCGATTTGTTTAACACTCATTTTATGTTAGAGAATAATGTCCATATGCTAAAGTGTGGATACCATCTTGCTGAATCACTCGTTTGTCATCTTCATCTGAAAGAGCTACCTTGTTAACTTCCTCGGTGTAGATATCGTGAAGATGCGATCGAATGACATTCATCTTTCTCGATTGTTCTCTCTTGGTGAATAAGCAGTCTTTGTAGTCTGAGTGAGTGATAGATTTCTTGACGACATTCTTCTTCACACCTTTACATTTCTTGTGATCTACTCCAGCCATCTTGTACGAATACAGCTTCGATCTTAAACCTACAAACTCTTCAATCTGCTTTCCAGCTGCTTCGTCTTTGAACATACCAATGACCTTTTTATTGATGCCTGTTTCTATACCAGAGGGGTGGTCCTTAAGATAGTCTTCGGTCTTAATTTCATAAGCTAGAGAATCTGTATCTGTAAAAAGTAACATTACTCTATCATCAAACTTTTTCTTGATGTAATTATAATGACAATCGTACATTATAGGTTTACTTAAGTCTGAAATGCACATACCGAGATATATAGGCTTGTTGTAAAATAGCTTTGTACGTTTCATGTGAATGGCAATTAGGTTTTCATCAAAAATAGTTCGAGTGTCGTAACTCGTTCTTGTTGCTTGTTTTATGGCTTGATTCTCGCTAGAAACCAGTTCTATATCTACCCGAGCCTCTATGTTCTCGCATGTCTTACCCTTTGGTAACTATTGTTCATTAATTTGAAAAAGTCTTTCTCGAAATCGTTGGTGGCTCTGGTCCTTAGGTTGGTATTTAGATCGATATACTTTTTCAGCCAGGCACTTTCTTCAAATTTAATTCCACGATGAATTTTGGTAATCTTCAAGCCTAGGCCTTCATGCAACATTAAATTTTCATAATGATATTTTACTTTATCACACAGGTTTGGTATAAGTTTTGCTACATCTAATTCTTTGACCTTAACACTCTTTGGAGCAAGAGGATAGTCATTGTGAAGATCGTGCAAATCTCTCGGATATTCCAAGTCCACCTCTAATATAGATGGCGCTCCTCTTCAGTCGTTTAGCTCATCATTACCCATCCACTGAAACCCATGAGTTGGTAGATTCTTACACATTGCCCATCCGTACAAATTGTTCGCGTCTAAATATGTTATAAATGTTGAAGGTTTGCCATCGTCAAACGCTGGCATGTAATTATTGTTTGCCTGTCCATAACACCACCTCTTATACCATGCTTAACCATTAGTATCATATCATAATCGCTCAACAACTTCAACTCTACTCCAGTCAACTTTAATGCGACGTCCCAAGCAAGACCTGGAGAAGCATAATACCAGGCGGGATCTAGACCATAGTTCTTACAACACACATCTCTACAATTTTCAAACACGTCAGCGAGCCGGTGAACATCACTCACGTTATATAAATCGTGGTGTTCTCTAGTGAAATCTGAATTCATTCCATACCATCTGTGCGTGGTTGTAGTCTTCATCACTAATGTCTGAGTCGTTAAGTCTCGAATAGAATGCTGACTTCGGTGGTAGTTCTGTTTCATTCAATCGATCGATGGAATTAATAAAATCGTAAGGGTATAAACCTTTTCTAAGCAAGAGATCGAGCTGATTGCCAGAGTAGTGCTTGCTTATATTTTTACACTGGTCTTTGCTCAGGTTCTTCGATAAAGTGTCGAGACTCGATGCCATGAATCTAAAACTATCGATGAAACGTAATTCTCGTTTAGCCTCTACTTCCTTATTTTCTTTATTTACAAACTTATCAACCACAACCTCTCTGCTAAATGAGATATATTTTTCTTCGTTGGTAGGAATACAATTAACCTTTTCATTATCATCACTTCGTAATTTCTTTATGAATAGATGACTGTCATAACCGGATAGATTATGGAACAATACTGGGAAAAACTTGGGAACTATATAATTTAGATTACAATTCTTATGAGCGGCGCCTCTATACTTTCCAGTGAAATGGCAATGGTCCCTAACTCGATCTTTACCCAGTTCGCCTTCGCATATGTGACAAACTGTAGCCGAGTCGTAAAGCGCCTGATCTTTCTTTCCGAATATCATTTTCTTTGGATATTTAAATCGATTATAAATATTTTTTATATTATCTATAAGAGTGTCTATAAATATCCGTGCTACATCATCGTCTTCGTTCTCTGCTGTGAACGTTATGGGGGCTTGTGAATATAGATCATCATCAAAACATTTTATATAATAACCGAAAGAACTTGGAACGTGGTTTTGATATTTGCTGGTGTAGGACATGCTGGGATCTGGTTGACAAGTGTCTATAGGTTTAATAAAACTTTCAAAGTCTGCATACACTAGAAACGGAACTCTCATCTTTCTAAAATAATTTTTAAACTTTATCATAGTCCCTGGTTCTGGGAGTTCTATCTTTTGTGCCTCGTGCTGGGAACAGTACTTGGTGTTTTTTTTAATGAATCGATTCTACTGAATCCTATTAAGCATCTTTTACAATAGTGCATTGAATTAAGAGATTTTTTCGTTCGGGCAACCATCAGTCTGTTAAAATTTTTTATCCAACAATAGTGTTTCTTTTCTCCACCAGTAATGAGCAATAGATCTACACACCTATCGTTCTCATGCTTTGATAAATATAGTGGGAATAGGTTAACATCTTTCTCATGACCAAAAACATTAATACTAATATTATTATTTCTCTCAGACTTACTTATCGCATTAGCATCCGCTGCTACTGGGAATTCGATACCGGACCAATTAAGTTCCTCAGACTGTCTAATTAATTCTTTCGTAATTCTTTCTGGATGGTTGTCAACTGGGTTTAAGGCTCTCGTTACGCTCCACTTGAAGCATTCTTCATCTTTGTTCTTCATATTGATTATAGCCTCTTTTCTCGCTAACTCCTTCGGTAGTGGGATGTAAGAACTACCTTTCAACGGTTTATAAACAATGGTGTTGATATCTAATTTTTGAACCGCTCTGAGTTTCCAGTTACTACCACGCATCTGGAAGGCAGCCATCGACTCAATAATTTTATCTTACGCGCTGTTATAAATTTCACTTACATCGGTGGAGTCTAGAATCACCTCGGTCCTTGAAACGAATGGAAAATCTGTGGAATCTACTTCTCCAGACTTCATGTCAACGCGCTCCATTGTGCAGGTAAGGACAAAGTTGACCTTAGTCTGTCGATTTTTAGTCAAGAAGTCTGCCGCCTGTGTTTGAACGGCGTCAAGAAAAGATGTGGCATCAATACCGTTAGCCCCCTCTACTGTGTATTGTTTCGTGAAGCCCTTGATAGCTGAAGCCGTCTCTCTAATTTTGCGTGTCTTCGCATGAATTTTACCGAATATAGAATTCACTTTGGCTTTCAGTGCTTCTAACTTCTCGTTCACCTTTCGTTTTGGCTCATCAGGTATGTACCCTTCGTTCCACTTTTCGAATGTAGTAATGTAGTAATAGTTGATTTTGTCTTAACTAATATTTTTCGTACCATCGTGGCTGGTACGGGTTCGAGTGTTGGGATTCCAATGTCAATGACAGGTGCGTCAAGCAAACTAACATTAGGTGAGGGGGCACAGCGCCCCCTCACCTAATGTTAGTTTGCTTGACGCACCTGGGCTTCAATTTTAGCAATCAACTCTGCTTTCCGCAGTCTCGTATACCCAACTAAGCCACTCTGCTTGGCGATTTTTCTTAATTCAATAACAGTTTTCTCCGAGTATTCCATTTTATATTGAATTAGCAATTTTTTAAGCTGTTTTGAGAAGATATTTTCATTCATTTTATATGTACAAGAATATTTTTTATAATCAACTCACCTGTTGGAATTAATCCATGCAGCTTCTTTCGCACCATCGTTGAAAGCGCTTCACCAAATCCGTGATAGTGTGTTGTATCGCCCATCGTCGTCTGCGCACGCCAGGTCGAAACTACTGGAAAGTTCCTGGCGTTTTTTCCTGGTTATTGGTTGATGTTGGTTTTAACCTCTGGTTAGGTTGATGTTGTTTTGGTGATTTTTTAACCTAGGCTATAGGATAAAAAAAGTTTTTAACCTATTAGGGGAGTGGTTTTAACCTATGGTTAGGTTGAATGGCCCCGCAGGGTACATGTTCTACTACTTGCTTCTAGAAAGCCTACAAAGACCCAAACCAACCGTCTAAACTGGTTTCAAGATAAAAAAAACCTGAGAATTTAATGTCTACACTTATGGCTCGATCTTGTGGAATATGTTACCAAGTGATTTAATTAACGTGTCAACGTTGTATCCGTTTAAAACTTTAAATGCAAATTAAAAACCTACCTATTGATTGACCAGAATCTTAAAAGTACTAATGATGCATTACTTTATAAATAGATTTGGTCTAATTGTGTGAGATGCACGTTGTTCTTTGCTCAAATGTTTTCGGTTTGATTAGTTGTAATTGATGTAATCACGGAAAGGTTCTCTGTGATTTCTCCATTGGTTGCATAATTGTTACTTTAAATTGGGCGACCTCTGTGAGCGGAACGATTCGTTTCTTTGGGTTTCCAATAATTGTTCACTTAGTAACTCTACATCTACAATTAATTACTGTGATTGTTATTATTATTATTATTATATATTATATATTATGTATTTATTCTGTTGGTGAACAATAAAGCATTGATTGACATTGACATTAAATCTGCGTGGAAATTGGACGGAATAGGAAGAGAACAGATGAACATGGAAGTGTTGAGATTTGCTTATTTGGCTCTCGACTAGTTAACCCCTCGTATCCGACTTGTGACGATGTTTCGTTTTGCATGGCTAGACTGACTGCTATATTTGAATACATAGTTATTATCAGTAGACATTAGAATAAAATCATATATTGTTATGTCATTTAGCTAAACAAATGTTGATGCATAGGCCTAATGAACGAAGAAATGCAGGAGGGACAAAAGGGATTCAAGTCGCCATGTATGACTTACACAATTTCAAACAATTTCGTTAAAGCCTAAAATTAATGATAATTGTTATCAGCTGTCCTTTAGATCGACGTGTGCAGAATAATCCTAGTTGGCCCTACAATTCAATTCGCAGCCCTTAAAAACTTGACATAGGAAACATTAATACTTACAATATCCCATCACTCAGAACTATTAAGAAAAACGGTAAGCCTGCGGTGAATAAGCTGGTTCCTGTGACTCAGCTTTTGTGGACGCTGTTGAAATATTGAGATTACGATTACGAGTAGGAAATTCAAGAATATATCACCTGAGACTAAAACACGACCAAGTCAATTCAATTTATATGATGGTTGACGGGTCTCGAAGGGATGAATGGCTCAGCGGTCACTGTCGAAGTAAAAAACGAACTTAACTCTGCTTAACTAATTCACTCCGTCTTCAATATGTTTTCTTAATTGTTCAGCAGGAGTGGTGTGAATATGTTGCTTTTTTCGTATTCACGATTTAGTCGGAAGGTCTTTGCGTTGTGTGGGGCACAGTAATTGTCAATAAGAAATTATTAAGTGAATTTGAAAAAATGCGATATTCAGCCTAATATCTCGAAAATTAGAAAAATTAATGACAATGGGCATTTATTAAGGAGGCGTTGCTATACCATTTCAAAATAAACTTAAACGGTAAAATCACCCAGAGGGCTAAGTGATGACAATTAACGATGATGACAATGATAAGGAAGATGATGATCGTGATGACGATACTAGTGACATTGACCGCGACGACATGATGATAACTATGATGACCACAATGATTATGATGATGATGATTATGTCGACGACGATAATGATGATTACGATGATGGTTTGGTTAGGACATTAAGCGATTGCTCATTATTTAAGTTGTTCGTGTTTAAATAGTCATCCGCTGTTTCCTCTGCTTACGCTGATTTTCGAGAAGTGTGAACTAGCGACCTCATGTGGTCGTCATTCGTCACTTCCTGCAGCAGACGACATCTGCTCTTCCGGTTCCTTTGATGATGACGTCATCATCTTCGCTGCGCAAGTCAATAACAATATTACATTCCACTATGGTCGACAGTACGCATACATACATACATTCATTCATAAATACATAGATGCACACTAAATGCATATACAAGCACACATATTATTTACACACCGTGACCCGTCAAAAGCGCCCCGGACCATTGCGCCCCAGACAAATGCGACCCGACAAAAGCGCAAAAAAAAAACGCCTCGACATTAGCGCCCCAAAATGAACTCTACATTGTACATCCAGACATTTGCCTACAGTGCTTTCTTACGCAATTATTGATTGGAAGTGAATATAACCACCTAGAACTGAAGACTTCATGATTCACAACAACATGGGTTCACCCTCCCAAGAACTATTAGGATTTCATGTAGCTCTTACTATATTGACCAAGACAGATTGAATCGCTCAAGGACCTAAAGAGACCAGTCGATATCGGAAACATGAAGTACCAGGCTTAGAAGAAAATGCCTCGGATATTGGGCATTTTTAATGATAATTTTTAGGACAGCTTCCACTGGCTAACTTCTGCCGCAATTAACAATTTGCGGCAGTCTTGCCAAAGCCGTTGTAACCACTTGTCTGCAACTATCTTTCTCTCTCTCTCTCTCTCTCACTCACTCACTCACTCACTCACTCACTCACTCACTCACTCACTCACTCACTCACTCACTCACTCACTCACTCACTCACTCACTCACTCACTCACTCACTCACTCACTCACTCACTCACTCACTCACTCACTCACTCACTCACTCACTCACTCACTCACTCACTCACTCACTCACTCACTCACTCACTCACTCACTCACTCACTCACTCACTCACTCACTCACTCACTCACTCACTCACTCACTCACTCACTCACTCACTCACTCACTCACTCACTCACTCACTCACTCACTCACTCACTCACTCACTCACTCACTCACTCACTCACTCACTCACTCACTCACTCACTCACTCACTCACTCACTCACTCACTCACTCACTCACTCACTCACTCACTCACTCACTCACTCACTCACTCACTCACTCACTCACTCACTCACTCACTCACTCACTCACTCACTCACTCACTCACTCACTCACTCACTCACTCACTCACTCACTCACTCACTCACTCACTCACTCACTCACTCACTCACTCTCTCTCTCTCTCTCTCTCTCTCTGTCTCTATAACTCTGTCTCTCTGTCTCTATAACTCTCTCTGTCTCTCTCTGTCTGTCTGTCTCTGTCTCTGCCTCTGTCTCTCTGTCTCTCTCTGTCTCTATCTCTATCTCGCGCTCTCTCTACGTGTATAGCCATATATCGCGCTCTCTCTATAGCCATATATCCTAACCAAACCATCATCGTAATCATCATTATGGTCGTCAACCTGATCATCATCATCATAATCATTGTGGTCATCATAGTATGTATGTATATAGATATATATGTGTGTATTTGTGTATGTATATATGTATGTATGTATGAACGACCATGTACGTATACATGCATATTGTTTTGCATGTACCGTATGATGTACGTATGTCCTTATGCCATTTACGTATCATATGTCTTCATATTTTCTCTCCGTGTTCGTTGTGTACATAATTTTATGTGGAGCAGTAGCTGGTAATTTCATACACGTGTGAGTTCTTTTTTGCGCTGTTCTCAAGGTTTCCACTACATTTCTGTCACCCTATGACCAGCTGGACAACTTGGTGAGTGACTCTGTGTTATGCGCACGATCTGATTTAATTGTTCAACAAGTTGGACTAGTAATTTTGTAATTAAGCCAATTCATCATTTCAATTTTAAAGTAGGCCTATGCGTTTGTCCATCCAGGGTCTCTACTTTACTTACTCTTTGCCTTCGTTCTTTGCTTCATCGATTCCCCTATTTTTCTTCCAATCTTCTTTCCTTCTTTTATTGTTTGTGCTTCTTTTGTTTTAATTGCCACAACTAATATAGAACAGTCGGTGGCAAGCTACATGCGCTCTAGGATGCCTTACAAAAACTGTCTATACAGTATTATCGGCGCAACTGGTAATTTGTTCTTTGCTTCTTGACTGCTTCTTATATGTTGTCATATCGTTTAGTCTTCCGCCCATTCGTATCTTTATATCTTCTCATTCACTTTCGTTTGTTTTTATGAAGATGATTCAGGCGATACAAGTCCTGAGATTTCACCTCCTTGAAATTGAAAAGGTAGGACCGTAGGACCGTAGGACTATAAGAGATTTCTGTTTTGTTAATCGGCCAAATATAATTAATTATTATATTCAACTGAGCCTTGTAAAAATGACCCTTCCTGCCATTTTTGCGTCAAATTCATTCAATTAACTTAGTTTTTTCATACTGTAGCCCTAGTCATTATAGTGTCTTAATTTAGGCTCATCTAGCCATTATTTTCAGGTCAGTTCAAAAGATTAAAGAATGGAATAAATTTGGCCATTCAGGATGCATTGTGTGGCACTTTAGCCGATTGGTTGAAGCAGTCGGCCCGCAACGCTCAGAGTGCGCTGAGCGTGCGGGTTCGACCCTCGTCCGAGAAGTCACTGTGTACCATGAGCAAGTCCTTCGCTCACAATTGCTTTGCACTAAAACTGCAGTTGCATCGTCGAGGTGTTTGTTCACGTTTGAGCAAAATTTTTTGGAATAGGGCAATATCAAATTTAAGCTGTATTGTTAGGATAAAGCGCATCTCACAGCATGAGCAGAAGCGCTTGTACAGCTGTGCAATGGAAAATAGTTTCATATTGATTTCAGGTCCATGAGCTGTGCAAGACTTTCTGCCAACGCTATATAAGTTGCTTGAGAGGTAAGATGCCAGCAGAATTTGTGGTTAGAGATGCAAGGCCAGAGAGTCAGAGGACGGGAAAAGGAGACGAAGAACAAGCGTTACGATCACGTGACACCACCGACGACCATTCGAACCAAGAGGACTTCCGGTTTCATAAGAACGAGTTCCACTCAGACAGAGCGGACTTACAATGTGAACAGGTGAAATGGAAATAATTATTGTTGAGGTAAAACATAAGCGCAAAACAAACACTTAAGCCTAGACAGCGCAATAATTGGGCATCGACAATGGTACTGCCGAAAAATTATACCTACAAGTAGACTATCATGATAAGAGATAAAACGAAAGAAACACAAATGAGCAAATAAACTATTCATGTCATATAGACGTAAAAATGACGAAATAAGCCGAATGAAGCGTACCGTGCCTTTTAAGGATTGGGTCTACGTATAGAAAGGAACTTAGACCAATATGCTCTTTTATTAGTGTTGTTTATATACGCATTCCTAACTATGAAGAATGTTACATCGAAGCAAAGTAGAAATTTAAGCAACAGCACATCTCGCGTGTTTCAGACCTTAGAAACGGCACTGGATAAGTGCAGTGGTTTTCCAAGTTTTATCCAGTCGAGTCCGATCGAAGCTATCACGTCAAGATTGTCATCAACTTACAGAACAAATGCTTCACGTGATCAAACTTCAAACGGTAGGACAAATCAATAGTTGGTCTTTATCAAAGTCATTACATAAATGTCAATTTTAGTACATTCCGCTTTAAAATTTGGAGCTGACGATTGTTCCTATAGTTCCATCCCCAGACTGGGATCGATTGCATAATTATGATGTCTGTTGGTTCTACGTCTTTTGATCCCCGGCAGTTGATCCCCGTCAATTCGTCCCCGTCAATTCGTCCCCTAGTCTATTGATCCCTTCGTCAATCGATCCCTGCCTGATGAATCCAGTTAAACTGATACAACATTCACCTTCCACTTGCGACCTTCTCCATTTATTAAAAGAACAATGTAAAAGAGCATGAGATATTAAAATGATAAAACAATACAAAAGCGCAATTGAAAGTCATGATATGATTAGTTTATGAGCACAAAGTCCTAAGCATAAGCGTCTATGCATGGGATAAATGAGCCATTGCTCTAAGTTACAAAAGAATATCCGAACGGCCGTAAGCGGTTACAGCGCGTAGTGACAAGAAGCCTGGGTATTAATTTGTTATTTTGTAATGTTATTTTGCAAATCTGTAAAATCAGTCTTCTTTATAAACAATATCAGCTACAAGTCTGTGACACTTAGCCTAGAAAGGCGAGGGGATCAATAGACTAGGGGACCAATTGACGGGTGATCAACTGACGGGGATCAATTGACGCGATACCATGTCTGTTGCATGTCAGCGGGGAGAGCTTTCTAGTGTAATTGAAATAAGTGAGTAAGTTTCCAAATACGTTCTTTATTCATTAAATACCATGTAAACTGAAATCTTTTAGACAGTTATTCTTTTGTCAACGTGTGTACGATTACGCTGTTATTCGTCTCATCAATTGCATGTACACAGTCGTCTTCAACTCGATTGGCATAGGCCTATGCTGTGGCTTATGCTATTCCTCTGTGGTAATGTTTAATGTGGTAATTTGACTTTCTCCCAGTATTATCCTCTGCTGCAATGAACTGGCTTGTCCCTGAGCGTAGCCTTCAAACATAGTCTCTGAGTGCCTTCAAGGACATACATATTCTGGAAGAGCAATAATGTTAGCCACAAAATCAACTCCAATGCATTCTAGGTCAATCAGAGTCCATTCATTGCGATTATGCGCCAATAAACCATATGGAAGAACAGACGAATTCAGACAGAGATCGTTCATTGACTAAAGAAATGATCGTTGACGGACTGAAGCAATATATATATATATGTTATATATAGTTATAGATATATGTATATACATGTATATGTGCGGCACGGTGGCTGATCGGTTTGAGTGGTCGGCCCGTAACACTCAGTGCGCGCTGAGTGCACAATTGCTCTGTAGTACAACTGCAATTGCGCCGTCGAGACGTGTGCACTTCTGAGCAAAAAATGTTGGATGTGTATAATATTAATATTACGGGGCAATAGTTTGCGTCGTAGAACGTCCAATTTGTTTGCAATCTGGTGACGGAATTTCGAAGGAGTGGCGACATTCAGCACAACGTGCAGCCTTCTTCAGTCTCCTCCTAATTGAAAGGCAATGAACGTGGATCCGACAGAATGATTTCTTGCGAGAGAGGAGGCCACGAAAAGCCAATTCCTCGGCTCTCGTCTCAATGAATTAAAGCGAAACGAAAGTCGACAACAACATCGCATGCATTTTCTGCAACGCTGACTTACTCAATCACCATTCATGAAGACACTGTCACAATCACCTACACACGCACCCCACACACACGCACATGCTCCCACGAACACACCTCTACACACACGCGCGCATACGTCACCTTCTGCACAGTGGACGCACTAAGACACACGCATACACACACACACAAGTAGGCCTAGGCCTACACCTACACCCACACACACGCCTATATACACACACATCTACATGTACACGCACACATGGACACGCGTGGATAAGACGTAGCATGTGCATAAAAGAATAAGGAAAATGCTTAGGCAGACTTATATATGGGGTTGGGCCTATTCAGAAGGCGTTAGATCAATTGTCAGAATTCTAGATACACACGTAGGGTTATTCGTACTAAGTTTATCATAAAATGGAAACAGACAACTGAATATGCGCTCTGATTGAGCAGATGTAACTGGAATGATGCCGGGTCCCGATATGGAGAGTCCAATTAAAGAGTGGTAGGTTATGATCGAGTGCGACGTGAAGACAGCGGATTGTTTAGGAAGAATTAGACTGTCGAAGGGCAGTGCATGCAATTAAAGCTATAGCTTGTGTGCAGTGCGCGTGCAAGAGTGTTGGAGTCTGGCGACTAGTGGCATGGCAGTGACCATGGCGGGCAGAGGTGTTTTTACCAGGGCATTTGCCCTGGTATATGCCGCCACAACTGAACATCCTCCTACCGTCCAATACGTTTCTTACAGGTGAGCAGGAGATCGTATGGAAATCTGCGAAGATCAGAGGAGCGGTGGAAATAGAGGAGGTGCATGATGGGACGCTGAACGACGAAGACGATGATGACAACGACGGTTGTGAGCATTCTATTGGGATTCTGCTACAGAAGAGAAGAGGCAGCTTTGCCAAGATGGCAACGAATGTCATGCGCGCCTGGCTCTTTCAACATCTCTTGGTAGGCCTACTTGTTCAAAGAAACCTCATATATTTACCATTTTGAACCAGGGACGGAAACTTAGGGAGGTTACCGAGGGGACGGTACCCTCCAAAATTTTAGGTGGAGGGTCGAGTTGCTTATATCCCTCAAAATATAACAATTATTATTTTATTCCAGTGTTTTCCACTGTTCATAATTTATGCTCCATACACGTTTTGGACTAGATTTTTTTCAAACTTGAACCCGCACCCCATTTTTTACCTTACCCCCAAACTCAGGATCAAGTCTCCGCCAATGGGGCATAGCATGCAACCACTTCTTGGGATAAAGATACACACAACCGGATAATTAAACGATTACATAATTGTGATGACACACGGTGATAATTATGATGACGACGCCGATCAATGATGACGATGTTCCCACAGACATGCGTGTGTATACACAGATCGATATAGGCCTATAAAATATGGTTATGGTTTGGTGAAAGCAGTGGTCAGAATGTTATACAGTGTAATATAATGGTTTGGTGCATGGGGTGGTAAGAATGTTGGTGGCTTACTGCTTTCTCTGTTTCAGCATCCATATCCATCAGATGACCAGAAGAGAGAACTGGCTGATCAGACCGGACTTTCCTTGTCACAGGTCAACAACTGGTCAGTAGGCCTACCGTTGACCAGAACTTGTGACCACCGATTCAATAGCCAGTCTCTAACTCACTGAGCATGTAGTCGTATACAAATCATAACTTATAGACAAGAAGCAGATCATGCAAATATCGCATTTACGGTTTCAATGCCGATGTTCCGTTTAATCGTGACCCTTTTCCAATTAAATCGTGACAGTATGTTCGCTTGCTCGACACAGCCATCTAGACCCATCATGTGACATTTGACTGTTGTAGGACAGAGTCAGTCTGAAGTTTAGGCTTTGTACAGCATGCAGACAGGTCAATTAGGCGCTTTTTGTGACGCTCCAATACTTACACAGTTGGACGCAATAGAAGTCTCTAAGCCTACTCTCTCTTCTCTCTCCTCTGTCGCAGTCTCTCTATCTGTCTGTCTGTCTGTGTCAGTCTGACTGTCTCAGTCCATCTGAATTACGCATGGGATAATTTGGCTACAGTGATTCTGTTTGTGTGCGTCCGTGACTCGAAAATACCGCAGTCAAACAAGGCGCTCAGCACGTTATACGTATAATTTGAACACCACCGCCTAGCGAATGGGGGCTTAGTCAACCATATGGCCGCAGAAATGAGCAGAGTTGCATGGGAAAAATTACAATAGAATTTAAAGAGTTTCTTGATATGACAATCACTCGGTTTTCTACTTTAAGGTTTATCAACGCCAGGAGACGCATCGTACAACCAATGATCGACCAGAACAGGTACCTAGAGGCAGCCACAGCGACCATACAACAGAACATGTATCGACCATACAACAGAACATGTATCGACCATACAACAGAACATGTATCGACCACACAACAGAACATGTATCGACCATATAACAGAACACGTATCAACCATATAACAGAACATGTATCGACCACACCACAGAACATGTATCGACCACACAACAGAACATGTATCGACCATACAACAGAACATGTATCACCCATATAACAGAACATGTATCAACCACACAACAGAACATGTATCGACCATACAACAGAACATGTATCGACCATATAACAGAACATGTATCAACCACACAACAGAACATGTATCGACCATACAACAGAACATGTATCGACCATACAACAGAACATGTATCGACCATACAACAGAACATGTATCAACCACACAACAGAACATGTTCAGGGTCTCTACTCCCTACACTGTAATTAACCACCTGAGTAGAGGCTGAAACCTACAACCTTTGAGATATAGGCCAAGCGTTCTAACCAGTCAGCCACCTTGCATCACCACGTCCAGCATGGAGTCTGTGCACACACCTCACCCAGCCCTTCAAAATCTGAGCTATTGCTTGACCAATTCTCTGAGCTTCTACAATGCACTTAACTCACCCTCTACCATTACTTGCCCCATGCTCTACTGTTTGGGATCTTGGAGTCAAGCTCAACTCTGCGCTCAAACACTTAAAACTTCTGGAACATGCATAATTTACCTCAGATGACCTGAAAACACTGATATACAACCATATTCAGACTTGATTTGGCTACAAAAAGTCTATACTCAAAGGTTGCTCTATGTGTTGGACTCTTGTACTGATACTATATCACGCCTTCGTCATTTCTACACTGGTATTCTGTATGACATTTACACTTCAAACTGGTACTCTCTTTATGAACACAGAACATGCAAAATCATTTGATATTCTGCTCAAATGTTATTGTTGACACCAGGTAGCTCTTTAGCAGACTAATCCTAACTTTGACCAGTATCTACTGGAAAGTATTTTATCAATTCACAATTGTAATTAGAATATTTATATGGCGCCACTCTGAAAATCAGAGGTGCTTCCGACTAAGTCAGTGCTGTCTGTAACAAATAAGATGGTGTTCAGATGTTTAACAAATAAGGAGAGGATGACTGAGGAGCCCAAGCTGCAGTTCATGCAGACTTGACAGGTTCTTCATTCCAACTTGAGGGCTGGCATAGACAAAACTTATCGATTCAGCATTAGCACTGTGCATGCGGGAAACAGCCAGAAGGCAACACGATACCAATGGTGCCACGTTGCAAAGAACACACAATGCATTTGCCTTCGTTTGGTTTCCAGTACTAATATATAAACAATGGTAATAATTTAAGAAAATCGTTGTTTTCACAGGTCTGGCAGTGCCTGATGATTCCAGAGGTGTTCTAACAGTCGTCAATGCTTCATATCTCAGCAGACCAGATGCCACCATCATCAATTTCAAATCGACTGTGTGGACTGCCTTATTCCACCCAACTAACCATCATCAGTAACAATGATGACCATAACCAAAAACAGCATCAGCAGTGTGCCCAGTTGATGCCTTCTTCATCTAAGTAAACATCTTGAAGGCCTCGATATCCTTGAAAACAATCACTAGCAGGTTCTCATTGTTTGAAATCATCAGATCTGTGTCTGCTGAATGACTAATCAGTAGGGCCCGTGGTTTATGCGATTTCGCATTTTTGGCATAACTTGGTAGTTTCGCATAAATTTCTATATGGAAGGTTTTCGCAAATTATTGCATAAAGTTCATAAATTTTGGTCAGTGTCAACTATAATTGGCTTGTCCAGGCTATTATTAGCCTATAGGGTATATGGTTTACTGATCAGACGACGAAATTGTTGATGACTAGGACCCGTGGTTGAAGCGATTTTACTCATAATTTATTAAATTTTTATGCATAATCCATGGGAGCCTACTAATCAGTAGGACCACAGTAAAATTCCCTGCTCATCCTGGTCATACTTTCTGCGGATTCAGTGCTATTAATTACTTTAACCCAAGTCGTAATTGATGACAAGCAGGATATGGATTGCTTATTATCAGTTCACGTGTTTTGAGACCAAGAAGTTATTTAATGGTTCACTGCATTTATTAACAATGAATCAGTTCAAGCATTCAACACATTGTAATGCTTGTCAAAGTCCTAGCAGTTTTCTGTAAGAGTTACAAAAACACATATAAAAGGCTTTGGCAAAAAAAATTAAATACCACCTAGGATCTTGGAGTCAAGCTCAACTCAACTCTCAAAAACTTAAAACTTCTGGAACATGCATGTTTCACCTCAGATGCACTGAAAACACTGATATACAACCATATCCCGACTCGACTTGGCTACAGAAAGTCTATACTCAAAGGTTGCTCTATGTGTTGGACTCTCATACTCATACCATATTACACCTGCTCATCATATCTATAATGGCAACAATGAATCAGTTCAAGCATTCAACAAATTGTATTGCTTGTCAAAGTGCTGGCAGTTTTCTGTAAGAGTTACAAAAACACATATAAAAAGCTTTGGCAACAAAAATTAAATACTGCTTGAATACAAGTTGCACAACTTCAGTATACAAATATGACTGTACTAAGATATAGGCCTAAGACACTAGAGTCGCTCCCAAATACTGACTCAAAAGTTTAACTCGAGTTACACTGAAACACTTTAAGCATACGTGGTTACTTACCCGATTGAAAGGATGCTGCATTCCTAAAGTTCTTGGAATATCAAAATAAAAAACATGCAATATGAAATTCTACAGGTCTTCATGGAAAACTTGAAATCATTTGATCAGCATTCTGAAATAATGCAGTTCTTTGTCATTGCACATAAACTTTTATCAGTGGCAAGAATTACAGATCTTATGATATGCCATAATACTAGCAACATTTTGTCCAACATGCAGGAAGTATCTTTGCAAACAGCACACATCTATAACTTGTTGTTGAAACGATAACCCACGATACCTAATTATGAAAATATTCATATATATATATATATTCAAGACTGAAATTTCAGACTCCAAAGGTCAGACGGCAAGCGGTGTCTGTTACTTTATTCATTAAGCAACTGCTTAGCAAATGAATTTCAATTTTAAACTATTCATAAAAGACTGAACACAACATGATAAATCCCGCAATAAATCCTTGGGTAAAAAACCACAAACATTTTGCAAAGAAAATTATCGAAACATTTTGCCAGAGAGCAACGCCTTAGTGAGAAAATCTGTCAAAACGATTGTGAAACGTTTTTTCATCATGGCCTAGAAGTAACTACGATCTTCTTCCATAATCAGAAACCTTTTGCCATGATAAGATACATAGCATGCTGCATTGTACATTTAGCATTGGAAAGCACATAAGAAATCGACATGGCAATCATTTCGAGGCAATAATGCACATGGCTAGAATCGGAAGCTTTCCTTTGCCTTATCTGCTACCATGAGGGCGATGGCAAGCGAAGAGGTTGCCGCTGGTGATGGAGCATTGCGAACATGTAGCATTCGACTTCCTATGGCGCCCGTTCCACTGTCAAAGATGAAGTCGTCAACCAGCTTCCCGTTTTCATCAAGTGCTTGAGCCCTGACTCCAGCTGGACCTCTGCAGATAAAGTAAGAAAGGTTGGATTGCACAAACTAACACATAGTAAAACCTCATCCTAATCCAAATACACTACATTCATTAATGTATATATGTATATGGAGATTTATATAGCACCTTACAAGAACCTCTCAAAGGCGCTAAACGTAGCTACTCAACAGATCTAAACAAGCGTAATTTAAGCAATTTAGAAAATGTTCCTAAAGCTAAAAGCATTCCAACGTTCCAAATCTGTAATGTAAGAGCATTCCAGTATGATGGTTCAATGCATGAGAAGGTACGGTTCGTCTTCAGCGATTGATAATTTCTAGTCAATCAGACAAGTTTGCAACATATTTTAATACAACTTTCATCATTGGAAACTGCAAACAAAATATGTTTGGGACCTAAATTGTAGATCCACACACAACCATTTTTAGTAAGAGAACTACTCAACATAGTAGATTTACAACTATATCTATAAAACAAAAAGTAAATGCTGAACAGACTTTTTAAACTTATGCTTAACCCTACAGTTCTAGTCACAGGCTGCAAGAAAAGTTAATTAACACATGAATGTTGTTGTATCTATGGTTGGGGTATTTACATAAGTAGCAACTTTAAATAACATATAAAATGTTTTATAAATATGGCTGCCTAAATACCTGAAGTGTGACTTAGAACAGCATATTATCAGTTATAAAAACAATTACATTCATGGGAAAAACCAGTGTCAAGTTCTGTCAAGTAAACAGCATAGTGTTATTTGATTGCATGGAATGCAACGACTGAAACGGCTGACCCTGTTGGCTCAAGATAGTAGATTGGTTGCTGCTTAACCCTTTAACAACCAACATTATTGATTATGTGTTACACTTTAGTACATGCTGGTTGCTAAAGTGTGGCACAGTGGCCGATCTGTTAGATCGGTCAGCCCGTAATGCCTAGTGTGCGCTGAGCGAGCGGGTTCGACCCTCATCCGGAGAGTCACTGTGTTGGGACCTTGAGCAAGTCCTTCGTGCATAATTGTGCTGCAGTACAACTGCAATTGAGGCGTCTATACGCACTTTTGAGCAAAAAATGTTGGAAGAAGGGCGGTATCAAATTTCGGCAATAAATAAATTAAAAATATAAAGTTCTAGTGACATTGTGTCATAACAAGGCTGATTATAGTCTACCTCCTCCTTGAACCAGGCTTTGGACTAAACAGGCTTAACACAGGAAAACAGAGTATGGCGAAATACAGGTGCAACGGGGTCATACTAATCTGTGATGTATGTCTCAGGTGAGGATGCC
Organism: Bimastos eiseni; assembly: GCA_959347315.1. Classification (NCBI taxonomy): domain Eukaryota; kingdom Metazoa; phylum Annelida; class Clitellata; order Crassiclitellata; family Lumbricidae; genus Bimastos; species Bimastos eiseni. The sequence goes on from OY365812.1 coordinate 18,787,781, forward strand.
AATTTTAACTAAATCTAAATTTTCCGCAACTTGAAGCGAGTGTAGAGTTTGAAGCTTGTAACAATTACAAACAGATTGCTAATTAATTAAGGACAAACTCCCCAAAATATGCATCAAAGTCTCATAAGTACGACTCACCTTGCCGCCTAAATGAATGGCACACAAAAGACATAACAGACAAATTTTCAACAGCTGCTTCTATCATATTACGTACCTCTCAACATCCGATACATCAAGAGAGGGGACAAATTTCTGCAAGATCTTGACCTGAGCAGCAGTGTTAATTCCACGATACAGCTCTCCGAAGGCATACCCAAAGTTATTGAAAATCAGCTTCCGCAGTCCACTGTCAAGCAAAAATGATCAATCTCCAATAAAGTAGGCAAATATAACCTGAACAAATCAACAGCATTTACATTTATGACAAACAATATAATCAGAAATATAACAAAATGCTTTGATTTATAACATGTCACTAGGTTAGCCTGTGTACTTATGGTATTACCACTAAGGCTGTCAAAAAAATGTTGAAATCACGACCCGGGTACGAGTTGATTCGCGTGAATATTTTGTTAGAAAATGTTGGGAATTGCACATTTTTACGAAATGTCAGGCACCCGAGAATTGATTTCATTGCCCCGGCAGTCAGCCAATATGACCAACAAAATATTTCTGGAATATGTTTGGGTAAAATCGCGCGATTTTAGCAGAATGTCGTTGCCCAAGGATCGATTTCATTGCCCGGGCAGTCAGCCAATATGACCATCGGAATATTTCTGGCATATGTTCAGGTAAAATCGCACATTTTCATGAAATTTCGGGTAAACTCCAACTTAACATTTGAATATCACAATTGGACACTTACGGCCGAGGTGAATTTCAGAGGTGAATGTGCGTACCCTATGAGATCAAAATTCAATTTCTAGCGAAGCTGGGCTGTAAAAGACTCCTGAGTTATGTATCTAATGTGTCTGATTTGCATATTAAAATTAGCAGTGTTCAAATTATGTGAATGCAAATACCGATTGCTATTACATCAAATGTCAACAATTCGAAATTACAAAAGTCAAAGTATCGAATTTTAAGCAAATAATATAGCAAAGATAGTCATGCAGTCTCATAAACTCGCTTATTAAGAACAGATTGCAGAAATTTTCATATCGCCAGCATTCCATTCGCTAGCCTTTCCTGGGACCAAAATATAAAAAAATATCATGCGTTATAGTTAACTTAACTTAGCATAGTTAACAACTTAACAGTTTAGAAACACTGGAGTTCATTGCACATATCGTATCAACACCGCGTAATAATTGACAACACAATTTCTAATTTCTATCTTTCTACAATTGGTTGTGCCCTGTATATGGTACCTGGCAGTTTGGCAACTAGAAAAACGAATTAATTTCTGTAATCAAATGCTACCTGAAGCTAAGTGCATCCATCAGCTCAAGTGGGTTGACCTGGTGGACCTTATATCCCTCTCTTTTGAAGGCAAGAACAGCATTTGGGCCCAGCCACACATCACCATTCATACGCGGCGTGAAATGAACTCCAAGGAAAGGGAACCGTGGATCTGGAGCCTGGAAAGAACGAAACAACTCCCAAATTGTCAAAAGATTCTGTAATCTATGAAACACGTCTCCGCAGACTACATTGTGTTCAAGTTCAGTTGCATTTAAAAACCAAGTCTGAATGCATGACTAAGCAAAAACAGCATTGGACACATCTCTAGATCAATCAGCTAGTCAATTGCTCGCCAACCATGAAGTCAGTAATTCACCGTTGCTTTGTGATGCAACATCATCATACAAAGCACATGTTCAGTATAATCATAATCTTTCCAAACTTAGAAGCCAAAAGTTTAATAGAATATTATAACATCCCCTTCAAATATACTCTTGTCTTTCCAACATCCTACCGGATATATGTTTCCTCGGACAAGATTTCTCTTCTCCGGCTTCAAGAGCAGGTATTCTCCACGAAATGGCACGATCTTTGGCAAGAGGCTACATCCAGACTTCTGGGCCATTCGGTCAGAGTAGAGACCAGCACAAGTGATCACATATTTTGCACGTATTCTTTCTTCCACGCCAAACACATACTACAAAGTAAATTACAATAACTAAACCACATCACTCAACAAAGCAGTAGAATGTGGTAGATACACAAAGGGAAACTAACAACAAAGTGTGCAATATGAAATATGTGCACCAGGCACATTAAAGTTTCATACACATATTGCCAGATGGTTACAGGACAATTACCCCCCAGACAATTATCCCGGACAATGTCACAGTAATATAACTGGGAGTAAAAGAGATATAAGTATATAACAAAGGTACTCCTCACAAGTGTAAGTAATGCAGCATGCATGAACATTGAATAAGTCCATTCATCTGTAAATAACGGTTATATAACTAGAAGTCACCATTGGTGTCTCTTTCACAATAAACATCCAAGTTTAGCATAGCTATTAGGGACCGACTGGAAATTGCCAAAAATCCCATATTTTTTACTATTCCGAAGTATTCGCCTCGGCCAATAGTACACGTGTAAACAGATAGTTAAAAAATGTAAACTGTAATTAAAAAATTCATAATTCGATAAATAATGTCAGCAATGTTATTTAATACCTAATCATAAAATTTCTAGATTAGATTTATACATGCAGTATTAGTGAATATCATTCATGTTTCCAAATTTTCTATTTCCATGCATCAACATATGCATGAGCTGTATGCAACGATAAACTTACAGGAGGGGCAAAACATCACACTCTTACAGAACTTCGGCTCTGGTAAATGATCTTCGATCACTCCATCATACTGAGTTTGACAACTATGGGACATCCACCACCAGAGCAACAAAAGAAACTGAGAGGGTGAAGATGTAAAGAATAAACAAGCTAAAGTAAAAAGCATGGGTTTTTCGGGCCCCTCTTTTATCTGGTAGATGGCACAATCGTTCCCATGTCCTTAAAAGATTTTTTATTACATATCATAAAACTTAAAATAAGTAGCATATAATTTACAATAGTCACGCTCATAACTTACTCCGTTCTTTCCAACAACCGTAACTGGGTAGTTAGGACTATCAGAAGACTCGATGAATTGTGTGACTTCAAAACCCAGGCGGATTTTTCCACCAAGGCTCTCAAACTTCTTGCCGTACATCTGCGTCACAAATCCCCAGTCAACAATACCAGTGTGTGGTGAGTGCAGCGCTTTTAAGCCCTACAAAAATTCAGTGTAATGAACAAATGAATTGTTGTCTAAAATAACCAAAACACAAAGTCATTATATGGACAACCTATACCACCTGTATAGAAACAAAATATATGAACATAATAATTGTCTGGAGGAGAACAGTAAGTCAACAACAATTCACTGACCAAATGCATAGTTAATAATCATAGGACTCTAAAAAAATTAATACTTAAGATTTTCCAGCATTTATAAACTGTAACTTCAATATAAAAGTATGGGTAGAACAACAGACACCTACAACACAGTTCGGTTCAATTTCCTTAATTTCCTCTGGCCCAACCATCCTCAGATCCGGAACTTCGTTCTTAATTCCTCGCTCATACAAGTTGTCCAGACGACCGACTTCTTCCGGACTTGTTGCCACAATCAGCTAAAAAGTAAAAAGATGAGTCTTCAAACATCATTAATTTTTTTAGCATTTAGCAGCCAATAAAACAGAACATCATCGCATTTCAATGGTAATGTGCAGACAAGGAAATGTACTCAGACAATTTAACATTAATAAATTTAATTACCAGATTCGGGTACGAATCAAGTACCATTTGTTCCAAATATGGAGCCTTACATTTTCATGTAAAATAAACTATCAAAAGAAATTCATTTACTTGCAATAAATAACTAATACATCTAATTCTCATTTTAGAAACAAATAATTATCAATCAAACCGACTTAAGTTGTGGATTTTTAAATTATGAGCATCAATATATTACAGAGCATGCAATACATACATACATACATACATACATACATACATACATACATAAACACACACACACACACTCATACATATATAAATATATACATACACAAACATACATACATACATACATGCATGCATGCATACCTACATACATACAACAGTACATGCTGAATTTTACAATGCCTCTACCTTTCCCACTTTCTTGTATGGTATATTGTGTTCATCACAGTATTTGTAAGACATGTGAAGACCTTGGACACATAGTTTCGCCTTTAGAGTACCTGGCGTGTAGTAGATGCCAGCATGTATGACACCACTGTTATTTCCACTTTGATGAGCCGCTACAGTCACAAGAAATATAGAGCACAGAGTGTAAGAAAAAATTAGTTCATTAAGTATCAATAAAATCCTTACATATCTACTTCGTTAAGTTGCACAGACCTCAACAAGCCAAATCAAGCATTAATCAATGCAATAATTTTGGGTAATCATACTGTAAATACTGGTGGAAAAGCACTGCCTGATAAATAGCTTTAAGTTAAGAATTAAAGAGGCAGTTTTGCAAAATTATGATGTTCCTAACCTGATGGACCATTGAACTAACAACTAATATATATAGTTAAAAAAATTACTACATTGTGCCATAGTGTCTTACAAAGGTGTGGGTTGTAAACTTGAAATTTTCGTATGCTAAACCATAAAAACAATAGATAAATGGCTACTACAACAAGCCATTAATTGCAAACTTACCAACACGATTTTCTTTATCAACCACAGCAAATGTCAACTTTGGGTGGCGTTGGATCAACTCTTGAGCAGTTGCCAGACCAACAATTCCAGTTCCAACAATGACAACATCATATTCCGGAATATCCTGACTACACAAACCAAAAACACAAATGTGAGAGCAAAAAAATGTATGGCAAAAAAATGGCTAGACAGTTCTACTGCCATACAAACAGAAAAAGCTGAAGGAACTTCTGTCATAAAATTAAAACTGTTACAAGCAAATGATTGAGTGGGTCATTGGTACTTTCACCCAAACTCTAATCGGCATTCATGATTCAAGAGAGTATTTGTCAGCCCATACCATTTAGTGCTATGAATTTAACAAAATTCTACATAGCGATGTACATTATGACATGTGCCAGCGGCCGTATACAAACGTTAACGAGTCATCCAAACTTAACGCTCGAGTACATTGCCTTTGCAGCAAGTGTCGAAAGAAAGTCAGTATTGAAAGAACACTTCTTACAAGGCACAAAATTGTTACAAATGAAGTTTTGGCAATCCTCCGAATCCCGGTCCCAAATTATTTTATACTAATAAGAGGAAGTATAGTACATCAGAGTATGTTATTTATTGATAGAACACAGCATAAGTGTTATTTATTGTAAGACAATCAGTCATCAACTACTAAATATTGTAATTGTCGCACAGCATTTGCAAATAGCTGCCGAGAACGTTCTGTTTGTGACTGTTGCGCCACTGAAAGGCCGACAAGTAGCTTGCAAACAGAGCGCGATTTGTACCGCTCTGATACCGGAGTTTACGTTTTGCTTGCATTCACAATCCTTCGATAGTTTCTGAATGAATGTCCCTGTGTACTGAATGAACGAACTCATGAGCGTGCACAACAACTGCATGATCATACACCCCGTTGTTTATGCGAGCGACACTCTGATAGCCTCGCCAAGCGTCTGTGACGACTGTTGTCCCGGCAACACATGATTATTGATCATGCGTTCCAGTGTTTGTGCATCTTGACGGGCAACAACCTCCATCCAACATCGTCCGCTACCACGTTCGACCAAGCCAACAACCCACTTGCCAACGTGTCGAACGAGTTTGTAGTCTCATAATTTAGAAGGAAACCGTCACTTGAATTGTCCGCCAACAAGAATTTTGGCAAGCATATCTATGTGATAACACATACGAAATAATTTGGGACCGGGATTCGGAGGATTGCTGAAGGTTTTGTACAAATGTTGCATTATATTGGGAAACTCAAACCCTGCTGCAAACAACTCATTAAAGTTGAACATTCATATTTAGCTCTAGTTATATACTGAACATTATATTTAGCATTAAAGTCAAAGCTTTACATGTAGCATTGATTAGCATAAATAGTGTGTGCTGTATCTAAGTTGCTGCTAGCATGTATTCTCTTGGCATATATTATCTATGTCTAAATGTGTCAATCAATCAGAACACACCACACTGCACACAAGCCACGCCCAAACTGCTATGCATAAGTTGCGGTTCCCGATTTTGTAAGTGAGCCCTTAATATAAATGTCAATGAACCCATGAGTCTGACCTGAATAAATGCATGTTCGCACTGGGGGCCTTCGGACAGCTATCGGCTTTCAGCCAGCTCCTGCCTGTGCTTTAACCTGTTCCACTGACTCCAAAAAATTATCCATGGGCGTGTACTTGATGGGCGTACAGAACGCTCATAAGGTACTCACGTTGCACTGCACACCAAATATTCTTAACATCGTGGTGCAGTAGGCCTGCAACGAGGCTGTATAAGCATTCTGCATGTTCGAACAATGCTACTTTTCCTTCCAGCGCCATTTTTATCGCGTCTTACCTGGATGATGCAAAGGATCGTTTCTGCGTAGAAGTGTGGCCCAAAGAGGTAAAGGCCCCATTTTGAAAGCTCCGCTGCCAACATACACCGACGCCCTTCACCGATCTGCACAACAACGCCATTTTCTTTCCCTTTCCTTAAGGGCTCTTTGTGTAGCGCTATCTCTTATTTTCATACGCTAGGCCGATGAAGAAGCCGCGCAGCTGTCTAAACGCGCAGATCAACTGATATCGAGCGATTATACAGAAAAAAGCAACGACCAAAGCCTATAGCCTAGTTGTCAATGTGGTCGAGTTTTCAATTGTTGCGGTTTAAATTACACATTAGCATTTTACATGACCTCATTTTAAACATGATGTGCCCATTGTTCACGTTTGTTGCAGTGCTTAATGGCTTCGTTGCTTAATTGTGATAGCCCAATATTGTTAAAAGCCGGTTTCAGCGACAGACGACAGTTTAAAGTGCAACGCATGCAAAGTCAGTAATTATGCAGGTTGCGAATTTTGCGAATTTTAAAATTCTCTTATTACCTATGATGTGTACGAAAACCGATAGACCTATACAGCGCTTCGTTAAAGCAAAGATGGTAGAGTCGTAGACTACTACCCAGACAGCAATAGCCGTTGGGCCTGAAACGGATTACTATGGGAGAATTGTGGCATACTTTGGGGGTCGGCGAAGTGTGGTCCTTCCTCTACTTTGCCACAATCTCAGTGACAGTCGCGCAAATCCGTTCCTTGGTATTGCCCCCAGCGGCCAACACTGACCCTAGCGAGATGGAGGCCCCACAGTGGCCCTCGTTTGGCGCACACTAATGAACTAAACCGGGGCGCGTTCGTGTCAACCACAGCTCGGGTGGGAGGTTTAGACGAGTAATTAGGTGCAGCCGTAGATTCGAACGGGAAGCAAGTGGCTGCATGAGGGGTAAAGTAAGTAAGCAAGTAAGTTACTTACTTATTATTTCGCTACTATACCTAATATGCTCAATTACGTAAGCGTAATGGGCTAACGCTTGAAATGCAATCATAATATTACCTGGTTAAAAGTAAGTAAGTAGACATTCACTTCATTGAACCGCTTGTAAGCGCACTACGGGGCTATCACACATTTACAATCAAAGATTGTACGTACAATCACAAAAGCAATCACAATAAGTAATTAGAAGCGGACGTATTCGGAGCTGTGAGAACGCAATGAGAAAGTACGCAATGAGAATAGTCATTTGTATAGCATTCCGGTATTATAAACCACTTCGGATTAAAGGACTAGCGAACTCTATATGGAGACCCAACCACGGCTATCCTGAGAATGTCATTCAAAAAGATGATAAGGGTGTCTGACATGTGAGCCACAAATTATTTTTCTATTGACATTCTCCGTTCAATTATTTTTATTTTTGTGTGAAAAAAGTACCCAACGTTGGTTTGCGATATGTATAAAACACGCTCACGTGCGTGCTTACTTACTTCCGCTGCAAGAGGTGTATATTGGTCCTTGGCTGCCTGCTGGAAGGTAATCGAAAGACACCCTCCTGCTGATATACCGTGCTCTCATCCGCTCCGTCATCGACTACGGCTGCGTCGCCTACGACAGCGCCTCCAGAAACCAGAAAAAGGTGCTTAGTACAATCCAGTACAAGGCACTGAGTATCGCTTCTGGAGCGCTCCGAGGAACGAGTCTGGCTGCACTGCAGGTAGAATGCAGAGAAGTGCCACTCGACCTACGACGCAAACGGTTGATGATGGAGCTCATCACGAAGGTCCACGCGATCCCAAACCACCCGACGCAATCCATCACCAGCGGTCGGAAGCTGAAAAACACCAATGACGACACCGACCCCATCCGCATCAAAACAAGACACATTGACCAAGAGATCGAACCACCAAAAATCAAACCGCTCGCCTGCACCACAACACCACCGTGGCTGCTGCGACCATCCATGACAGACACCACTCTGACACAGAAGATCGGCGACCTGAACGACCCTCTGAAAAAGAGGGATCTGGTCAAAGATCACATCCGCTCCTACGACGCGCGAGTGGCTGTCTACACGGATGGAGCCAAGAACGCAGCAGGTAGGGTGTCGTGCTCATTCTACGTGCCCTCTAGCGGCCACCACGAAAGCTGCCGAATGAGCGACGGCTCATCGGTCCTGGCAGCCGAACTGGAGGCCATAAAGAGGGCTGTGAAATGGGCCGCCAGCGCAAATGCACACCATCTCGTCATCTTCTCCGACTCCCTCGCCGCGATCCAGAGCGTTGAGCGACAGCAGTCCGCTGCCAGACCACAGCAGCTCACGGAACTGCTTCACGTGCTGGACGCATACGCTCAACGCACCCAGTCGACCCCAACCCTGGTCTGGATCCCCGGACATACCGGCATCGAGGGAAACAAGACCGCTGACACCCTCTGCAAGCGAGCGTTAAACAATGACATCATCGCCATCCCGACGACGCTCGAGCTCCAGGAAGCCCGAGCGAAGTACAAAGACCACTTCCTCGGGAAGTGGTAAGCGGAATGGACCACCTCCGACACTGGCTCGCACTACCGAGCCCTGGAGCCAAACGTCAGGATGGCCTAACAGTATAACGATCCCAACCGGAGTAAGGAAGTCATCATGACCAGACTCCGGTTGGGCCACTGCCTACTAAATCCACAGATGAAGCTGTGGGGCCGCCACCCGGCCGGGAACTGCGACGAGTGCGGTGAAGTCCAGGAAACCGTGCGCCACTTCCTGCTGGAGTGCCCGGCCCAGCTGGGCCTCCAGGACGAACTCATCCGAATGTGCGCACGGAAAGACTGGCCGTACGAACTGAGCACTGCACTCAGCCAAACCAGCTGCTTGGACACCATCTACAAGTGGCTGGCAGTTACCGGTCGGAAGATCTAGGACTACAGTAAATAGACAATGAACAACTACTGTTGTAGTGCGAACACTACTATACAATATTATATTACATATAAAACATCATTACATACTAATACATAAAACATTATTAAAAACTAGACACTTAAAGACACTTATCGACAATGTAAATATGTACTCTGTGTAACTGTTCGTGTTTTACGCATATCATCATTGTTATGGATGCGTCGTTAAATAAACTTATATCAACAAGCTGGAAGGTAAAATTAGACCAGAACCAACAAGTTCGTTGAACGCAGACGCTGCGCGCGAAACATCGAGATTTCAATGGCCGTATAATTATTTGTATTCATTTGAACAGCCGTAAGTTTCTTTTTATATTTTATTTATCTCTTATCATCCATGTTTGGCATTCGTCGCAAAACTTTGTTCAATGAGTTTATTGCAGTCTACTCAGTTTATTGTTTAGCGGTAATAGCGAACAATACATTCATGTAAGGTAAACAATATGGCTGCCCCCGAATGCTCCACAACTAGAGCGTTGAACAATAAAACGCTGCTGTTGAAAACGATAATCCAACCAGTGTGGACGCAGATGCACTCTAGTGAGGCTTACTTCAAGCCTTACTTGAGGCCAAAAATGAGACCATTAACTGCGAGCAATGCAAACGACTGAACGTCAAGTCTTTAACCAGACTTTTTTTATTGACAACAAAAACAACTTTAAGTAAATGAAGTACCTAGTGCACACCAATACATTGTATCTCGAGATCATTTGAAAGAAAAACTTTCGTCTAGCCTACTGTCCGCTTATCATTAAAATAGCTCGTCACATTTGTGCTTTCGGCCAATTTCGATTTTAAGTTAAGTTTCAGAACTTTGATGAGTGTCTTATTCCTTAATTGCTATGATTGCCTGTGCTTTGCAATATGTTGTGTTATTATTTCAAGAGGCGAGGACAACTCTGGTTGCAGCAGAAGAGATGGATGGATGAATATTCGCCGTCATCAGAAATGGTACGCATTTTAGCTTTTATATCCCTGCCAGGGTACCTTTTTATCGCCATTAAGGCGGAAATTTGGTTCGATAACCGGCTGCTGAGCATAGTTGGGATGATTAAATATTTTTTGACTCCAATGTATTGTAATATAATGTAATGTAACATTTTACTGCCCTACATGATGTGCTGGGAATGTCCTCCACATTTGCCAAGTGCCGTTATTGGTTGTCAGAAGAATGCTCTGTGCAAATCACAGATTTGAGTAAGTCATAAAGTTCATTCACATGTAACCTTTGCCGGTTGGCTGAAGCCTTCCCTCAGTTTACTTTTTCACTTACTGTTTGTGATCTTGTTGTGATGATTGATCAAGAGCTCAGTCTTTTGCAGCACGTTAACTCTGTTAGGCGAAGCTGTTATTATCAGCTTCATCAGTTGCATGTTCTGCTTTCCCTCTCCCATGATGCTGCTGTAATCCTTGTTCATGCATTTGTCACCAGTATCATTTTTTAAGTCCAGTTATAACACTATTAAAAATGGATTTATCCATGTGTCATTTGATTCCATTTTTAAAAAAATCTGAAATTTAAAATAATCATTTTTGACCTTGTGGCCAGTCATGTCCTCAACTAAATAAAAGCGGCCCTAAGTCGAAAAAGGTTGAGAATCACTGATCTAGACCAATGCATAAGCATAATTCAAGTACATGAGCTTGTAATTTATTTGCTGAATGAATTATATCGAGCATGTAGAAATAACATTGAATGTCATTTTTTACATTTGCAAACTTCCGTATGCATATTACTTATACGTTTTGACTGTCACAATGAACGATGTGATTTGTCGGCCTTTACAACAAATATTTCATCTGTTTTGCCCTCCCATTTAGTTGTCCTATTCGGAATATCATCACCAACAGGCAGCAACTTGTCACTGAAATCGTGGCGATGCGGTATCAACCAAGTACTGTGGCTTCTGTGTACTTAGCTTTGTGGCTTGAGACAACTAGCAGCAGATACTGTTTCTGTTCTTCACTTGTAATGGAGCAGCAGCAACAATTTTGCAGCCTGAGCTGCTCGGTCATTTGCCTCTGCTTATAGAGAAGGTTGACTTAATTTTTATGTAGCTGGAAATCTTCAAAGGTCGGCTTTTTGACTGAAGCTTCTTGTGCAAGGGAGTCCACATTCAGCCCAAGTGTGAATTAATGAAATACACGTGTCTAAGACAAATGCATGTGCTCTGTATATGTACAAGCTGCTGCATATCAATTCATTTTCTTTTTAGGCATATGTAAATGGTTTGTATTCTGACAGGACCACTCCCAATCCTGGAGAATGGAGGGTAACACGGTCATGACGCAATGCGTTCGCTGGCAACTAACTTATTAGGCGATTTACAGTTATACTTTAAGTTTGTGGCTCAATGGTTCAAGCTGGTGAGATATCGTTGCTGAAATGTATATGACTCAAAACACGGCTAATGCAAAGTTCCTTAAATATTTATGTAGAAAAAGTTATGATTTTATACCTGGAATACCTTTTTCTGTTTATCAGAGTCATTTGGACAAAAATCACTGCTTACGACAGGACCACTTGCAATTGTTGTATCTTCTACATGCTAGGGTGTATTGTAATATGTTGCTTGTTCAGATATGATGTATCATAAATGCCATTTGTATAGAGTTGCTGTTTCCTTACTTTTATTGTGACTATAAATGTTTGCATCGTGATTTTTGGATAATGATTTTACTTCATCATCATAATTCATATTTTGTGATCATGATCTTGTAGACTGTATAGCATTTTATCAAGAAACTTCCATAGCACTTTGATATGAGCATTTCGTGGCTACAGCTTACCATAGAGCACAGACAATTTTCTTCTTAAGCTAATATTTTTGGATGTTGTAAAAATTTAAGTGTAACAGAAGTCTGTAGAAGTGTGTACTAAACCTTGTTAGTAAAATTGTGCCTGTCGCTTAGCCAATTACAATTTTTAACAATGAGAAAAAGAAGGTGTAAAGGGATATGAAAATAAAGGAAAGGATGTATGCAACCAGAAAGTAAAGCACAGGATAGGTAGATGAACATGCAAATCATACTGCATTCCAATAATCGTATGTGATCTCTTATAGACTATTATATAACCTAATTCATGTTTCATCTCATTTTGAAAATTTTGATTATATATATATATATATATATATAAAAAGGTCCTTATATATATATATATATATATCTACAATCTAAACTTTCATGTTGCGTGTGAAAAGTATTTCTGAATATTGACTGTTGTAATTGTTTAGATATTTCAGAAGTTCTAATGTTGACATACTTGGACTTTGTATTTTACTGGTATAGTTGGATGTTGCCATTTTTTTTCTATTTGTGATACAATGAATGGTGCGATCTTCATTAAAAATTATTATCAAACAAACTTGCTTAGTTTTTTCTCTTTCATGCATTATCTATGTTATTCATTCCAATCTCATAAGTATGCAGTATAGGTGACATTAAATACTTTTGATACCAGAAATGTCAACTATACCGAAATTGACCTGACAATCATGTACAGCCAGATTTACAGTTGGTGGTAATTTTCCACTAGTATCAACGCCGACGCTCTTTATTTCGTAGAGCCCACAGTGGAATTGTGTGGGCATACTGTAGGCAAAGTGAAGGTTTGATACCGGTAGTCCTGCATAGCGCCCACAGCGGCCGATGATTTGACACTAGAGCGGTCCCAATTGCGCCGACGCTCCTAACTCGTTGGGCCTATAGGGGAATATTGTAGGCATAGTCGTTGTAAAGACATATGCCTCCATCGCACCCACAGCGGGTGATCATTTTCCACTAACGGGCCAACGCTCCACATTCATAGGGCGTGCAGTGGCATGTGTGGGCAAACTGTAGGCACAGCAATGGTTAAAGAGAGATAGATATACCTTCATCGCGTCTACAGCGGGGATTGAATTCCCGCTAGCGACCCTGTATCATACCGACGCGCTGGTTGCATTGTTCTTGTCTGCGCTGATTCACAATGGGTCATCCAGTTTTCCTCTAGGGACGCGCCCTGGGCACCGCTTAGGTCATTATAAGGCGGAGGAAATAATGCCGGCAGACGTCGTCGTTCAGACGCGGGCCCACAACGTCGGCCCTCTACCGCGTAGATGAGCAAATCGATGCAAGAATCGTGTTGACAACACGAGAAGGGCCGATGTGGGGAATAATAATCGGCAGACACTGGGCCCTGCGAGTCGTGGCTGTATGGGTAAGATATGACACTTCCTATCTCTCTGTGTATTTGGTCTGTGTGGTGGTCAAAGCACAAAATTCACTATACCATTCGCTACGTGGCGCGGCTAACGCCAAGCCAGTCGCGCCACGTAGCGAATGGTATAGTGGTATCTCAGTGGTATCTTAGCAACGACAATCGATTCCAAGGTAGGTGACGTGAACATTCAAATACACAGCGAAGATATTAAGTGTCACATCTTAGTCTACGACTCTACCATCTTCGGTTAAAGGGCCGCAAACAGATGCTAATTAGTATGTTCGCTCTTTTGTTAAGCTTTCTAATGAGCGCGTCCCTAATTGCAAGGGTCTTTCTTGAAATTCTGCAACGAATGAAATTTGGGGCCGTCCAAAAATGACGTCACGCAGTTTTGGACGATTTTTGACCCCTCCCCTTCGTCACACGTCGTCACAAATGTCGTGACCCCTCAACTATGACATCACAAAGCTCTGAACCCGCCTCCGAAAAAAACCAGATGTTCAGAATTTTACATGTACATTATTTGAGAAATATAAATAAAGTAATGATAACATAAAAATGCTTAAAATAATGGCTAGGCCTATAGTAGAACGAAGAAAAATAAAGCATAACTATTTCACTCACTATGCATTTCACGAGAAAAGCTCTGGTAGAAACATTACATTTAAAAAATACCAATAACTTGAAACAATATAAACTTCTCCCACGCAGAAACAAAATGCTCCTTCATGGAATAAATGGGAAGAGTTTGGGTCTCATCATCCTGTTCAATAGACAGTCCAGATCTAGCCCTTCTTCGTCTATCCAATCAACACTCGATTTTTTCAATGTTGTATGCAAGACTTGAAACTTCAAGACCAAGACGAGACCGAGACAGTGAGGTGCCGAGACCGAGACAGTGAGGTACCGAGACCGAGACACTAGGCTCAAGACAGTACGAGACAGTAAAAGACAAGTGATCCTATATAAAATGCCGTAAAATACTAATGTATCGGTACTCGGGAATAAGGTTCATTTGTAATTTTAATTTTAAACTTGCAATGTATATAGTACCAATTCCTGAGAATAGTTTTTATATTGCCGCAAGATTTTAAGACAGTTAACGCGAAACTTATCGTGATCTCTGGTTCGAGACAGAACATGACTTTCACTTTAAGACAGTCTCTAAAAATTCGAGACACTTACTCGAGACCGAGACAGCAGGCTTCCGAGGCCGAGACACTATAAAACTGTCTCGAGACCAAGACACTGTCTCGAGACCATACAACTCTGCATTTTTCTTTACTGGCATTTAATTACAACAATTTGTTCACTCGCCGACGTGCACTGATTTTCTGTGGCATGGCGCGTTTTGGCGGTATAATTGATCCTGCTTGTGTGTTACAGAATGGTCGCCTCACTTCCAAAACCCCAGAAATGATTGACTCCAACCGTAAAATAAACGATCCACGAATTAAGAATATAACTATAATAATTAGTGTTGTTAAATTGTGGTAACAGGTATACTGCTAATTAAGTGAAATTTGCTTAATTGAGGGACGGTTTTAAAAAAATAACGCATATTGATGTTTGATGCGATGATATGATGTCACATTTCGTCGACCGACCCCTCGTCACACTTCGTCACAAATGGGTAACCCCCTCCCTAGACGTCATTTATGGGCGGCCCCTATAATGAAATGGGCGAACACACCATATATATATGCCTAGTCATATAATATAAACAAGTCTAAGTAGCAAAACAGTTAGCGAGCGTATATGCTGAGGTAGCAAGTGGAAATATGACATAATTAAGGGAGAGTCTCCTGCAGTGGGTCATGTCCTGCATTGGGTCGGTGGTGATATCAAGGATTGGCTATCATTGTACCGGGCGTGGCGTCACCTAGCGAACGTGTTTAATGTCGAAACCATTAATGTCTTAGGCAGACACAAAGGTAGCGTTTAACAAAGAGACGGCAAATCTTTATTTTGGGGTTTACAGAAAAGAGAATTTTACTCGTTTAGGCCTAATGTCAGTCAACGCATTAGACTCTTTGTGCTAACTTACCTACAATTTTTGTAAACTACCTTCTTAGGACTGTATATTGCGAAGCATGTGATAACGTTTGGAGGTCGTTTACAACATATTATTCATTCATTCATTCGTTACAGAGATTTATATAGCCACCTTCAAGGCTACTACCCAGGAGCGCTCCCGACTCCAGCACGGTTAAAAAGAACAGTTTTAAGGCGAGTAAAAATGAGTCTGAGTGAGTCTATCGTGTTACTATCAAAAAAGTAGGTCACTGACCATTGATAGCCTACATTGAGACAATACCCATGGTCTGCATTGGGACATTTTTTATCAGTAAGGAAAATATTAAAAATTTTGAGTTACACTTGGAACAATTTTATAGTATAACCATATTCGATACATAAAACGTTGCTGTTTCTGATAATTAAAACAAAACACATATAATTATCATATACTACAGTAGCCAAATGGAAAATACTAATATTTTTGAGTTTACTCTTGGAACAATATTGTGGTATAATCATATTCGATCCATATAAACGTTGCTGTTTTGATAATTAAAACAAAATGCAAGTAAGACTGTTACAACTAACGCCAATTGTGTGCATTAAAATGTAAATGTGACCCAGTGCTCCCCATGGTGGTCTGCATCGGGAAATTATTTACCGGTAAGGAAATCACTAATATTTTGAGTTTACTCTTGGAACAATACAGTAGTTTAATCGCATTCGACCCTTAAAACGTTGCTGTTTCTAATAACTTAAAGCATAATGCAAGTACTATATACAACTTATAACACCAATTGTGTGCATAAAAATGTAAAATTTGACTCAATGCAGGACACTCTTCCCTACCAACCATTGGTCGCAATCTGAACCAGTTCATTTTAAGACATTTCGGTTCAATGTCAGTAAACAATATCGTCCTAACATATCTTTAACTGTGCATATTTCGGTTATCATGGAACTAGGCTAAGTAGGGCCTAATAATGTTCACGTTTTTCTGTTTCAAGTGTCATCAACTAAAAATTGGCTTAAAATAAAACAAATTAAATTAATGAATCTGATTCGTACATAAATTTCTCAGCGGTGTTGCATTTTTGCGAATCTTGCAGTAGAGACAAGTTCAATCGATAATTGGACGAAGAATTGCGAAAATTCGAAAATAGTGAGCAATGTGCCTCTGAGAATCAACCCCAATGCTCCGCTAAAAACGCAGACCAGAGTTAGAAAATCGTAGGCTGGAGTTGTTTGGATGTCGATGTAGCTCAGCTAAGAGTAGAATATGTCCAGGAAGACGAGTTCCTTGCTCAATTTAGACATCGTGATATTCCTCCCCTTAAACTGTGACCTATGCGACATGTAACTGAAAATGCTGCGATAGAGGACTTGTCGAAATTGAAAACGGATATGTAAGTTGGTAGCACTTGCGATACGAACCGGAATAAATAAACCGCTTTGTGACTTTCGTCAAGCAGTAATAGAGCTGGTCAACAGAGCACAATTTTTCCTGCAACTAGATGCACATATGACTTTTTGAAATAATTGATAATTGCAGATTATTGATGCTATCACAGATAGGTTATGAATTCTGACAGTTTCCGACTGTTTTTGAACGCAATTAGCTGCAAGGTGAGTTGTTATTGGCCTAATCTTAAAGTCAAAAGTCGATACGGATTTTATTATAACGTCCCAAAATAAAATCATAACCAATGGAATATCTAATTTAGAATGCCGTTAGCACAACGAGGGACGCCAGAGATACAAACACAGATAGACAGACATAACTAATACGAGTATAGAGCATTTTAAAGTGTGTACTGGACTAATGCCAGACTAATAATGGCTGCCGGGGATGTCCCTGTCGTTAGAGCTACTCTTATAGTCCTAGGATGATTCACATAAGTATCACCCATTCAAACAGATTCATACCGTCGAAATGAAGCGGTCGACATTTACTTTCCGACACTGTAGAATCCGCCAAGCATCGCGTCATGCATTTCGTGAAAGTATAACTTGCGGTCGCCATAAGGTGAAGGCAACATAGACAACTATAGACAAGAGAATGCAATTGTAGATATTATAACTTGAAAAGAAAATGAGTCAGTGGCGGATCTAGAGGGGGACAACTGGGGGTGATCGCCCTCCTGAGAGTCTATATATTTATTTCTATGCCTGAAAATTACTTCTTGATACCAGTTTTTCGCCACAGTCATTCGGAACAATGAATCCGAACGCATTCGTTAATAACCGAAACGACTTTCTACAGATTTATCAGGTGTAGGCCTACATACAGATCGTGAGAATGATCACTTGATTCAAGAATTATATACATATTCTAGATCTTCAATCTCAGCCAAGGATATAATATCATACTCTGGGGGGCGCAAACATATTAATGTAGACAGCTTACACATCAATATGCGTGACTGTCTATGCAATGGATGTGTCGTTTGCAGAGGCGGCGATCCGGGGAGGGGGTTCGAATAGACAAGTTCCCCCACCTTATGCAGAGAGGGAACATGCTATACGTCTGTGCCCCACATTTCTTACCCCTCTCATTGGGTGTCCCCCACCTCTCAAACAATATCGCTGCCTCTGGTCGTTTGCTTACGTTTCTCAGTGAAAATGAAACGGATGTTGAAATACCAGTTCCGACTCTGAATCCTACATCCTGCACAATGGGCGGGTCGTGTGGATCATGCAAGACTACTTACAGAATAACACACACTCAAACAGTCTCATAAATATTTTAGGTTATTCTTTATGCATATATACATATTCGTGCGGTACGGTGGCTGATCGGTTAATTAGAGCGTTCGGCCCGTAACACTCAATGTGCGCTGAGTGAGCTGGTTGGATCCAGTCCCGGATTACCCATTAGGCAGAGTAGGCAACTGTCTATGGGCCCCGCGACTTTTAGGGGCCCCATGAGACCGTGACGAAAGAATTTTTTTTACTTACTTACTTACTTATTCTTAAGAATAGAGGCACGTGACGACGCTGACGTTATACAATGATGTTTACACTTCAACTTCTTCAAGTTAGTCTAGTAGTTAACTTAGTTAAATTAAATAAAATATTTATAAATAAAATTAATAGGGCCCTAGATAAAATGTCGATCAACGAGAGAAGGTACGAAAGCGGAGCAGAGAAGCGAAGAAAGAAAAAGGAAGCCACAGCGGCCCCAAAAGTTTAACTGCCTATGGGCCTCCACGGTGCTTAATCCGGCACTGGTTAGATCCTCGTCCGAGGCGTCAGTCACTGTGTAGGGACCTTGAGCAAGTCCTTCGCACACAAATGCTCTGCAGTACAACTGCAATTGTGCCGTCGAGGCGTGTTCACTTCTGAGCAAAAGATGTTTGAAGAAGGGCGATATCGAAATTGAAGAATTTCAATTTTCATGACGCCGTTTTCAGATGCATAAACTGACGAGCACATCCAAAGTTAGCTTAAACAGATTGAATGCAATTTAGAACATTGAATTCATATTTTATCAGGAATGCTCGGATAAGTGAATGAAACTTCACTAGTGTTGAGAAACCGAGTCTAACCAACAGTAAAGTGTTCAGCTAGGCTAGTTGATCCGAAATAATGCACAGATCATCGATTGCGTTGCATTGATGTAGAGCAACAACAAGGTCCGTTGTCCAAAAATAGAAGTTGTTTCGCTGTCCAGGAGTTCCTCTCATTTTCTTGAAGACAAATCGCGATCGCTTAAGAGAGCTAAATACCTCCCAAAAGGCAGGATATCCGTGCGCTAATAGAGAGTTACATCAAGCGATTAAATAATACTAAAATAACCCACAGACGAAACGTAGGGCTATCTTGTTTATTGACTTAAGGAGATGTCTGTCTAATGTGACACCTGCGGTGATTCCCTTTATGCTGGTCTGTTTGCCTCCGAGGTCAAGAAAATTGCCCATTAAATTGGAAAATAATGACAACTTAATGTAACGGTTGTAAGCAGAACCATTTGCTACTATACACTGCACGATTCACACATTGCCAGAAACCAATTTCAAAAGATAAGAAGTTTGAAATCCGCGAAAAAATCCATTTAAGCAGAAAACAGGGAACAGGTCTTTCACAGTCGATTTAGATGCATTAATATTAGTCAAACTGAATACTAATTAAGTTTAACTAAAATGTGAGTTTAGCAGACGGAGCCGTAGCGGAAACCGCTAGCAGCAGGTTCTCTGAATTTACAATAGAAAACGTATAATTTAACTGTATAAAGCAAAGACATTGATAAGCCCGGTTGATTTTCATAGAATCATTTTTACTTTACATTGTCTTACACTGATCATTCGTTGGTGCGATATGTTTCTCCATAAAAGTGGCAAAGTTAAGGCTAGAAGCTCTGAGCCTATTACCCACAGCTGGAGCACCAGAGACTACATTAAATGACATCAGAAACTGACAAAGAAAGCCGATAGTAGTTGTAAGTGTAGCAGTCTGGCCCAAAATATACACAAACCTAAGCTCTAGGTCAAACACTAACCTATAGGTTAGCGTTTCATTTTTTAACCCACCCTAGGTTACAAAATGTCTAAAATATGCACAAATCTAGGTCCTAGGTCAAATCTTCTACCTATAGGTTACCACAATATTGCAAATCGGTCACAATTCATGCACAAACCTAAGCTCTAGGTTAAATCCCTAGGAATTTCCAAAAACTTTCGATGAGTCAGCAGTTTCGTCGAAACCTATAACCTTGGTTAAAAACACCACCTATACTCCCTATAAGTCAAAAGCCAAGGGAATTTCCAAAGTTTTCGACGAGTCAGCAGTTTAACAACAACAAAAATCTTGTGTATATAAAATGAATAGACAAGAAAATATTTTCACAGTTCTACTTAAAGACATGTCACCCAATATAAAATGGAATACTCGAAGAAAAATGTTATTGAATTACGAAAAATTGCTAAACAGAGCGGTTTGGTAGGTTATACGAGATTGCGTAAAGCGGATTTGATTAGCAAAATTACAGCAAACGAGGCCTCAACCAACGCTAGTTTGCTTGATGCACCCGTTCCTGACATTCGAATCCAAACACTCAAACCCATACCAGCCACGACAGCGCGAGAAGTATACGACAAAACTAAATCAGCGATTAATACATTCGCAAAGTGGATTGAAGGGCATATACCTGAAGAACCAAAGAGAAAGGTGAATGAAAAGTTAGAAGCACTAAAAGCCAAAGTGAATTCTATATTCAGTAAAATTCATATAAGTGAGACGGCCTCAGCCATCAAGGGCCTCACGAAACAATACACGGTCGAAAGCGCAAGCGGAATTGAAGCCACATCTTTTCTTAACACCATTGGAACACAGGCGGTAGACTTGTTGACAAAAAATCGTCAGACTAAGGTCAATTTTGTCCTTACCTGCACAATGGAGCGTGTAGATATGAAAACCGGACAAGTAGATTCCACAGATTTATGGTTGCTTATAAACCGCTGAAGGGTGGTTCTTATATTCCACTACTGAAATGTCTAGCTAGTAAAAAGGGTATTGTCAATATGAAGAACGAAGACGAAGAATGCTTCGAGTGGTGCGTAACGAGAGCCTTAAACCCGGCTGATAAGAATTCAGACAGAATCACGAAAGAATTAAAAACACAAACTGAGGAACTTGATTGGTCTGGCATCGAATTCCCAGTAGCTGCAGATGGTAATGTTATAAATAAGTTTGAGATAAATAATAATATTAGTATTAATGTTTTCGGTTTCGAGAAAGATGTCCGTCTATTCCCGCTATATTTATCAAAGCATGAGAACGATAAGTGTGTAGATCTGCTACTCATTTCTGATGGAGAAAAGAAGCATTATTGTTGGATAAAGAACTTTAACAGATTGATGGCGGTACAAACAGAAAACACCAGTACTTCGATGTACCATTGTAAAAGATGCTTAATCGGTTTTAGTAGAAAAGATTCGCTACACAAACACACCGAGTACTGCTCCCAACACGCCGCTCAAAAGATAGAACTTCCAGAACCAGGAACTATGTTGAGTTTAAAAAATTATTATAGAAAGATGAGAGTCCCCTTTATCGGGTTTGCCGATTTTAAAAGTCTAATTAAACCTATAGACACTTGTCAACCAGACCCCAGTATGTCTTACATCAACAAATATCAAAAACACATCCCAAGTTCTTTCTGCTATTATAAAAAATGTTTTGACGATGACCTATATTCGCAAGCTCCCGTAACGTTCACAGCGGAGAGCGAAGATGATGATGTGGCTCAGATATTTATAGACACTCTTATAGATAATATAAAAGGTATTTATGATCGATTTAAATTTCCAAAGAAAATGATATTCGGAAAAAAAGATCAGGCTCTGTACAACTCGGCTGCAGTTTGTCACATATGCGAAGGCGAACTTGGTAAAGATCGAGTTAGAGATCATTGTCACCTCAACGGTAAATTTAGAGGCGCCGCTCATACTAACTGTAATCTAAATTATAAAGTCCCCAGGAATGACTGCATAAGAAGTTGGAGTACAGAGAAACATGTAGGCCTACATTCAAAGATGAGAATATTGACAGAAAACAGTGAATGAGTGTCAGAAGAAAATAATCACAGCAAACTGTAATATAATTTTTTTAAACACTATTGAGTAATTTAAGAAGCATCATGACTCAGGCGTCACACGTCAAACAAATGATTTTAGATCCTTACTCTCTGGAGAGATTCTACTAATCCATAAGCTGTTACATTTTTATTGACCTTTTTATAGGGGTAAAATGCGAATGATATTATGCAAAAATTAGTCATTTTTATTCATTTCACACTCAGTAACCTAATGTCACACAATACGTTTATTTGAAATTTGATTGGAGATAATGTAATCTTTGATCTTACCTCGAGCATCATGTCCTCCATGTGAAAGCCTACATGATCGTAAAAATAATCCCAGTCGATATCTAAATTCGACATGTTCAGTGCTCTGTAACTTTCACCAAATTCTATATCCCAAAATGGCGGGTAGCGAGCTGAACCCAAGCTACGAGTTTCCGAACCTGAAAAATTTTAATAAACTTTTACCGAATACAAACTGTCGAATCAGAGCACAATAACGAAGACCGCGTAAAAGAGAATAATATCATAAATTTTGCCCTGAAAATTTACTAAGCGCCTAACGTAATGCTCTATGGGCCAGTAATTTCTAGGAGTGCTTGAAGCCAGTCGCAATATTGTTTGTCTGCTATTAAGCATATCAGAAATTGCTGCAATCTATTTGATACCTCATTAGGTCATGGCAGGCTGCAAGAATTATTAGGCTCCGGCTAAAACCTTGGAATTGGATAAAACGGAAACCTGAAAATAATGCGACTCTATTGTAAGACTCTAATGGTAAGCGCCCTTGTGGCGGCATGGCCTGCGTTACGGCGCTCCAGAAATTGTCCATTTAATAATAATAATAAAAATAATAATAATAATAATAATAAATATAATAATAATAATAATAATAATAACAATAATAATGCGGCAAAATAGCTGAGAATTTCAAGCGACGACGCATGCCATTTTCATACCAAGAAGTTGTACTTGAAAATCTTGCATGTGCGATGTGGCCTCGTTCATGGTGTATGTGAGACCGTTGCACATGATAGGGTGGAGACTCTTCAAACAGTGGTGAGTCATGGAAAGCAGGTAAACTCAGGAAGGTATATCGGAAGATGGATTCATCAACTCTTATTACAGATTCCAATCTCGATATCTAGTAAATTTCGGTGCTCAAAACCCAGCAGAGTGTAAAAGCTGAGCTGTCATTATGACCTAAACCTCATTTGTTACAGTCGCGATGCAAGTAAGGTATTGAGAAAAAAATCAGCATAGTGATGTTGATGGTGGTGGAGATGGTGATGATAATGGTGATGATTAGGCAGAAGTGTTTGATAACGAAAGTACGGTTGGTAGGAACACGTTCAAATACATCAAATGTATTGAACAGTAAAATTGAATGACAACATTTTATTGGGAGGTTATTTCAAATTGAAATATTTACCAAAAAAGAATAGTCCTTTTTTGCTAACAAGAAACTCGGCACAGATGGTTACAGTAGGAAAGCGGAGAGATCGATTGTAAGCCACTTGATAGTTGACGACGGTTGGATAAGTAAGATAGTAAGATATTCGATCGTGAATCTGGTAAAGCATGAAAGATGTTGCAAAGAGAAGAAGCATTGTCCATATAATCTTGCGGATACGGGAGCCGACATCATTGGATGATGGCTTGACCAAGGACAAACCTACGATGGATACTTCCTCTGCAAATATTCTTATCCTGCGTCTCATGGCCATTTGCGCGATCTTGAAGAAACTTATTGCTTCAGTATCCTGGATAGTGATATTCATTTCCTGCCTTATCTCCTCCAGAACACTTTCTCCATCAGAGTCCGTCTGGCAGATATCGGTGACTGAATTATTTTCGCTGATTCTTGTGCTCAGCCTTGACCCCGTTTGGCCTTTATGACCTATTAACCCTTCCTGACTTTCTTTTCTGATGTGATTTGACGACGTTTCGCCTTCCTGCATGTACTCGAGCGTGAATGGAAGACTCATCTTTAACGGTTTCTACAGACTTAAAAAAATGTTGACTCTCACCAATATGTTTAGGAAGCATTCATCCTAAACACAAGAATACGGTACGAAGATATTCGTCACCATGCACTTTAAAATAGTTCATTCTATGATTTCAACTGCGTCTTTGCTTTACGACGGACTTTAATAAATTGAGATTTGTAGTTCTTTGCATGGAGTGAATGATTGGAGTTAGTTAGAATTGAAATAAAACATTCCAACTCTTTATTCGTTTTATATGCAATTTTGAAGCAGCCTACTTATTACGTTCTGTAAATGTAAGGCTGCATGTGACATTTTAATAGACAACTGACTATTCATATACGCAGCTATTATGTTGTCTTCAGAATTCTTTATATATACTGACCGGTTTTTGGCAAAGACATCGTTATGCAATTGATAGCGTCAACATATTGCGCAATGTGAGCGATGTCATAACTTAGGCAGATGTGCTGGTTTTCTTAAATGAAGTAAAGTCCAAGCAATCGGTGTAGCCTAGACCCCCTATAAGGTTCCCGGGAAATTATATCAGCCTGGTGATCAGAGATATGATTATTATCTCCAGAATGCGCAAAACTCAACTTCAAGAAAATGCATTTTTGAATAAATGTCAATAAATTAAGCTCTAGTATTCCAGTGGTTATACACAGATCCCGTTAGTTAATAAGGGAGTGAGAAGAAGCAAAGGGAGAGGGAGGAGAAGGAGAAAATTGCTCCAACGACCTAGGGGAATATACACCCCTGCATTCACGCAGACCATAAAGAATGTTTCCCCAGATGACCTGCATCAAGAATTTCCAAAACAAATATTCTCTCTCCTCGTGTCGTCATGGTAGGCTCTGAGCACCAGTAGCTATGCATAGTTGCAACTCTAAAGTGATCCCAATAAAATTCCGGACTTTCTCAAGTTTAGATTCATTTGGCAATAATTGATACATTCAAACTGATTTTATATCTTTATTTTATTTGGCTGATGCAAAAATTGCCTATATTTTTAGATCAAAGATAGGCCTACGATAATAAAGTAGAATGTGTAAAATATAAATAAAATCACACGTGCTACTCACTGCTTGCGGTACAGCGGTCTTCTGTTTGAAATAACTTGCTCATTAATAAATTCGTCAATACGGCTTAGTAGTATTATAGACTATTAGATGCACCTATAATTTTATCAGCAGCTGGACTGACCGCCGACCGCTGGTCCTACGTCGTGGAACGTGAGCTGAGCAGTCGCAATAATGGTGCGCAGGACTGGATAGGCTATAAGACAAATTCCGTTTCGAAGTTTATCTGAATAAAAACATGATTAGAGCACAAGTAAGATCAGCCTTAATGGTTTCCAGAATATTTGGTCGATAAACAATGCACCTTTAAGCCGAATGCTAAATATATATTTTGGAAACACATAAAAAGTTAATTTCTTTCCACCCGGAGCTAACCTTTCTTTGGCCTGACTGTAATTGATCAAGTGTCATAACAAAATGAGAGCACACTGAATAGGTGCATATAAGACGCGAAATCAATATGCCTGGTCCTATGGAAAATTTTCATCCTGCTGACGTAGTAAGCTTCAAGTGATGCAGGTTCTTTGCTGAGGTCGCCTTAATGCACCGATGATGCGATGTCACCCATTCAGTTAAAGAATGCATAGAAAGCTGATATGAATCGATAGTACGTCATAGGCTACATGTAACGATTCGATTGCACGATGCGACATACATAAAACAGCTGACGGAAAGAACGATAAACTAGCCTACTTTATGACTAAAAAGAATGGTTGGACTTGCGCTCACAAGTCACGATTCGGACAAAAACCCCCAGACAAAATAACCCCGGACAACCCCCACCAAAGTAGGACAAAAAACCCCTCAGAAATTTTTTTTATACTTTTTTACTTCTATTACTTAGAAAGGTGTGTGTCCAATGGCACGAAGAGTGTCCTCGATGGATAGTGCCTCTACTAATCGCGATTTACAACACTGCAGCCACACGTTCCTGCAGGTGTTTAATTGCACGTTGCACACGTTTGACGGGAGACTGCCCACGAGCAGCCTGCAAGATGGCCGTAGGCCTACTGGCCAAAGCTGTGTGTAATTCATAAACCTCTTGCGCTTAGTCAGTTGGCAGCAGGTATGATATTGGTAATGCAGATTTAGATCAAAACATTTATTTGACATGATTTCATCTTTGTTAGTTTCTGGAGGCGTAGTTGATACAGAACGCGCAGGCTTTATCTGAGACACGGCTTTTTCAGACGCGTCAGCTAGGTTAGTGAGTCTATGCAGAGCGTATGTATGCGTGTCATCTGTGACACGACTTCTTAGACTAGTAATCATACTGAGTGTCACTTGTGATGTTGTGCAGGCTTTGTTAGTAGTGTCAGTTATTATGATTGGGCGTCAAATTAAGTCACAGAGCTGTAATTAGTTCATCTAATAAATTTATATGTGACAGATGCTTGTTAGGGCAAAAGGGATTTGTCAGAAGGGTTAATGTCCTGCCTAGAACTGGTTTTTGTACGTGGGGATTGTCCGGGGGTTTTTTGTCCCGGAAGGTTTGTTCAGGGTGGTTTGTCCTACACCAAACCAGACTAACATGTGCTTTTGATAGATCAGGAAGCATTCAGGGAAGTAGACATCGTTGAAAGATACAAGCAAGAGGTTGATGGGCGAAGCGATTTTTCTACTTGACTCGCAGCCGTAACAAAGAAAATTCACCGATAGTCTGCCAACAGTAAAGCATAATTTTATATATTCTGACTTCTATTTAAGCAAGAAATCTTTCTATTAGGGCAAATTCTATATCAGCAAATATTATTTTCCTCGAGATATCAGTTATTTTAGGAAGAATAATTGTTACCATCAATCCAATTTCTATTTTAACAAGCATTACGCCTATAGTCATCAATTAAGCTTATATTTTACTACTCCAGAGTTTCATTCTCATTCCCCAAGAGCCCAACACCTTTTGTTCTTTTACAGCGTCATGAGTGAATGGACTGTGTGGGAGATAAACGTTTGCACAGTCGGCCAGGTGGGTATGTACTTTGTACGCATTTGCACACTTTTACAGCTATTGACTCGAAACCTTCGCTGTTCGCTGGGGGAACACCTCGGCCAACCAGTAGAGGGGTTGGTGAACCCCGCGGCCGCCGTCTTCCTCCTCTCCAGGGCCAAAAACCTGTCTCAACCCGGGCGAACGCCGGTGCCCCAGCTAGTGTTGAATAAACCAATGAGCGATCTTGAACATGGCTGAAGTATCTACACCGTTTGTTGATTGACGACGTGCAACGACTTGTCAAGCCGTACACATTTCGTGGTAATTACTTTATAGGGAGGCGATATATATATATACATAGCCGGAATTGTTGGCGACAGGTTTCTTTGTCGTAGCATTTGAGGCGACTTTGTTTTGATTGCGAAAACAGTAAAGAGCTGAATTTCAATGGTTTCCCATGATACACATATCATTATTACGGTCAATTATTATTATGGCTATCGTCGCCAACGATTTAAGCATTGCACATAACACAAGCCGGCATTATAGGTTCGGCGCGTGAGAAAGGTTGAAGAAAGGATTCTGGTATCATGTCGCCATTTAGCTGCCTTGGTAAGGTGTTATCGGTATTTGCCTATCTGGTAAAGTTTCCTCTGTAAATTCATTGATAGCGTTTTTCCGCTAAAGTTATTTTTTCGTCAAAGACACAGACGTCAATTGTTTTTCAAAGAGAAAGAAAAGTTCAACATCTTTGAATAATTATCGTAGGAGCCTTGAAGTGGCCTTGAAGTGTAAATGTGTAGGTTTGAATCTTAGTTAAAATCTCAAAACAGCGCTATAGAAGCGTGGGAATGAAATGAGCGCAATAACTTAATCCATTGTCCGATAAAGGTCAGACCTATAAGGAAAGTCAATTTACTTGTCAGGGTGACTACAGGAACATACCAATTGGATGGACATTGAACAGGCATATGTTACCTGTTTTTGCATCACACAGCAACAAAATTATTATAGTGTTTTGTTCATATTAAAGCTATTGCGATGCATCAAATAGTAGAAGTGTGATGTAGGCATATATTCCGTGTTAATTTGAATGCATCCGATGATCCTCGTTTCAATTCATGCATAATGTTTCAAGGTGTGAAATTGTCGTACATTTCCGGTATCACTTTATTTATTTTCCAGCTTTCGCAGATAATAGGACATGCCATTTTGCATAGCACATCTATGGGGCCTAATAAATGTAAAGCTGAGCTGTGCGTTTAAAAAAATCGTCACGTCACCCTTAAAATCAGTAAATCTACATCTGAAGAAAATATGAAAACATGCGACTGAAGTTCCAAATTATATAGGCCTACGTATTTAACTTAGGGCCTACTTCAGTTTGTTTGACTGCACTTCGGGATGTAAATACAATTATTGATCGAGTTATGTAAAGACAATAAATTTTAATTTGGTTTCTTTATACAATATCTTTTAGCCTAGGCATATACAGTAAGAATGGCTGAATTTGAAGTAGCAATTTTCTTGTATCTCAAGGTTCAATTCATCCAGCCACGCACAATTCAGATTCAAGTTGCCAAAACAGAGATTTTGACCACGTCGACGTTTCGGATCTTAACCAATCAACTCCGTCGCGAACCGAAGATCTGGTCGTCGTGCCAACAGTCTGGGGCATACTGGTCTTTGTCGGAGTTATCGGGAACTTCATCGTTGTCTACGTCATGGTACGTCACGGTGACAGGAACGCAACAAACTTTTACGTCATCAATCTTGCTCTGACGGATCTTGCATTCACCGTGATCGTCATACCGCTGACGATGATTCACTACGTCTCACAGTCGTGGATCCTGGGATTGTTCGCATGCAGATTTCTCATGTACACGACTTATGTGAGTCGAATAACACATATTAAGGGTTTTGGCTAAATCTCTCGAGTCATAAAACCAGCGCCAGAAGTTATGAGAGAACTAACTTCCAACCAATGGGCTAAAAAGAAATTTAAAATTATGTACAGACAAAACTGTAAGTAAGTATATTCTTATTAAGAATGCTTGCAAGCGCACAACACGTATACAGGTCCCTACGTAGAACTGAAAACAAATTAAACTGTCGCAGGGTCTGGGTCTGGGTCTTTTATTCATAGGCGGAGACTTTGTCCTGTGATTGAGGGGGGAGGGTAGACAAAATTTGGGATTTAGGTAACAGGGCAGAAAAAATTAATTCCCAAGCAGATTGATGTAAAAAGGATGAACAGTGGTAACACTGCAGACATTGAATATATTCATGAAATATTTATAAAATGTTTGCGAATATAAACAGCTTCATCCCCTCCACCTCAAATTTTGAAGGGGGCCGTCCTTCCTGTTCTCCCTAAGTCTCAACCCCTAAATATATGAATACAATGTCAAGACTTCAATTCAATATCAGCATAATTTGTCATACCATCACTTGCAGCTTGTCGAAATGATTGCACTGTCGATTGCTTAGTGCACCATACGTCACTCTCCACCTCTGGTCTTATACGTGGAGATTTAGGTCACCAGCTACGATCAACTGAGTGTTGAGGAGAGTGAAGTTTACTGATGTAGGCTGCGAGCCAGGGTGGTATATGGTGGGAAGAACTGGTATGGAATTGGCAACCATTCGGACAGCAAGGGCAACTCGCTGATAGAGGACGATGCCACCACCGCGCGAGTCCTCATCCATAAAAAATAATCCTAGAATAATCTATCATTTCGGCCTCACGCTATCAAGCACAAATTTGTATAGCGAATTCACCTTTAGTCTACTTTGTTTAGTAACTCGTAGAACCCATAAATTAAAAGTTCAAATTTTTGATTGTGAGACTTATCATTACGGTTGCAGGTCTTGCTATTTGCAACATGTTTGACCTTGTCGGCGATGACCTTGGAC
Organism: Bimastos eiseni; assembly: GCA_959347315.1. Taxonomy (NCBI): domain Eukaryota; kingdom Metazoa; phylum Annelida; class Clitellata; order Crassiclitellata; family Lumbricidae; genus Bimastos; species Bimastos eiseni. The sequence goes on from OY365812.1 coordinate 18,817,996, forward strand.
CGCTATTTCAGCATTCTCTACCCGATCAAATCGCTTCCTCATCGAACACCGAAGGTAGCTCTGGTCGTCAGCATCATCAGTTGGATCGGTCAGTCAAATCGCTCTTCATCAAGTCTAAACATATGCATAAACACCGCTATGTACACACTTATTATAGCGCCTTTTTTCAGTGTCTCAATAAAGCCACACGCCGGAGACTAAGCAGATTAAGGTTCTAAGATTGGTTTAAGACTTTAAGGGATTCCTGTTTCTCAATGCTGTACTGCATCTGAGTCTGAATAATGCTCATCCATCTAAACGCACAGAAAAGGGGATTTACTAAATTTGATAAAGAAAAGGAAGCTCTTTTTTGGATATATATATATATATGTATTACAAGGACAGCTGGAGATTGTTTAGAGAAGGAGATCATCCAAGGCACTGTACCGGGAGCTAGGCCCCGGGGAAACCCAGAACAATAGGGATAGATAACATAATGTTATAAAGTATAGATTGAACTATCATTCATCCAGTTATTAAAAGAGACAAGGAACAGGAACAGCTGGCGCAGATTATTGTCTATGGTGCAGCCAATCCTCGGACCGAGGAAGGTTGAAAATAAGACAAGACCTAAATGTCAATCAATGTTTGCTTTAATTTTAGTGTCCCTAGTATTGAGCATTCCATTTGCTCTGTACCATGACTTGGTCACCGTTGACTATTATGGGCCCCGGTGTAAAGAGACGTGGGCAAGCAATGCCATTGGTCAGACAGCTACGGCCTACGTCATCTGCGTCACGTACGTCTTCCCGCTCGGAGTGATCGTCGTCTGCTACGCAAGAATTTTGCGCCATCTGTGGAAGAAACAAACAGTTCTGAACAAGGCCGCCACTTTGCAAAGCATGGTGAGTAAATTAAGCGCGCAAACAATCTATTTGTATTTATGTTTTATGAAATCTTCTTGGATCATATAGGTCTACCAATGAAAGTAATATACCTCAAGGAAGCGTGCAGCTCAATAATGAAAAATTTCTAGACGTATTGATTTTTTTTTAAATGCAACTAAACACACCTACACGTTGCTTTTCACCAAAATGATGGAATAATCTGTCCTAGAAATTTAAGACACATCATAAACAAACAATATTGCGCTGAGATTATGTTCTAAAAGCTTTCGTTGAAGTGAGACTATAGATAAGTGACGTCACTTTAGTGTATACTAATTAATACATTATTACGTCATCGTGCTTTCGACAGACGTCAACGAGCGTCATCGGAGCCATTCCATCGTTTCAGCAGCTCAATTCGGTTGCCAGACGACGGAAGGCAGCCAAGATGGTGGCCGTCATAGTCGTGTTGTTCGCTGCCTTCTGGTTTCCAATCCATGCCTTTCAGATCTGGTTTAAGTTCGACGAGACCTTTCCGCGCACTGAAGTGACCTACATCTACAAGATCTTCGCGCACACTCTTTCTTACGCCAACTCCTGCGTCAACCCGTTCGTCTACTGTTTCCTGGGAGACGGCTTTCGAAAGGCGCTCGCCAGGACTTGTCCCCGTCTATTCGGAACGAACAAGGTCCACCCTATGTCTCTGCCTGTCATCAGCGGCCCAAGTGGGACCGGCCAGAGACTGTCCGGTACTGAATCTGCGGCAATAAAGCGATCGAGTAGCAGCTTTCCAGGTCGAACGTCGTCGCTTCGTCTAGAGCGCGTAACCAGTCGCCGAGACCAAAAACAAGTCAAGCGGAGAACCAGTTTTATGGCGCCAAAAGCCGAAGATTAGATTAGTGATCAGGACAAATGTTGGTAAGTTTAAGCCATGAAGGCAAGAGAGGATATTTACTGTTGAAGGCGAAATAGGCGAGAAGACATTCAGTGAACAACGGCATAGTATATGTAGGCATGAGCTATGAGAAAGAGGAACTTCTCTCGTTAACAAAGGGGAGCACGTGAAAGATGAACAATGGGAAGACAAGTCAAAAGCAGGAGTGACACAGCGGAAAGAAACGTTAGAAGAAAGACTGTGGATGGAAAAAAACAGACGCAAAATAGTGATAGGCCAAAATAATCTACCATTATTGTTATATAACTGTTGCAAAACATTTGCATAGCGCCTTTGCATCTGTGTTTGTCTGTCTTTTTCGCTCTGCAAGCGCCTTTTCATGTAAACTCCTTAACTTCACGGTCGATTGCATTAGCTTGCGGTAGAAGTTGAACTAAGATGTCAACTACAAACGTCTGCGAACAGTCGCACAGTCAACATCATCACATAACCCTAGGGTGTGGAGCCCAAGGCAGCAAGCGCTGAACGGGGCAGCGAGAAAACAGTCATTGTGGCATTTATTTTCTGCCAATACGGTATTGGCAATACTATTGATTAAAATATAACAAAATCGAAATGAAGTCCTTGGGTTAATGGACACGAAATGCATATAAGGCTATCAAAGGAGAAATTGAAACTGTCCAAATGTTAGGCTAATTCCTTCCAATATCGCTCTAGTTTCAATTCGACACGCTCACCATTTAGGCACTAATAGTCTGATATGCTCTGCTAACAAAAACTAAAACGCTCCTCTTATATAAACTGTACAGTGTACACGAACTTTCAGGATTTCTCAGCTTGAAAGTCAAGTTGCCCAAAAAAGCCTTAGATCACCGGTCACATCTAATCCACAAACTTTTATATATAAATCACTAAAGTGACAACTTGGCGAAAATATTAAGCCTACAAACTCTTTCCCATATCAATAGGCCTACTCATTTTCGTTCAACAATAATATCTACCGTATTTCGCAAAAATGTCAATCTATAAATTATGCACAACATTCGTCGTTACTCGCTTTATCTGCACGGTCGCTTTTTCGTAAATCACGCCATCACGGCGTTCATGTGGCAAATTGACTGCCATCTTGTATTCTTGGCTTTGTTGCTAAGCGACCTAAGCGTTGAATCTTAACGGTGATTGAAAATGATAACCAGCAGTGGTGAGCCCTTGAAAGCACCAAGCTCAAGGCGGCTGCCTCGTTCGCCTTGCCCTAGAACGGGGCTGCTCTTCCAGCAATCCTATTTCTACACTATCTTGACTCTACACCTGCGCCACCACACGACTACTCCACGTGATGATCACCGATTACCACCGGAACATCATCACGCTGTTTCATCGACTGGAACTCCTCGCACGCCGAAGAAATAAACGCATTTGCATAAGCATTTTTGGCTAAACACGATCTAACTACATGTGTGAAATCTTTTATCTGTCGCTAATGTTCTTGCAGGCACATCGATCAATTGCTGTCGTCAATAGTGGAAACAATTACAATCTACTACAAATTTAGTTCACTTACATCGTTCCACTAAGGTCTCGTTGCCCGATTGAAACCACTTGTAGTTTTTGCAGTGAGTCGCGAGCAACCCCAGCACTTATAACCGGAACAATTAATATGTCAATTATCACAATTAGCACAGAATGATCGAGCAGATATCAAAGTTACCTGTTCATCTTTTGACGAGCTTGAGCGATGGCGCTGAAATTCAGTTTAGTTCGTGAGTCGCGCAGAGTCGGCTAACGTTGTAATTATATTTTGTGTTCAAACTGGACAAGATGACCAGAAACATGAGCCCAAATATGCAAATATCTTCTTGTATTATTACAATGCCCATTTCGTAGACACTTGTGGTTAGTAATTACACAGAGAATCGTAGGTAGATTATGTTCACATTACAGATACTAGCCCACGTAAATATAATCATACTGTAACGCCAAGTGTATATTAATACAATATAATTATATGATTTATACATAGGACTATTTAGGTGCAAACAGACAAACGGACAGATCGATTCATAGGCAGGTAGCAATGTAGAGAGACAGAAAGTCACACATAGACAGACACATACTATTTTTTCAGCAATCTAACAAACCAGAGTATGACCGATTAAAGGAGACGTGGAAGTAATCTAGACACTGATGGGCCAAGATGGAATGAGGACAAACAGAGATGCAATGAGATAGGGAGACCCTGGGAGAGCAGACTCTGCTTGTCGTTATGACGTAACTCTGCATGTGTTCATAATTACTGTCATTGTATTTGGCGACCGTCATATTCCACCCATTGTTATATCTAATTGTAATCTCCAATGTCGACGATGATTACGGATGTTCAAAGCCATCTGGCAAAGGATATTTTACTTAAAACATGCGATCCTCTATTATTGCCCGCAGGCGTCACAGCAATTTTGTGTTGGAGACCAGAGCTGGATGAGTGAAGGAAATTTGATCAGCAGGGAGTCGTCATATTGAAAGAAGAAAGAGGAGCTGAGATTATGCAACACGGTGGGGGTCAAGAATTAGCATCTGACAGTACCGGAATGCGGAAATTGCAAGTCAGGAAATTTGTAGTCGATTTAGGGGAATAGGTTTCCAGACGCAGGACGGAAAACAAGGCCTGTACCGGATATTCGTATCGTATTCGCTTCGAAGCCAAAATAATATTGAGCCAAATAGCTATTCGGTATTCGGTCGAATAGTAGCGGTCGGGCAGAATACGAATAGTAATCGCGTGACATATGTCTCTGCACAACCGGCGGATGCCCAATACCAAGTGGATTGAAGTAACTTCCTACTGCTTGGACCATGGTATCGCAGCGTTAGCCGTCTCATTTTTAAGTTTAATTAAATAAGTTCAATTCAAAGTTTACACAGACTGGCAGAAGGATGCAATAATTAGATGTAGTCAACTGTTTACTTTTGGTTTATGTATGAAATTTACTGAATTGAAACCTTATCTTGTACACAATTCGTGTTCGTAATCAATCAATCAATCAAAAATACTTGATATAGCGCCCCTTCCGAGTAGTTGGTCCAATTCAGTCGAAAAGTGAAAATCATCTATTCGGTACAGCTCTACCGCAAAACGTTCGTTCTGTTTGCCCTTGAAGCCTTCAAGGAGAAGCAGGAGGACAATAGGAATACGAAGAAGAAGAATGTAGCAGAGAATGCACAGAAGAAAAATGCGCAGAAAAGAAGAGTAGACATTGGGGGGAGGATGAAGTCGACAAAGGAGGAATCTTACGTATAATCTGATGATCAGATTTCAAATCATCCTTTCTAATCCCACCTCACCTCACGCATAATCTTTTCATCTAATCGTATTTTTATTGGACTACATGTATCTATTAGCAATAATGGACTGCCTCCTTTATCGTAAACTCGACGTTCATACATTACCCAGAAGTCGCGAGAGCCAGCTCACTGTCAGACGCTTTTTAAAATCAAATCGATGAGCCGAGAGGGTCAGCGCATCCATTGGGTCAGGTAAGCAGATAGTCAGACGACTGAGGTGGATGGTGTTTAGGGTATTTTGAGTTTTTCCTCAGAAATGATTAATCAGTAGAACTCTGCAGATCTCGAATTCTTATCTTATTGCTTTGCAGACGAGTTATAGCCTAACTGAACTCTTATAGGCCTAAATAGGCAAATTCGCAGCTTTTAAGAGTAATTCGAGAATTAATAGTTTTGTGGGCGTACTTGCTGTTCAAAGTTAACGAAGTTCCACTCAACCTGAACAAAGCTGCTATCAAAACTGTTTAGCTCACATCACACAAATTTCTGCTACCTGTGGCATGAAGCGGCTATTGATGATACATTATTGATTATTCGAGTTATGTGAAGTAAATTCTATGAAACATAGTGACCAGCATTTTAGGTTCATATTGCTTGTTATTATATTAACATTAGGTTATTATCTTATATCAGACATGGTTCACCAGAACACATGCTGTTAGATTCTTGAAATGGCTTTACCTTCGTGGACTAGGGTCATCTTATACGCTAATTGTTGCCCTTAATGCCTGTGACAACCCTTTAGAAACGTATAATCCGAGCAGTTTGAATGATGCACTGAAAAGATAGCACGAGACCAGTCTCGTGGAGTCATACCATAGTACACAAATTCCAATTCACATCATATCTGTGTCTGCACCAGTTTCATGATCAAATGGTACCTTAATTTAGTATTCAATTTTATAAATTACTTTCATTAGAGAATTGCAGATAACGAAAATATTGCAAGCGCCTCGCAAAGTATCGGATTGACATAACCCGCTTGAAGCTTATACAGTTTTAATAAAGAAACGCGCAGTGAAATAGTCTTGATCTTCCCTGACGGAGCTATAAATTATATATAGTTAGTACCAAATTTCATGCTATTGAACTACATGTATTTCGGCCACAAACGCTGACTTTTACAACTAGTCTTTACTAGAAGCCGGCTGATCAACTATAGCTGCTTCTTTCTTCTTCAAATTGTCCACATGCTCCTCGTAAACACAATCCCGCCTACTGCAATGGAAGAAAGCTGTGGAGAGAGGACTTAAACAAATTCCAGTAGAGAGACAAGATGAGAGAAACCGAGACAGTTGCACTAAATAGACAGCGACAAGCAGAGGAAAAGTATGAGAGATAATGAGAGAGATAGTGAGAGAGACAGTGAGAGACAGTGAGAGAAAGACAGTGAGAGACTGACAGGCAGATGGAGAGACGGAGAAAAAGAGAGAATGAGAGAGACAGTGACATAGATAGAAAGAGACTGATAAGGATATATACATATATATATATATATATATAGAGAGAGAGAGAGAGAGAGAGAAAGAGAAAGAGAAAGAGAGAGAGAGAGACTGGTGAGCGAGACAGACAGACACACAGATAAAGATAGATAGAGAGAGAGAAAAAATAGAGAGCGAGAAAAAATAGAGAGTGAGAGAGAAAATAGAGAGAGAGAGAGAGAGAGAGAGAGAGAGAGAGAGAGAGAGAGAGAGAGAGCTAGTAAAACAGAGAGAGAGGAAGCAATCTGGGCCCCGAACAAACGACCTAGACGAGTGATAATGAATCTCGCCCTTTACAGGGATGGGGTTTTTCTCAGGGTTCTCGAGTAATGGCGACGATAAAAGCTTTTGTGAGGAACGCTGCCATGTTGAGTTTTGACGACGAAATTAAGGCAAATGAGTCTTCGCGTAATAGCGACGGGTTTTACGATTAGAGCGAGGACTCCTCGCCGCTGTTTCCTTTGATGATTGTGTAGATTTTAATTGCCTTTTAGTAGCGTAATGTACCTTACTATTGAGACTGTTGCAATGAGCTCTAGTTAAATTTTATTTATACGATGATCTGTGCTGTTAATGCGCTGTGGATCACGCACTGTCGGCTGTAGCCAATGTAACATGCTATGCAAAGCAGTAATCCTTCCACTAAATTTCATGACGCTGCTGACTGGAACTGATTTCTTAGGACTTTTAGGACAATGGGTAGTGTTCAACTGAATCTGAGGTAAAGTAAACATTTTGAACGGTAACTGAGGACGACGATGATGATGATGGTGATGTCATGAGCATGGCAGTCTGCTGACCTATATAGCTGAATAATGCTATGCTTAATTCCCCATATCTAGGCATCATCATCTTCATCGTCATCATCGTCGTCCTCTTCAGCATCATCATTATCATCACCGTCACCAGCGACACCACCACAACCACCACCACCGTGTCATGGTGGTGGTTGTGGCGGTGTCGATGGTGACGGTGATGATGATGATGATGATGATGAAGAGAACGACGACGACGACGATGATGACGATGAAGATGATGATGCCTAGATATGGGGAATTAAGCATAGCATTATTCAGCTATATAGGTCAGCAGACTGTCATGCCCATGTATAACACCCGCGAAATATATATAGTTTCTGTTGTTGTCAAGCAGGAAGGAGGAAGTCGTGCAATCCAGGGCGTAGCATGAATAGAGTAGAAAAGAACTATATGTTTCACCATAATTGTGTACCTACATTCATATAGCGCATTTTCTTCTCTGTGATAAATCTACGCCTGATGGCAGGTAGGAGCAACTGTGTAACTGTCCACTGAGTTAAAATCAAAATCTGAGTTTTCCACTCCCGAATTTATTGATGAACAATTAGAGACATTAAAGAAAATAGCGAAACTTTGTATTAAAGCGGGCAAGGCGGAACAAGAGTCAACACCAATAATTGAGCGACGGATATCTAGTGCGCAGAAGAACGAAATCTCAGCGAAGGTGATGCAGTGATCAAGAAAATTATTGTGGATTTCTATGCATCATACAAATTCACAATTATGACTCGAGATATCATTAAAGCCTGAGTGGAAAGCACATGGTAACTTGCTGCCTGGTACAACTTCTACACCAAAAAAGACAAGGACAAGATTATCAAAAACAATAAGATCTCTGGAGGTTTTCAGCAGAAAGTACGGCGCGGCGAGACATTATAAGTGTGAATACCATGGTTGAGGTCACCAGAACAAGTGTGTGTGTAGCTTGCCAGTACAAGCAAGTGAAACATGGGCGCTGCACAGACAAGACAGGGTCAGTTTGTTTGCACTTGAGATGAGTTGATGCAGATGGACTTAATGCATCACCAATTAACATCCACCGCTTGAGACGCGGAGGCGATTGGGTTGTGCACATAATATCGTGCCGCAAGAAATGGAAAGAAAACTCAATTTGTGGATGCACATGTCTGTAGGATAGGTATCACTAGGGCGATCAAACAGGTCGTATTTGTATTGATAGACGACATGCAAATTAGGGTTAGACCGAGACGATGACTGAATTTATTCGAGACGGATGTATGTAATACAATGTACGTAAGTCTGGAGCCTATTGGCACACGAAAGAAGAAAGACATTAAGTGAAAAGGAACTAATGTCGAGAATATCGATGATGCGAATGAGATTTGTAACAGTAATGATTAAGTCAAAGATGATGTTAACCCGTGTTCATCTCATTATCCCTATGTGTGAGAATTGTTTACGGTCGCATTTTACCATAGAAAACAAATTATTTCCTCTGCCACATTTGAAACAAAAAAACTTAGACCTAAACTGATCCTAAAGTGGTGGATAATATGGATATAAGACGACCTGTATGATACTTAAACGAAGAGCTGCATTGGGTCCCCGGTCGACTCCAGTACCGTCTCGTCGGTAAAGTACTTATCGACGAGTTATCGTCGCAGTCTACACGATCAAAGGTCGCTTCACACAGACGCGATTAACCTGTCTATGATGCGGCGGCGGCGTGAATAACAGCCTCACTTAATGCACTGACGACCGATGCTACCGGCATCAGAAGCATCACCATCGACGGATGCTGCTATAGCCGATAACGTAACCGCTGCTCACTGTTTGTCATCGCTAGTTTCATGCTGAACATCGCTTTAGGAAGAACGAGCGTCAAAGATGAACGAAAGAGTATCCAGTAAATGTCTCATCGTTGCCGTCATCATGACGTGTGTTGGTATGTATCATCATTGGCTAAAACATAATTAATTCGCCAAAAATAACTAATGGATACGTTTGGCTTAATATCATTCAAACATTCTGGATGATTAATTAGAACTTCAGGTTATCCGAAAACTCAACTACAACCAAGAATACAGATGTTGAGCGCAGATTAATTCTATTTGAAATAACTACATTCCGTTGCTGCATATAGTTATAGTCGGCGGTAGAGATCCCAATTACGTCGCATGTTGATCATACAATTATGTGTCATTCCTAAACGTAAATGCCATTTCAAAATCAGACGTTTCGCTTTATAGCGAGACCGCCTTTCGATACTTATGGGCTGAAAGAATATAATACGTACAAGATAAACCGACTATGTGAAATCCTCACACTTTTATTATACAACTGAAATATATAATGCCCTTCTTTCAATATTTTTTGTTCAAAAGTGCACACTCGTCTCGGCGACGCAACTCCAGCAGCTGTAATGCATACCAATTGTGTGCGAACGACTTGCTCAAGGTTCCTTCACAGTGACTCTTCGGATAAGAGTCGAACCTGCACGCTCAGAGCACACTGAACGTTACTGGTCAACCGCTCTAACCAATCGGCCACCGTGCCGCTTCTAATCCTAATATCCTAGGAGCTTTTAATCCTAATATCCTAATTTAGGCAGAATCCTAATTTTGCTCTTTGGAACTCTTTGTGAAATGTTGGAAGTAGCAAAACCGAGTAAGAGTGACGTCAAGTTCAATGGTCTTGTGTAGAATATCACTAAACCGGTACGTGCATGCTTTCATTTGCTTAATTTCTAGTTGACTAACGTTGTCTAGTTCATAAAATGCTTTTACTTCTGAAGCTTCAAGACAATTCAAACAATTATAATGTAGCACTTCAGCAACAATTATTTTTGGACTGCTATGTATCGTACCAAACTTGTCTTTAACCGAAATTTTAGTTAATGTACTCAATTTAATGGATCCTTGTATCAGTGATTGCTTGGGGGCCATCAATATAATCACTGCAATGGGTAAATTAGATCTAGATTTTTAATAGGATCATATTCAACGTTCACTGTCTTGCGGCAATTGCGGTCGCTGCTGTCCACTCCATGAAGTTTGCTATAGACTCCCTTCGTGGCTGGATTTCGATGAAAAATCGATTCCGGTCAAATCTCTCCACGCTGTAATTTATCTGGATTGGCACGACATAGCAGATGGCGAAATTATATAATTATGTACTCTCTGTCCATTTTCTCCTCTTCACTTTCTCAACCTCTGTTTGTGATCTTGGTGTTACTTTTGACCAAGAAATCACCTTCGCACAACATCTTAACACTGTAATCAGCTGTGACAAGCGCGAGTAATCTCCCCTCTCTCACTCCAGCGCTGCAATTACTCTATAGTTTACACCTTCTATACCAGTCGCTCTGACTATTGCTCTTCGTTTTATATATATATAGGCATAGGCTTATATATATAATACATACATATATATATATAAGCCTACGCTGGCCTTCCACACAGTCTTGCCTAGAGGGGCAGAGAGACAAGTTCCTATTATGGCGGCGCTATATAAGTCTTTTTAGTCACAGTCATCAGCACCCCAGACCGTCCATTTGTGGTCTCCGCATTCGTTTGTCCGTTGTATAAGTGGTGCTCCTACGTCTGTCTATCTGCAAGAGCTACATGCACATGTCATGTATGTCATCCTATTTCTGCCATTAATGACCGTCGGCCACAGCTCGCTCTGCGGTTCGCGATGACCTGATCGTCACTTTTGCATGCACTGCTATGATGCAACATCGGGATTTCTCGGCCGTGGGACATGCCATCTAGATCAGGCTTAGATAAGGCTCCTTCTCCTATCTAAAAACTGTTCACCTGCATTTTGTACCAATCTGAAATGGGTCCTCTTCAGCTGTGATTGTGCCGGGAGTAACTCCTAGCAGATATCTTGAAGAAGCGCTCTATCAATGAATCGTTTTGATCAAATGAACTAATTTTAATTTGCATTTTCATATAGGTCTAGTCTTGATTTGCATTTTCATATAGGTTTAGTTTCTGGTTCATACAGTTTCATATAGGTCTAGTTCGCTGAGCGAACTGTGGCCGACGATCATAAATGGCAGAATGCTGTCATCTAGTTTCAGCACACATTTTTAACTTTGTAGTAATTTTTCTATCATCAATTATCGTTGAATTTTTAGTGGCTATGTTAATGAATGAATTGTATTAAGTATCGTCCGACAATTGCTCTCAGACAACAGTCCCGTTAACCTAACATAGGCAAATATCCACACATTAAAAAATCTATTGTTTATATTTAAATATTTCCGTATACCAATGTGTTAGACTAAACATTAAGCGCGCTCACTGTGTCGTTATTATGCTCCTATTGGATTGATGACAGCATTGGCCATAAAATACACTTATATTCTCATTCGCTAACAATAGGAGCGTACATGTAGACCTACATGTACACCTGTTAGTCAGAAAACATTCGTCTGACACTTTGTCAGCGTTCACCTTGACGACATCGTGATGAAAAACACTCCTAAAAAGCAACTCCGTTGGTCAGATACAACACGAAATGGACTGCTATAAAATAGTCAAAGCGCTGCGTTTTATACTAGACAGTAGACACACCTTGAGATTTGGCAAATTTCCTTCGCTAAGGCAACAGGGTAGGCCTACAATTAAAATCCAGCTCACTGTCACAACGCCACTTCATATTCTGACGACTTACGTAATCTCTTTCGATATGCAAGTTGTATGAACACCCACATCAACAATTCTCTATTTACACACAACAAGCACAACTCGTAGTACTCTAACCAAATCCAGTCATTTTGAAGATAACTAATGTGTACACCCGAAATCTATATCACAGACATACGTACAACAACAAAACTCAACCTTCACGAAGTTCAACACACAATGTAACCTCGTTATTATTCCTCATAAAATGATGGTTCGTTTTCTTCATCACACACCATATCATACACCGTGTAAGTGCCTCATCAGCTAATACAACCTAAACAGCATCTTGCGTTTCTTTCTAAGGAATTCGTATTCATGGTGCATACGAAATGCTCAGTTTCAACTGAAATGCTCTTTTTATACCAAATTCGCCTTTTGACCGACCTCGTTTCAGTACGTAATTCGCCTTTTAATTATTCATTGTTTCTAATTCGATTGCGTACAAAATTCAATTCCTACTAAATGCGCTAATCCATGAAATTTCCTTTTAGACGTAGGAATTAGTTTCTCTACACAATTCACCTTTTGTACAGCTTTTATTCTAGGGAATTCGTTTTCGGACGCAGCCCCAAACGATATCAAGTAGGCCTATGCTCCTACTGAATCGATGAGATCACTATATGGTTCTTCATATATACACATATTCACTTAGATTCTCATTCGTAAATAATTGACACATACACCTGTTCTTCAGAATAAACGCTATAGTTCAGATGAGTCTACGTAAGACTAGACGAGTGCTTGTGAATTAACTTTTGTCATGCGTCGCTATCGAGTGGCGCTTTAGTAGACCGTGATTATAGACACTTCTAGAAAGTAATTCGGTTGGTCTGATGTATATAACGCGAAACCTGCAGCAATGGTATAAATGAAAGCGCTGTGTTTTACAATAGATGACCTGACTTGAGGCCCATTTGGCTCTGTTCCTTTATTAAGACAACAAGCGGCAACATGCCTAGAAAGTCGTCACCAATTCAGTTTACCAAACTCTGTCTTCCTATTAGGGGCCGTTCACATATTATATAATGCATAAAATCCCAATTTTTGGCCCACCCCTACCCCTAATAACGTTATATAACAGTAGATGTGACTCCCCACCCCTATATTATATAACATATATGCTACTTACCCCCCTACCCCACCCCAGTCTATAAGCACGTCAAAAGACATACAATCAACATAACTGTATTGCACAATTTGACACTTTTATAACAATACAATGTTAGTTAGCACTTTGATAGTAGTGATTCAGCTGATAACTGCCTTTATCCATTTCAAGAACTGCAGTAAAAAATCATCATAAGACCAATTAGCAATGTAACAAAAGCCATCTTAAAATCGCACTCTCTCGTGCCAATGCTGATTAGGTCGGATATATAGAGCTAATCTGCATCTTAATAATCGGACATTTAATGGCGCTAAATTCACTTGTAATAATTACGGTAACTAATTGGGTAGTCGACGATTGTCACCTTGTATCTACATGTAGGCCTACTAATACAGTATGATAATACATGGCAGTGACGTATATCCTATTTAAAAAACTTCATTTTAGTTTCCCTCCTGTTTTGCACTAGAAATGACCATTACAGTATCACACAGAATGGATTTGTTTAATATTGCACTATCAGGTAGCTTATTCATCGATAGGTTCGCAGTACAATTCTACCTATTAAATAGCGTATGATGTATACAGAGTGTATACTACAACTGCAATTGGGTATTTAAGCAAACAAACTATTTACACATACTATAAAAAATGAAATCCAACATTATGATAATACCTACCAAAATAATTATTTCAATTGAATTAATTTGAATTTGAACAAGAATCAAAACAAAGCACACAGAATTGAATTTTTAGAGCGTTTATAGCTATGCACAGGAAATTGTTAAAATTGTAAACAGGAAATTGTTAAAAGTGGATTTATAAAAAATAAGCAAGAACGTCAAATCAATACGCCAGGTGACAGCTAATGGTGCCAGTTTTGGTTCACAACGTATTTTGGACTTCGATTAGACAATGAAGGTCCGTGGTACATGGAATTTCCAATTGGCAGGCAAACAGGCAAAATAGCATAAGCTGAAAAGGTTTGTTGTATAACATAACCTTCAACCTACCCTCACCCTACGCAATATAACGCTAACATAACCGGAACCCACCCACCTACCCCTTGAGCGTTATATAATCTGTGAACGGCCCCTTACCTTCCGTTTTTCAGTAGACAGTCCACAACCACTCCCTGGTCACTTCTTGATCAACCCTTGACCACTTGACCACTCAATTACTCTTTCAGTCCAAGTGTTCAAGTATTCATCATAATTCGTATTATTTAGTGAAGCACGATTTTATTATAATGTATATGTATATATATTAATTGGTTGTACCTATATTTAAGAATTTCTGTCTTCTGTATTCGTTGCTCAAGTGACGTCATCGTCGTCGCCACGTATCCCATCACAACCTCGTCTTCCGGTTGCATGGGAAGAGGTCAGTGACCTTCGCCAAGGTGCCGATGATGAGGATGATGATAACGCCGACTATATCGATCAACATGCATCATCATCATCGTCCGAAGCGACCTTTGACGCTTTCGAAGACAAACCGATCGTCAGAGGCGACAACGATGGTTCGCTGTTGTTGGCCAAGAGATACTTGTGTTCAAGGCAGAACTTCATCTATAATCCGGTCTCCGGCAGATGTCAACCAACACTACTCGTAAGATACACTGCTAATACTACATACTTCCACTCCGCCCCCTACTCAACCTACTACTACTACTACTACTGCTACTTCCCCCTTCCTCTACTCCATCTACTACTACTACTACTACCACTCCACCACCTATTACCCCTACTACTACTTCCCCCCACCACCACTACTACTACTCCACATACTTCCACTGCTACTACTTAGCTGTGACTCGTGCATGCGTCCCTCTAATAATCGTTGGATCTCTTCTAGAAGAAAATATTCGAAAGTTTGACAGATGATATAATAGTTAAGGTACAGATATTATGCAGTGCTCTGTTCTAATGCGCTATTATGTATACAATGGTATCAGGGGCTTTCACCTCCGGACGTTTCACCACCGGACGATTCACCTGTAGGGGCTTTCACCTCTAGGGATTTTCACCTCAACTATCAAATAAAAGACTGACGCGCAAACAATGCGATTACCATGACACCAATGAGCAAAATGTAATAGAATGTCACAGTTATTTTAATACGGCATTTCAAAGCAAGGTATGTAAACATTCAAATTGGCTAACGCACGACATTTTATTCATAACCCACTGATGCGCATACAATGCGACTATCGTGACACAAATAAATATTTAGGCCTCGAGTATATAAATTTTCCGCAGCGCAGTGTGTAGCAAAGCCTATATAAGCATCCAATCTCAGAAGTAGCAAATCAGAGGTGAAAGCTAACCGTTGCAGAATGTCTGAGACATTTAATAATTATAATGGCTTCTCATGGACAGTAAATCGAGGTTATTGCGATTACGGAAGAGGGATAACATTTAATTCTTTCCTTATTGTGTCTATGTACAGTTCATTGCTTTTGCTTATGCTAAAAAAATTCCTTTTCATGTTATATATTATTTATGTACAATTTAATGACAATCCTCATCGAAATTTCACTTTACATGTCTATAAATTAAGCAATCCCCAGGAGGTGAAAGCCCCTAGAGGTGAAAGCCCCTAGAGGTGAAAGCCCCTAGAGGTGAAAGCCCCTAGAGGTGAAAACCCCTAGAGGTGAAAGCCCCTACAGGTGAAAGCCCCTACAGGTGAAAGCCCCTACAGGTGAAAGCCCCTACAGGTGAAAGCCCCTACAGGTGAAAGCCCCTACAGGTGAAAACCCCTAGAGGTGAAAACCCCTTGAGGCGAAAGCTCCTAGAGGTGAAAGCCCCTAGAGGTGAAAACCCCTAGAGGTGAAAGCCCCTAGAGGCGAAAGCCCCTAGAGGTGAAAGCCCCTAGAGGTGAAAACCCCTAGAGGTGAAAGCCCCTAAAGGTGAAAATGGTAAACTTTTGACAGATGCCATAATAGTTAATGTACCCACACACATACACACAAGGATGGGTCAAACAACTATATTTATAAAAAACTACCATGTCCATTGTCCAAGAGAAAACTCATCTGAAGAAAAGACTCACAAATTGTTTCGTTACTATATGAGTATGGGCTCCAGCTGTGTTAACTCGAATAAATGTTTTATCGAAAACCCCATTTCTCTAAAGTGTGTGCGAGAGTCGTCACTTGCCGTCGCTGTGTTGGGCCGAGGTGTCCTGTCTCATACATGAGGAATTGAGCCCCGTGGGTTATGCATGAGGACAAATTGCGCTTGATAAACAGAGTGACAAAGTCTGATATACCCAGGGCATACATATACACATAGATGTATATTTAATACGTGCCCGGCACACGGAAGTTGCTGAAGATGCGAGCGAGAAGATGGAAAGTGGCGGCTGCGGCATCTGACAGAGAAAAAGAGAGAGCCTGATACAGCTGCAGGCGTCGACCACAGTTACTGTACGGCATCGTCTACAGGAATCTAATAAGCGACAATGATGATTAAGAAACATTAGTACGGCTTAGAGATCAATTCTTACCATACAACGCCCACAGCACCAATATCTCGTCAAAAAGTATACACACGCAGCTTACGCAATAATATATTCTAAATTCTCTTCTTGTTTCTCGGTCTCTTTTTTTCTTCTCCTCTCTTCCGTTCCTATCCTTGTTTCTTCTCCTCTCTTCCGTTCTTCTTTTCAGTTCTTCTCGTCACTTACGTTCCTCTCTCTGCTTCTTCTCTTCTTGTCATAGCATCCATATTACCTCTTCTTCTTTTTCTCCATCGCACATCCCTCGTGTCTTTTGCCCTCCTGCTTCGCTTTATCTTCTTCTACTTCTTCTTCTTCTTCATCTTCTTCCTCGCTTTCATTTTCTTGTGTTGTGAACACGTGCGAAACCTTTTTCAACATCTTTGCCCCAAGGGAGATTCCCATTCGGCTTATAATGGCCCAATTATATTTAATTTTGCACCGCATGCGCTTCGTTCGCTCTCTTCCTCCCTTCCCTCCTTTCTCCCTCTCTTCCTCCCTCCCTCTCTCTCTCCCTCTCTCCCTCTCTCTCTCCCTCTCTCCCTCTCTCCCTCTCTCCCTCTCTCCCTCTCTCCCTCTCTCCCTCTCTCCCTCTCTCCCTCTCTCCCTCTCTCCCTCTCTCCCTCTCTCCCTCTCCCTCTGTCTCTGTCTCTGTCTCTCTCTCTCTATATCTCTCTGTCTGTGTCTGTGTCTGTGTCTCTGTATGTGTCTGTGTCTGTGTCTGTGTCTCGATCTCTCATATCTCCAATTTTATGTTGAATACAATAGAGAGAGACAGAGAGAGACAGAGAGAGACAGAAAGAGAGAGAAAGAAAGAGAGAAATTAGATTCCTAATCAGAGTACTTGATGATTCGCTGTTGTAACTGTGTAATACTTGGTTTTCTGTAATAATAATTCACTCAATTAAAATCTGATCATCAATTGACATCTGGATACTAATTATCCCACTGCGTGTTTATCGTTTCGCGCCGTCTTCTCCTCGATTGTTCGCCTGCCTGCGCTTTTACGTCAATCACGCTTGAAGTAATTGATGTCATCATTAACTCGCATTTTATGGCAGCGAGTTACGAGTAAGAATCAGACGACGTGGAATTATCCGCGAAGTTTTCAACGTCATAGACTGAGTGCAAAGACAAAAGATAAATCACATCTAGTTAGATAAGAAATCACACAGTTGCATGCAATACATCTGGAGACCCAACCGTTAACCTGGCTTTCTGGCTTTAATTTAATATCAAAGACTTTTTATAACATGACCGTTCGCAGAGCGATATGCTTGTATCGTCGTTGACAGCTAAAGTCGTTGAGGGCTTAGTCGTTAAACCGGGCAAACTCAATTCCAAAGCGCGTCGTGGGCTATTGTTTATGGCCGTTCTTTGAAGTCCGGCCTAACCGACCCGGTCACGACGATCTTCTTATATATATATTCAGCTTCATTGATGCAAAGGGTTGCTGTGACAGCTGCAAGGGTCGTGCATGCATCTATCAGGTCGCACCCCTAGTGTTCGGGTCTTGGCCGTGACTAAAACTGAAAAAAGCCTAGTCCAGATCAATTAATTACCCACTAGGATTAGACATAGACCTGTGGCGTATTTGTGTAGTTCTAGTTGTGTTTTTAACTATAAAAGTGTGACCTTCTTAAGTGAGCGATCAATCTGTATAATGTTACATTCATTATCTTACAACAATAATGGTTGACAACGAGTAAATTGCAGGAGGCCCTAGGCTAATGGCGCTTTAGGATCCAACTATAGCTGAGAACTTCTGATGTTAAATATCTAAATTTTAGATGACTAAATTACTTGAACGGACGATCATTTAGGCAAATGATATTGTACTAGATACGTATTTTTTATATGAAAATAACTAAGGTACACATCAAGAGGCTATCAAATTAGTAAATTATGACTTAACAGTAAAAAATTAAATGAAAGACTAAGCAATTTCAACCAAGCAACTTACTGGGGACACAACCGTTAAACAAAGACGACCTCCTACTCCCTACACCCACGATCGCATGACCGTGTTATTCTACAGGCACTCAAACTAGCGTGAAATTCAGCTGGCTAAATAAAAGATATACTTACTTAATAACTTATTTACTAACTTATTTAATACAAACGTTTGTCACTCATCCGGGAAGTTTTCGACGCCATAGATGGTGAGCACGGACAATAGACGAGTCACCCAATGGCGCCATTGACCCGATTGGGTTTGGCGAGAGACAGCCATCTCTCGGGATGCGTTGGACTCATTCCAGATTATGTTTCCACTGGAGTGGCCTGCGCCGTTCTGGGTGTACTATTCATGTAAATCGTCTGTCATCTTAAGGTCACCCATTTTGCTTATGTTCATTTCTCATTCGGCCCTGTTCGGGTTATTTTCTTTTTTTCTTGAATGCCCACCTAAGTGTGGATTCAATATGATGGCTGAAAATTAGCACCTTCTTTCACTAATTTATATGTCTTTAAACTTTATATAAATAATATGTTTTTAAGCTTTTTCTCGTGTGCCCGTCTGCAGACGATAATACAAAATATACTTACTGAATTACATCTATTATGATAAGAAATCACATAGTTGCAGGCAGTACATCACTAGACCCAACCGTTAAATTCTGCTCTGTGGCTTTAATCTTGATATCATGCCGTTCTGTATCACGATCGTTCTCAAAGCGGCTGATAAATTATAACACGTAATTGTGAGTAAACGATTATCTGTTGTAATCGGCCGGTTGTAGTTAAATCGCTACTCTGGCTCACTCGCAGAAAGCAGATGTAAACGTAATTTGCGCTTAAAGCTCTCCAGCCATTAGACAGAGGTATGTTGTTCCAAGTTCAGACTCTTATTGAGAAAAGTCGTGCATTTGTGAAGACCAGAATTCATTGAGTTTAGTTAAGTGTGGATTTTGAAGGATTTTTGAAAGAGATGCCAATAAAACAGACAAACAGACAGAGCCAGAGACAGATAGACGGACAGATAGAGACAGAGGGCAAGATTGGAGAGGGAGATATATTATTTTAAGTACACATGAAATGCACACCTGTGTATATAATTTAGGAAGACTAATTTCACAAGAAATGAAGTTTAACGAAACGGGAGACGCGAAGCAGCGATACCTGTGTGATGAAATATTCCCTCATATATGCGACTATACGTAATGACATAACAAACACAACACAACAAGAGTTGAAAGTGGCTCAGAAGACGTCTAATTTGTGTTAGAACCACTGCATGTTAACATGTAATGCTTAGAAGCTCATCTCTCCTAGCTTCCCCAGTGAGACCTACTATCATAAAAAAAACTTAATTCCACGAGTCCACATCAACAGCTACTTTTGCACAGAAGAATTTGTGCCCTAATGTTCCTTTTGGTGTCTTAAATAATTTATACCAATGTTCCCCAATTGCCTCATTTGTTGCTGATTCAACTGTGATCTTGTTCATATTTAAACCTGATATAGAATCCTGGAATAATGCCAACAGAAAATATAGGACAGCTTTTGTGATGAAGAATGCTATTCGTTACAGTTGAGTGGGAACATCCATACAATATTAGTTACGGAGTCTGCGCTAAATAAATTCTGCGTTTTTGGTGTTTGATTAGCCTAAGACCTTGCTTCATTCGCTGATCTTGTTCTCGAAACGATCAGCGCTATCTCGTTGGCCTAGGTCTAGGCTGCTTAGAGTATCACTATAATGCTCCTATTAGGAACTTAGGAAATGTTTTTAGGTCTAAGCTGCTTAGAATGTTACTAGAATCCACAGTCAAATTTTAAAACTTTGGATATATTCCCGGTTTCAAAGTCAACGTTGTGAGCAACATCCTGTTGACACTGAGTACCGAGCTCTATTGTATCAAAACTCCTCTGCTCAAATTCGCTAACTCGTCGTTGCTCGCCGTCCCGCCGTCTACCATAATAACGAATGTGAGTTCTTCGAAGGATTACGTACATGTGGGCTTTGTTTTCACATCAAATCTACAATAATGATAAGGCTGCTATATAAGTAATCCGGTTCACATTATTATGTGTGCCTCCTGTTCGTTATAAGCGTTACATGGGCCTACACGTGTGTGTAGGCCTATGTGTGCACGTATGATCTGTATTATGTATGTATGCATGTTTGTATGAATGTATGCGTATATTCTTGTATGAATATGTGGACGTATATTTCTTTGTTCATAAACGCATGCTGGTCAATATATAATTCTGAGTATGAAGATCAAGCATTATGAATGTGATCGTGAGAGTATGAGCATATGCCACGTCTGCTCGTTCATATATGTGACAACACTCATCAAACACACATTACGATCGATTAAAAAACATTAAGTGTGGCAGCGCACTGGACACGGCAACGACTGTAGGGCAGTGACAGGTTGTACACTAATTTCCCAGATGAATCTTTTCATAGTGTTTCACTTGCCAAACGATCCTTGCTAAACTGTCTTGTTTTCAACTGGAAAATACCCCATCATGATATTCCTAACCCGCATTTGCAAATTAGCCACACAAACAAATACACGTACGGGCACGTACTTAAACCCTAGGAACCATACATATATATGTATATATATGTATATATGTATATATATAATGTTGTCGTGTTTGGGTTTATTCTTGACTGGAGGCTGTAAGATGCATAGATTACTTACGTATGCGCCTTAAAGCCTGTGTAGCATAAATTCCACAGAAGGGCGCCTTGCATGGCTGACGATAGGTCAATTAGCTCGTTTTATAAGTTCTCAGCATTCACTCATTCTGCACTTTTAATCATTCTGCGGATTGTCAGTTTGAAATTAAACGGAAATTATTACTATTATTATTTTCATGAAAGTTCGTATCTATTTCCTTCAGATTGCAATCGCTTAAATGAAGCAATGTAACAGAACATCTATATAGGGCCCCTTCAGGTTATCTACTCAGAGCCGCTGAAGTGCATGCGATGTTAAGTAAAACGAATCTTTTTAAACCTGATTCAAAATAACTCGGACATAAGTTCCATTACAATGCGTTAGAGATTAGTTACGAACTTCTCGCCCATCTTGAAAGGTCAATTACATTTCTTTACCTTTTTTTCTCACACAATGTCTCTTCACACAATGACAATAATATAGGTCTCATGATAGATTTTTCATCAAGCGGTGACTTCCATCACATCACTCCATCACTGACCCTTTCCAGCCCACTTTATCAGAGGTGTCACCGCCCGTCAACCCACCATTCACTGCTTGGTCGTTAATGTTATAACGGTCAACTTTGATAAACGCAAACTGGGACCATAAACGAGGATGCCTTTGTTACCAGCCTGCAGTCTCAAAAGCCGAGAATAGAACTTTCTATCATTTAGGCGATTTCTTCTTATTATTCTTCGCGGTGGTGGGAGGCGATTACTGCAGCTGAACAACATCCTATAGAAATAAAGAGGACACAGGAAAGGATGAGGATAACACCCAACTAAGAGAAAATGGGACGTTAAGTCGTTGACCGATGCAAAAATAGACCTACTCACGCTCGATCACAACAGTTCTCAGTGTAAATTCACATTATAAGGGTAATTGCATCTGTTCATAATATTATATCCATGAGCATTCCACTATCGAACATATTATCATGAATACAGACAGGCCACAAAGAACATAATTATTGAACTATAAAAGTTATTTAATGCAGCTATCGTTACGTTTCTGGAATTGACCTATATGTCGATTCCTACACCTGTTCATTTTGTTTGATATTAGATATCCATCTATGAACTTGTTTTCTGTGCTTTTGAGCGTATACGCATGAAACAGTAACAAAACGACAATTGTGGTTCTTGCCACTTTCTGCTGTCCGGATTCAATATGCACTGCCAGTTCTCTTGTATTTTAATGACGATTGGAAATTCTTAATCAAACCGTTTAAACTCCTGCAATTTGATTTTAGGCAATGCGCAAAGGAAGATCCAAGTACAACTGGATGAACGGGAAGAGGTTCCTGGACATTAGGAAGTGACCGACCAATCCTCAGAAAACTCAACAAACGTCATCTTAATACATCGCTTCGTTCTCTTGTCTGTGACCCTCTTCCAGTTCTTACTAGATTTTCTTGTACCGAGCGTATAATGTGTCGTTGTGTAACCTATAAAAAGAGTTGCAAATGATTGCCACTGATTCGCCTCCCTTCAGTTTTATTAGCCTATCATTGTATCGTTGAAGCATCGTGAAGCGAAGCCAACCTAGACCTGATCGAAAGAAATCGGTTGAAAATTTAAAAGAACGAATGGGGTGAAAAGGATTGGTAGAATGAATAGATTTGCTTAGACAGTATGAGAAGGATGAATAGAATCGATAGAATCGATAGAATCGATAGGAAAGACAGGATGAATAGAATGAATAGTATGAATATTATGAATTGAATGAATTGAATGAATAGAATGAATAGTATGAATATTATGAATTGAATGAATTGAATGAATTGAATGAATAGAATGAATAGTATGAATATTATGAATTGAATGAATTGAATGAATTGAATGAATTGAATGAATTGAATGAATTGAATGAATTGAATGAATTGAATGAATTGAATGAATATTATGAATTGAATGAATTGAATGAATTGAATGAATTGAATGAATTGAATGAATTGAATGAATTGAATGAATAGTATGAATATTATGAATTGAATGAATTGAATGAATTGAATGAATTGAATGAATTGAATGAATTGAATGAATTGAATGAATTGAATGAATTGAATGAATTGAATGAGTTGAATGAATTGAATGAATTGAATGAATAGTATGAATTGAATGAATATCATGAATTGAATGAATTGAATGAATTGAATGAATATTATGAATTGAATGAATAGAATGAATAGTATGAATATTATGAATTGAATGAATTGAATGAATTGAATGAATAGAATGAATAGTATGAATATTATGAATATTATGAATTGAATGAATTGAATGAATTGAATGAATTGAATGAATTGAATGAATTAAATGAATTGAATGAATAGTATGAATAGGATGAATTGAATGAATTGAATGAATTGAATGAATTGAATGAATAGTATGAATAGAATAAATAGTATGAATAGGATGAATAGAATGCTTAGGATGAATGGGATTAATAGGATGAATAGAATGAATAGTATGAATAGGATGAATTGAATGAATTGAATGAATTGAATGAATTGAATGAATTGAATGAATTGAATGAATTGAATGAATTGAATGAATTGAATGAATTGAATGAATTGAATGAATTGAATGCAGAGTATGAATAGAATGAATAGTATAAATAGGATGAATTGAATGAATAGTATGAATACGATGAATTAAATGAATAGAATGAATTGTATGAATTGAATGAATAGTATGAATGGAATGAATAGAATGAATAGAATGAATTGAATGAACTGCATGAATAAAAATAATAGAGTGACTATAGAAAACATAGAGTGAATAGAACGAATAGAATGAATTTGAATGAATACTAATAATACAGTGATTGAAATGAATAGTACGAATAGAATGAATAGGATGAATCGAATGAATAGGAATAATAGAATGAATGTAATGAATTGCATGAGTAGATTGAATTGCATGAGTGGGAAAAATTGAATGAATAAATAGGATGAACAGAATTAATTGAATAAATAGGATGAACAGAATTAATTGAATAAATAGGAATAATAGAGTCAACGGAATGTATAGGAATAGAATGACTTTTGAAAAAGCGAGTGTCACAATCAGTAGATACACGAATACCTATAGGGACACGAACAGAGACATTCAAGCATACATGCACACACTCTAGCGGTTGGCTAGACAGATTATCACGTGACAGTGTAAATGCACAAATTTCTGCAGCAATAACTGTTTATGAAGTTTTGATTAGCAGAAGCAGCAAAACGAGTTAACAGTAACCGATAGTAGGAATATTACATATTGCATGTAATAATCTAGAAGGTCGAAAAGTCAGATATGCAGATGAAAGCCTATTAATTTTGCAGGTCATCAATAAGATGTTTAAAAGAAACAGTAGAAACAGTCTACAAGAGTAGGACAATATTCAGAAGAGTAAAAGTGATTAAAGACTGTAGCTGTAGCTGAAGTTAATTGGAAACTCGGAAAACGAAAGCAGAAGAAACCAACATCTATTCCATGCTGGAAAACAATGAATGGCAGATCGCGTTCCCCAAATGCTGCTGCTTTTTTTTATTGCTCTGGGTATTTTTAGCATTGTGTGTAATCAAGAAGAAGGATTTAAAAAACCTTAACTAGATGTTGTTACTGGTTGCACCCTTGCATAACAAGACAGATAATCGAGTCTGATGCTTGAGTTATTTGGCTTTGTTATCTCTGAAACCGTGAGCTTTGGTGTGGTCAAGGAGATTCTGCGTCATGCGAAACCCGTTATATGAGCTCTTCAATCTATTCTCAGTTGCTTACAAAGTGGAATGCGACATCATTTTCTCATTTCATGCCATCTCTCCCAATCAACAGCAGCATTTCTGAGTGTATCTTTGATGGGCCGCTCCATTGCTCGTTCTCTCTCTTAATTTCTCTCCTCTCTCTCTCTTCCTCTTCCTCTGTCCATTATCCATCCATCCATCCATCCATCCATCCATCCATCCATCCATCCATCCATCCATCCATCCATCCATCCATCCATCCATCCATCCATCCATCCATCCATCCATCCATCCATCCATCCATCCATCCATCCATCCATCCATCCATCCATCCATCCATCCATCCATCCATCCATCCATCCATCCATCCATCCATCCATCCATCCATCCATCCATCCATCCATCCATCCATCCATCCATCCATCCATCCATCCATCCATCCATCCATCCATCCATCCATCCATCCATCCATCCATCCATCCATCCATCCATCCATCCATCCATCCATCCATCCATCCATCCATCCATCCATCCATCCATCCATCCATCCATCCATCCATCCATCCATCCATCCATCCATCCATCCATCCATCCATCCATCCATCCATCCATCCATCCATCCATCCATCCATCCATCCATCCATACATCCATCCATCCATCCATCCATCCATCCATCCATCCAACTATCCATTCATCCATCGATCTATCCATCCATCCATCCATTCATCCATCCAACCATCCAAGCATCCATCCATCCATCCAACTATCCATCCACCCATCCATCCATTCATTCATCCTTGTCTCTCACTCTACCTTGTTCCGTGTACCAATTCCCTTCAGGCTGTGGAGTACCATGTATCCCTGCGTGTCTCTGTATCCGCCTATTGTCATTATTATATAGGTTATGCACATGACTATGTGACTATGCAATGCGCAAACACGCCTACATGCACATACATATGTATATACATATACACATTCCGTTAAATATACAGATATACATTTTCTTCATAATTATATAAAATTATATAAAATTTAATTCTCCATCCCCTTTGTTTGCTCATTTTCGACCATTGCTTAATCGTGTCATTGCT
The DNA here is from genome assembly GCA_959347315.1 of Bimastos eiseni. Lineage (NCBI taxonomy): Eukaryota > Metazoa > Annelida > Clitellata > Crassiclitellata > Lumbricidae > Bimastos > Bimastos eiseni. Next base: position 18,844,172 of record OY365812.1, read on the forward strand.
TCGATCCCACAGACGATCTCCATCTCAGCCCGTCCTCTTCTCCTTCCTCTCTTTCTATTCCCTTCTTCTCTCGCTCGCTGTCAATTCTCTTCCTTCATCCTGGCATAGTTTAATTTCCTCTACCATCCATTTACCCTCGGCCACTCTGAATCAATCTCTTTGACCGTTTCCGTATCATATAGCCCTCCTTGCAACCCGTTTCTCTCTGCCTCCCGCTGTCATTTTATCCATCGCCTCTTGACAACCTGTTCTTTCGTCCTTCTATGGCAATTGACTGGTCGACAGCGAGATAATCCATCCTCGTCTGACCCGTCTTTTGTTGCTGAGACAAGCGCTTCGGTCGTTTTCTTTTGTCGTAGACATTATGGCTGTCAGCCTGTCACCCTCTTTCGCTCCATTAGAAAAGCCGCAGTAAAAACCGAAGCCACGCGGAATCCTTTTATATGAGTTTGTTTACGTCCATTTCTGTGTATTTATCTTTCTTTCTGTCACCCTAACTATCTGTCTGTTGTCTGTCTTTCTACTCTAAGCCATCAACCCCCATCCTCGATGACAATATTTCATTCGTTATTTCCTTTACTTTTGTTCTCGTTCTAGCGATCCTGTCGCTTGCTTCCGGTTTCCTTTTGTCTCCGTCTCTGTTTTCGTCTTTGCCCGTCTTTCTGTGTCCTGTCGGGGATTGCCTGTCCGCCTCACCTTACCGCAGCATTCTCTCATTAATCATTTCCCGCTAACGATGTAGACATGCCCCTAAAAAGCCCTATTGTTGCTCATCTGTATGATGATGCGGGTACATCATGATTTCTCGTGTATTCGACAGAGTAACATTTAAGTTTAGAAAAAACTTCTGTTTCACTTTTTTTTATTCCGTTTTCGGTTCTAAGTTTCCATTCCAGTCCAAGTTTTGGTCTTGAAGCTGCTCCATTGATATATCTACGTTGATAGACACAAACATGTACACTAATATAACAGTACACGCAACGACCATACGTGCGTATGATAGATTAATGTATCGATCGTGACTATATTTTCACGCTAGGTCTATAGCCTATAGGGCCTACGATACGGCTGACGGTTAGCTTGGTCAGTGGCTTTCCGTTTCTTCATCTCACCAATGAAGATCCTCGGTTCATGAGCACCGTTCCATTGGTGCAACCTATCGGCTGTCAATGAATGCAAGGTTGCTTCTTAAGACAACAAGTCTTTGCTAATTTAACCAGCCTTAATGGCATTCGCGTATCTTATGTAATACTTCCTCGGTGTCCAAAGTGTCTTGACTCATAGCTTGCGTCCTCTTTCTGGACCAGGACGCTCGCAACCTCTGCATTCCTTTATTAACATCTCAAGGGCAGAATTTATACAGAAGCACTGATTATTAAGTTTTAAGTAAGTTTAAGTAAGTTTTATTAAGTAGTGATGCATGCAATTCAGTAGCGCATATTCATTCTTTGCGAAATTTTTTATAGCGCCCCTTCAAGGTTACTACTTAGGAGCGCTCCCGACTCAACCCCGGCTGAAAAGAAACGTCTTAAGGCTACTGTAAAATGCATCTGAATGAACCCTAGGCATAAGACATAATGGTAGCGCATTCCATGCCATTGGGTCAGCAACAGAGAAAGCGCGATGCTGTCTAATAATATTATTAGTTCGCGTGCGGGGAACAAGGAGTTCAACATGCGTAGTCCGCCATGTCGTATACCTGAAGCTCATCCGTATATTGCACCATGCAATGAATTAATAGATCCAAGGAAGAGGTGAACTACTGCAAGAATTGGTTTGCAGCTGTCTCTCCTATTATATTTGTAGGTTGCAGGCATACGAACACTAGCTAGATGCCATACGTACGGATGATCGAAACAGGTTGTCATTGTGAATTGTGTCTTGATTTCGACCTCTGTCATACTGCCACATAGGAGACAAACATGATCTTAGTAATGCCTTCACTTCTTAATGGCTTTCTATAATTATATTGAATTGCAACTGTTTTCTATGATATTAACTTGTCTCTCGATCCGCCCGCAATCAATAACTTCAGCTTAAGGTGGTACGGTTTCAGGATGCTTCGCAGGTTCTGTCGATAGCTCTCCGCATTCCTTGCCTTGACTTCTCTCCTGGACGAATGCCCATTTCTGACCTGGCGCCCCTTTATAAAACCCTTCTATCTCCTTCTCATGATCCTTCACCCACCAATTATCGACCTAAACGACACAAACCCTATCAGCAACAGAGCAACTCTGGCTCTCAGGCAACCAGACACAGATCTGCTTCTGACCACTCTTTGGACAAGCCTTTTTAAATCCAGTCTTTGTTCTATTTTATGCTTTGCTAGTGGTTTCTTGTTTTTGTCTTTATCCTCTGTGCATTATAATCTCTTATTTGTTCGCTCATTGGAACATATACAGCTGTGAACTCTATCGAACATATAAAAATGCCTTAAGTTTTCTAACTGTAAAGAGACGGTTAAGAAAGGAACCTCTGAAAAACCCACGCTCATAATCTAGACTCTATATAAACCTTAGATTAGATGAATTGCCTTTTGAGTCTAGTTAGAATATCGAACGGTGAGCATGTCAGTGAGAGTAGCCTACATGTAAGTATGCACAAATACAACCTACGCCCGTTTCTTTATCTCCATCGAGTTCTTAAGGTTATGATCGTTAGCTTTTGAGAATTCTGTTGCTACTTAGCTCAGGATACTCAATCTTGCTTATTTACTTATTTTGGAAATGCTAAAGACTTTAAACGTTTATGTTAATGTGCCGTGCAGATCTGCTAGTGTCTGTCTGTTTGACAGGCATCTATATACGTACCAATGTACATGCAGTTTGAGTTGCCTGTAATAAGATCGCATGCGTTTTATTCCTCTCTAACCTGAAATTGGCCTAATTGTTGAAATGATTGACAACCTTGTAATTCTATATAATTGAAATGACTACAGATCTGTACTGTTTATAGCGTCAGGCCAACATGAACTACAGCTGGTCCACACGCCATGTGGCGTGTGGACCAGTTTCCTCAATATAAGAGTGGTAGGCCTACAAGTTAAAATCTTTATTTCACAACAGAGTCTATCTTAGGGATAGATCATGATGTTGGAAGGTGGAAAAAGTAATGCGTTGCTGTTTATGGCTGACTCATTTGTCCAAATCTGCGGTCAGCTTGTAGCTTTTGCCTGACTTCGACTATGCTGCCCTATTTCTTGTGAATTTTGTTAATGAATTATCGATACAATATCACCAAAATATGATGCTATTTTGTGATATATTGAAAATATTTTTAGGCATATAGGCCTAAGTGGCCTTAATGAATCGACGATTCACAGGGCTGTCGTGAAAGCAAAAGTGCAAGCAAATGACGTTAATTTGGCTGATAGAAACAGATTTTTTGAAAAAATACGTATCCTATATAATCAAGACCTGCCAATAAAGTGTTCTTCCTATTTGCAAAATGCTAAAGTCCACTGTTTAAGGACATGATTGTTTGCTTATTGCCGTCAGTCGATTGTCGTGGTTTATTGCGCTGACCAGACATTCTTAAAACTATTCTTCACTTGTGATTGACTTGAGTGCGAGGTACTATATATTCTATAGCTGTAGGAGAAAAAATAAACCTTTCAGAACGATAAGCATTTTAAGGCGCCTAACAATAAGCATGATAATCATAATGTGGATCAAAGACATGAACGAAGGTGAAAATCGAAAGTATAGTTAGGTCTAATCGGTTCTTTGCAGAAAATTAATGAAGTTCAATAGGACCGAGTACGTTACAACCAAAGAGGTCTAGAGTTGGTCCGTGAGGTAACGGCATTCTTAATGAAGGCCATAAAAATAATATAACATAGTGACCATGTTAGGCCTACTGCATCATAACTAAACAGTTCTTGAGAAAATGTGGTCGGAAAGCAGGAAGAAATGCAAAGATACTGAGAACTTCGTTGTTAGAATGGATATTGAATAAGGAAGATGTAGGATTGACTAAGGGTAATTAGGCGCAAGTAACACTACATGTGAGATTGAGAAAAGCCGTCATGAACATGACTGATAACACACATTATTGAGTAATCTAATCATTCTACTGTAATCTGATCGATTAACTTCTATGGAGTAGAGATGGATTAACCTAGATGCAAAGACACAACTTTACGAGGTCCCAGAATTCAAATTGTCACGATGGGTGGCGGGGTTTTATGCAATGATTTAATTTATAAAATATTAATTATAGTATGACTGACTAGTCATAGGAACGAATCTTTATTATTGATAAACGCGCTGTCATGAAGTCACTCACGGCGACAACATTTCGGTGACATTTCTGTTTTAATGACTAGCTATTCATTTGAGGCGACAAGAAAATCTTACACAATTTTTACACAATTAACGCGACAACGTACCACCATTCAAAATAATTAATCTGAAATAATAGTTTCTCTCAAAATCTTTTTCGACAGTCTGTGTGTCTCGATTTTCACATTGAACCTATCAATTGTCTTAGCACGGGCAATAATCTCGTATCCGACTTGTTATATTTGCTGTCTGGTGTTATTCAGATTTATAGATACACAGTGGATATATCGTTCAAATCCAAATCAACCATATAATCAACCATGCAGGTTGGACTTCGAGTCGTGAGTGGAAAGGACTGGAAATGGGGAGACCAGGATGGTGAAGAGGGAAGTGTTGGTACAGTGGTGGAGGTCGGTGGTCAAGGAGGAAAGATTCCCAAGAACACAGTCGTCGTCGTGTGGGATACTGGTGCCATGGTCAACTACAGAGCCAGTCATCAGTGTGCTGACGATCTCAAAGTTTTGGATAACGCCGCTGCAGGTATGTCCAGTATTTATTTGCTGAAATTTGATACCGCCCTTCTTCCAACATCTTTTGCTTAGAAGTGCATACACATGCCTCGACGGCTCAATTGCAGTTGTACTGCAGAGCAATGGTGCGCGAAGGACTTGCTCAAGATTCCTACACAGTGACTCCCCGGACGAGGCTCGAACCCGCTAGCTCAGCGCACACTGAACACCACGGGTTGACCGCGGTATCCGATCGGCCACTGTGCCACAGTAGTCATATATGTATGCATGTATGTAAGTATGCGTGCATGTATGCACGTACATACGTGTGCATTATTAATAGAGCGAATGGCAGATTTATGCATCGAAACAATATAATTCCCTATAAACTAGTGACTATACATCTGATCGTTTGGTCAGCGACTTTCCATTACGACGTCTGATTAAAGACGATCCTCGGCTCCGTTCTTTGACTGCATCCTTTCTTTTACGGTGATCGCTAATTAATATTTTCGTCGCAGATCATTTCGTTGCATTTACTTCGTCGCATTCACTTCGTCGCACTCATTTCTTCGTTTTGATTCCGTCAGATTAAGCATCGTGAGGGTCGGTTAGGGTCAGGTTATGGGTCGGGATTGTCGTTTAGGATCAGGATTAGGGTTAGTACCGTTTTTAAAACGCAACGAAATTAACTGCGACGAAATGAAATGCGACGAAATGAACGAGAACCACTGGGACTGCATCCAATCAATAGCGCTTAGCAAAATTTAAGTATACCTCACAACATTCGCTTCTCTGTTGTAATATCTGTTCCGTTAAAAGTTACTAGACTTTGACGCACGTCCTGCTACTGGACTAGAACGCTTATTACCTGCTTATTTGATTAACACCTTAAATTAAAAATCTAATGGGTTGGCTCCTGATTTGATATTAGGCTAATGTATGCTGTTCAGTAGCTCATACGAAATGGTCTACAATTTGCATCCCTAAAGCACATCTGTACATTATGCCATGTTGTCTTTTAAACAATACGTCAATGAGATGCAAAATGAAGTAACCTGCTACAAGTGTATCTATGTATTTCCACTGTGAGTCCTGTGTTATTTGTAGGTAATAGACATCCGAACATAACTTGCGACGAATGCAATGAGTCCGGATTGATCGGAACACGATGGCATTGTGAAGAATGTCTTGATTATAACCTCTGTCATGCTTGCTACATGGGAGACAAACATAATCGTAGGCATGTCTTCACACGATGGGATACCGCAGTGTCCTTAGGGTAGGTATCCACGAATCATCTACGCTGAGGTTCGGTGCATTTGATAGGGAAGGTTCAATGGTGCAGTAAAATAAACCTTCAAATCAGACCCTACAATCGCAATCGTAATATCCCAACTTATAAATTGCCACTCGAAAGCCAAGCGAAGGCAACAGCTTAATCACGAGCGCTGAACACAGGTCCGTTTGCAACATCACTTCGTAAAGCAACAATAACACTGTCTTACTAGTCAGCTGTTGTCACTATCTGAAAGTGCACAACATGGACACCACTTATAAAATATTTTCGATTAGTACGCTGCTTGACTTATAAAACTACCGTCAGACGGATGGTCGATCCAATCGCATAATAAGTTTTTGCGAAGATATCCCACGACATTGAATTGTGTCAAATTTATATTTTTTCGTCCTCATTCAGTATAATCCATCGTGTCATATTCGTACTGCTAAATCTTTCAGAGTTTCGGTTCCAGCGAGGTTTGCATCGCGTAAAGTACAGGCCAAAGGAATCTATTTGCAGGCGGCAGTCGTTCGAGGTACCAACTGGATCTACGCGAACCAGGATGGTAAATATTACTAATTACTGGCAATGTTACTTGTTCAACAACTACGATGCCATTCATGTGACGCATACTGTAAATACTGTAAAAATTAGCAGATGATAATTAGAAAACCAATCAAAACTAAACAAACTAAAACGAGGGACTAACACGAGAAACTAACTGACACGAGAGCAAAAAAGGAACTGTTCACAGCGAGCAAAAAATAACAATGTAAGTTCTCAGGCTTTTTTCGGACAAAATATCGACTTTCAGACTGAGTTTTTACGAGGTTCCTTCTTATGATGACCAATAAACCCCGAAGGTTGTCCCTTTAGAACTTAGTTTAGTCACACCAACAACTATGGCTGAGATTCGCAAGTTGGTTGGCCCACGCACAAGCGTGGAGCCATCCAACAAACTCCCGTCAACAGTTGACAGATTACAGATGGCATGGAAATTCATGATATCTGGGCCAAGTTGCCTCGAAGGGTAGAGCGACGACTGTCGTGTCGATTCGCAGACACGGGACGGTGTCGACGAGTAGTCCCTCACTGGTGGAATTATGACGCAAATCCGAATATTCGTCGAGGCACGAAAAGGACGTAGAAAAGGCATTCGTCGTGTGTTGGTCGGTAGACTGAATAGCCACCCGTAATTAGGCCTATTGGTCGAAGTCCTCCCAAGTAGCCGCGTCAGCCACCCTCCACCGAGGCTAAAACGCTCGGCTTAGGGGCGTACACGGCTGTGACTCGGCCATGCAGTCTTACGAATAAAATGCCTCTCAAACGTAAAATATCCTCGGCAAAGCCGAAAAATTAGCTCAGAACGCAAACCTGGAGAACTCCAACGTGTTCGAAAATAGCATTTAACATTTAGTCACGCAAACTGTACCTCTCCTTTTGATCTGATCCAATCTTGAATCGATGACTCAATGAAACTTGATGTAGCGCCTCTTCAAGATATCTACCAGAGCCGCTCTTACATAAAATATTTCTATAGCGCGTTTCACATGAATTCTCTCTGTGAAATCGCGATAACATCCAAAACCTGCTGAAACCTGCTGAAAAAGTTCATTCTAGGAGCCATGTCGTTAACGCGTGCCGTAAATAACATTTCGCTGAAACTGCTCACTTACTGTTCACAATCATGCGATCAACTGCTCTCTGGCTTCCTCGAGAGCGAATGCTTTGAAATTCACTCGTTCGCTTTGCACATTATGTAAGTAGTCTAATCTAACAGACCTAAGCTTACAACTCGTTTGGATCATCTCGTTAGACCACCGCAGCTTGGTATCGTAGGCAAACGCCAAAGGAAAAATTTTCGGACTACGAGTTTATTTCTAGCGATCTATCCTATCTGATTTTTATGATTGACGCTATGTGACGCGCTTTTACACGAAAGAGAACCGTGAACTAAATTCATTGCTTCAAATGCAACCATTGTCATAAATGCAACATTGGCATAATTTTCTGATGCTTGTGGTTTTTGTTATGGCCCTGTAGACAGAGAATCAAATATAAAATTATAATAGAAACATTTAGATTAGAGTGTGTTATCACAGTAGCCTGCTGCATGAAAAGCTCCCGAATTCTCGCTTATAATGATTCTAATAATTCCATTTGTGTGACAGGCGGACCTGACAAGCAGGGTGTGGTTAAATCAATCGGTGGATCAAGAGACGATAGCTCGTGGAGGAGCTGGATCAAGGTCAGTTGGGATAGCGGTGGTACAAACGATTACCGTAGAGGTCACGCTGGAAACATGGACATCAAATGTGTCCAGATCGCTAACGGTGAAATGTTTTACGTGGACCACTTGGCGTGCTTAGGTAAGCGTCGCTTGTCTCACCACGTCTAATAACCTGCAGGAATTTATTGCATTGTCCGTCGGCTTGCGCATACGAGTAGACTTATGTTTATCGTGTATTGACATTCGTAAATCAGAATGGGCCTAGTCGGAATGCCAAAGCCTAAGTGAAATGTTGCACTATCCTACTCCGCAGGGTCAACATGTACGAAGTCGAAGTCCTATAGACCCTACCAGATCTCTGATACAATTTCTATATATAAAGCAGAGATTCTGTCCGTCTGTCTGGCCATGCATTTGCACAGTCTTAGAGCTGTTGACTCGAAACCTCCGCCGTTGGCTCGGGGAACACCTGGGACACGCAGTCGAGGGGTTGGTGAGACCCACGACCGCCTTATTTCTGGTCTCCAGGGTCAAAAACCTGTCAGTTTCCTTTACAGTCGTCAGGAGCGTGTCGACTTGCTATACATTTGCAATTTCCACACTTTTATAGCTATTCACTCGAAACCTACGCCGTTGGCTCGGGGAACACCCAGTAGAGGGGTTGGTGAACCCGCGGCCGCCGTCTTCCTCCTCTCCACAGCCAAAGACCTGTCTCAATCCGTGCAACGCAGGGTTCCACAGCTAGTATAGGCCTATAATGTGATAGGTCTACGTCTGTATTTGTTTTTCCTCGTTGTCTGATCAATCAGTCAGCGTCTCTGGACATTCACAATGTAATATGTCTGAGAGATATCCATGCATTCTCTTGGGCTGTATTGCTCTGCGAGTGATACAAATCCACGAAGAGCAAATTATTCACAAGGCAATGTTCAGCTCAGTTCGTAACCTAAATACTTGAAGCTGACATTTCACAAGACACGCATCGCCTGAAATCGCTAAAATAATGAATTTGATAAATGGAGAACGAAACATTTTCGAGGACCTTAGATGGATAGCGCATAATTTTTTTCTGATGGATTCAGAAATAGACATAGGCGCCGACTTTCAGTAAAAGTACTGGGGCAAGAATTTAAATCCAATGATTCCACGATCTGATCGACTATCCTAACCTGTCATCTCTACTCCTCCTTTCCTCAAGCCATTTCAAGTGGCAACAAGCCAATTGTAATTTGTTCCACCCCATTCTTCAATGTCATTCTTCAATGTCATCTGTCCATTCCCTAAGTGGTCTTCCTGTTTCTTTTGTTCCAGATATGCACACGACAACCACGATTATATTACTTTATAAAACATTTTTTAATTTTCTGCAACAACTAACTATTACTAACTTTTACTAAAAAATCTGATGACATAAACGTATCATTTGCTTATACACATACACAAAGCTTGCAAAATTGCCAGTGCGGCAGACTTTAGTTACAATTTTACTTCAACTTATTGTACAGAATTACAAACACCAAGCCTTATATACTGGTTCTGAAACATAGACCTAACCAAAAGTTGGAGTGCATTCAATGCAACGCCAATTAGTACTCGAAATGCACCCACATACTTCCTATTTAAGAAGCTGTGGAGTAGTGGTTACTTGAAGGACTGTTGAAAGATCAGTCACGATTTATTAATTATGGTAGTGCTTCAATGAACTGCTAATATGTAAGCTGTCTTAAAATATAAATGTCATAAGTTAGTAAGTGAGATGGATAGCTTCTTTTGTATTCAGCGGACAAACCAGTGACCATGGAATTTAGATAATAGGCGGCCCTAATTAAGCGAGGCTTGTGCCCCTTATTGGTTCTCTCTTACTTCTTAGACAATGCCTTGTGATGTTATAATTATTTTGCGTATGCATTGTGCTTCTGGGATTAATACAAGTTGTAAGTAGGTCAAACAATTAAAGCTATTGTGGCCAAGTTAGCCTCACTCAAATCTAATCTAATTGACTGCAGAAGTTTAAAGGCACGATCTGAACCCTACGCAATTCGAGGACGCAGGCATAAATTATTTCTTCAGGAAAGAATATTTAGGGACATATTGTTGACTCTTGTGTTTGATACATTTTACCTGCCTCCGTAGTTTCGTCAATCTGGCAAGGACCTTGCGAGTTGTTTTCATTCTCACTATCAGACATAGGGCATTTATTTCTTCAGTGCAAGAGTTTCAGATTTATGGACGACAGTAGGCCTACTCTCATTGGACACTATCACAGCTTTAAAGAGGAAGCTAGGGAGGTGGACTGTTAAGCGTTCCAGGTTAATTTGTAATGATTTTAACACAGACAAAACGTCTCTTGGATACAAAAGTCTGTAGATACGTTAGGTCTACATTATATATAGGCCTATCAAAGATCTGTTACTTTAGATTTGTCAATAGCCTGACAACTGCTGATTAAGCTATGCATAAGAACCTCTTCGGCTCGCCAGCTCATTCAGTCTATAGTTATCATCGACCTTTGATGTTAATTATCATGATCTGTGACGAAGAACTTGAATTTGGCGCACACAACGTTAGCGGAAAGTTAAGAGGCCTACAGACTTTGTATGAACAAACTTTCCATGATAAACCTGTAGTGCCTATGCCAAAATAAGGTGCGTTGTTAGGGTCCTCGGACGTTCGCTCACAGGCATTGATTGTAGTGTAAAGCCTTGGTCTTGGTCTACCTTTGTTTCTCAGATAGGCTCAGTGCAATGAGTACACGTTATGCATTAATCAATTCATTTTGGACCAAACTTTCCATGATAAACCTGTAGTGCCTATGCCAAAATAAGGTCAGTTAGTTGTTTGGGTCCTCGGACGTTCGCTCACAGGACGATTGCTCATACATAGACTGATCGCTCATACGACACGAGAGACAACATATTTAGCAGATAAATAAAAGACTGGCTGTTTAAATGGGAAATCTACTAATTTTTCGGCAATTACACAAACAAAGATGTTGCCTCAACATAGAAACATTTGATCGCTCATATGACACGAAAAACAAGGTAGTGTCAGTCGTTCAGTCGCTTCATACGAAAAAACTGACATTCTCACTTATTTACGAGCTGTTGCTCACTTATATTACAAGCAGTGGACATTCGAATTTCGAAAGTTTCTTGACGTTAAGTGTTACCAAGTCTTCATATTCCTGTCTAGTTTTAGGTCTTTATGAAAACAGAACGCTGGATAATGATGTGAGTAGTAGAAAAACCCGCTATCTGGCGTATTTTAACATAATATTGGTCAATTCACCCACCTAATAGGTTACCAAAACGTATTATTAACCTATAACTAGGTTACAAAAACTAATTCATACACATACCTAAGTCCTAGGTTAAACACCAACCAATACAGCCTAATAGATCCGGGAAATTTCCAATAGTTTCGATGATGAGTCATAATTCATGCACAAACCAAAGCCCTAGGTCAAAACGTCCACCAATAGGTCTAAAGTCACTGGAATTTCCAATAGTTTCGATGATGAGTCAGCAGTTTCGATGATCGCATCGTCACCAAGTCTTCATTATCAACTCAGGATAACCCAACCATTTCACCAGCGACTTGTTTCCCGTTTCCTGATTATCTTTTCTATTCTAAATATTTCTTGAGTAGTCTTCTGTAGCTCCTGTTCGTAAAATGAGCCCTGTGTTTCTTCACCATTATAATCAGTAATCTTATAAGTTGGTGGATCCGTATACTGAACTTTTGCAATTGTGAACCTTTCCTCAGTCCATCTAGGTGTATATCCTTTTCCAAATATATTTTTCTTCTTCGTTATTCTAACTTTATCGTCTACCGAGAACTTAGGCTAATTGGGTTCTGGAATTTCACTTCCATTTAAGTTCATCCATACAGCCTTTTCATTCATTTTCAAACTAGCTTTAGAGGGTTTCATTTTAATGGAAGAATGCCTAGTTTAATTATAATTACTAACCATTTCATCCAACACATCGATATATCTTCTAGTTGAAATATAGCTGTAAAATACTTCAACATTTTTTCACGCATTGTTTTATTCCAACGCTCAACAACGCACGACTCTTGTTCGTTCTCCGTAGAATACAACTCGACTAAGTTCTTAACATCTTTATTATAAAATTCCTTACCTTTGTCCACCCACACCTTGCCTGGTCTCCTACCGCTCTCAAATATTTTCAGGAAGCAACTAGCCGTAGATTTTCTACTCTTATCATTTAATGCCATCGTTATCGTTAGCGAAACCCTGCATATTGACTAAATCAGCAGCCCATATTTCATCTAATCCACCAACGTACACTTTCCTCTTCCTAAAACGTCTTACTACAGACTTATGTAACTCATCCGCGAGTTGGTCGGTCCATTGTAATTTTAGGCTTTTTTAAAGCCTAACCCGAGACTAGCTTTGGTAGATAATATAGGTTTAACAAGACTTCTTTCTATTCGTTCTTGTAAGCTAGGATTAGGAATATTATTCAATTCATTAATCATCACTCTGTCGGCGACATTCCTAGAAGCTGTATCGGAATGCTGGCCGTAAGCTAAATCATGATGATATGTAGCGTTGTCGACTCTATTGACGGGCTTCGACCAATCGTTAGGAGTTCCATCGGAATTCAACCTCAAATCAAGTCTAGTCCCAGGACCAGTAAACGAATGTCCCGGCAAGTGTATCTCACCTGGATATTTAGCCCACGGCAGCTTAATACCGCTGGTAACCGAATTTAAAGATCCAACTAAATCAACACCTTCAGAAGATTTCACGAGTTGTGTCTTTGTCTTTCCACATATAATACATGTGCCTCTAAGCATTGACCTTCCATTCTTCTTTGTAGCATTTTGAATATTTTTCGTTTCAGTACTAGTTTTACACTTTACGCAATACATCCTTTTTAAATACAATTAGACATATTTAAAACGGAAGTCAAAGATTTATCGTGGAACGACATATTATCTAAGATATTCATTAATCCTCTTTTAGCTAGAAGTACAAGAGGGTTAATCGTAGGAAAGTCTGGATGCGGTAAGACGACTCTATTGTTGAACCTACTTCTAAGACCTGGATGGTTAGACTACGACAATCTGCAAGATCTCTCTTTCAACCAGAGTATAAAATACTCAAGCAAGCATTTGAAGAAAAAATACCGAAAGAATCCATCATAGGGCTATTCGGGTGCATAGACAAGATCGCGAGAGAAAATGTACCTCCGGCATTCGTCATTGAGAAAATGGCTAAACACTCGGATAAAAAATCTGACATATCTTCCAAGTTCTTCGAATCGTCTGAAGATGTGCCAATCCGAGAGATTTGAATCGTGAAAAGAAGAACTTGATGATTTTCGATGATTTACAGTTAGAAAAGCAAAATAAATGTGAGACCTACTACATCAGAGGAAGGCATAGTAACGTTGATTGCTTCTACCTCGCTCAATATTATTTCAAACTACCTAGACAGACGATAAGAGAGAATGCAAACTTTATCTGCTTGTTTCCTCAAGACCAGAAAAATATTAATCACATCTACCACGATCACGTAAGTACAGACATGCCTAAGGATGTATTTAAGAAACTATGTAAAACAGCCTGGGAGCAACCTCATGGATTTGTAGTGATAGATCCGACTAGTAATAAGATTAACGGCAAGTATAGATGCGGTTTCGATGAATTCTACATTCCATTATAAATAAATCTTTTATATTTTAAAAATGGAATCACTTCTACAAAAGATTGCAGACAACACTGAAAAGATCGCTCGTTACACAGAGCCAAAGTCATCGTTTTACATATTATTAAGTGATAAGAGCTCACGAATAAGGACCCGATTCAATCCGTTGATTCAGTTCGATAAAGGTAAAAAGTAAGAAATGACTTTGGTCAATCTGCAAACATATTTTTCATTCCCAAACATCGACGCGACGAACAACAGCTTTACGTATTCGCCGAATAATGGGGGAATGTGTAAAACTATAACCATTCCCGAAGGTTGTTACGAAATTTCAGACATTAACGAATACGTCCAGAGAATCATGAAAGAAAAGGAGCATTATAATATGGTTAACGAAGCATACAATATAAAGATAGAAGCAAATAGCAATACGTTAAAGACTGTTTTACATATAGCGGAGAATTACATGGTTGATTTTGGGGCGTTGAACTCTATCGGGAAAGTCCTCGGTTTCGACAGGCGACGTTATTCAGCAGGGTACCAAGAATCGGAGAATGTAGTGGACATAATGAGTGTCAGTAATCATCGGGGCTTCCTATAGCATCGGAACGACTGATAATATAATTTATTCCTTTTTCCCGAATATAGGGCCCGGCTATAAGATTATCGAAACGCCGGGGAATTTTATATATCTTCCAATCACCCTATCCACGATATCGATGATGGAAACGTCTCTCACCGATCAAAATTGCCAACTAATTAATCTACGAGGTGAGGAATTATCGATACAGTTTCATATAAGAGAGGCTTAAAAGTTTTATAGTCTTATATAAAATGAGTCGATACACAAATGTCAAAATTAATATTTCGGAAGGACAAAAAAACAAAACCAAAAGATCGCTACAGGCAGGAACCGGTGTTAGCATAGGATTGAATAAAGCAGACACTTATCGCCCTCACAAAATATCTGAAATTCAGCAGGAAATATTACGAGAACGGGAAAAGAGAGAAATAATTTGTAAAAAACATTTGATAAAGAAATAAACATTTTAAAAACAATTTGATAAAGTAGTCGAAGCGTTGGGAGGTTTGTTAACCCTTACATCTTCAGGACTCACCGCATCAGGCGTAACTTTTCTAAGTACCATTGTAGCTGCACCAGTCGCTACCATCGTGGTATCTTAATCAGCTGGAGCTGGAGCATTGCCTTTGTTATCTACCCAAATCCGCTGAATATTATCGCTGCGGCAAGAAAAACATGCAAAGATCAGGACTATATCCGAAGGGAAACTCAATTCGATCAGCGACCTTGTTTCGAAAGCATTAGATGATAATAATATCTCAGACTTGCAATATTCTGTTATTCTAAGTGAATTCGAGAAATGTAATCAGATGAAGGAGGAGGTTAGGAGTAAAAGCAATGCCAACATTGATGAAGCGACGAAAAAATCGTTCATTAGGGAAGAGGTATTGAATACAAAGTGAACGTAAATTTATGTTCTATGTTTTTTACGTTTTACGTCTTATGGTTTACGTTTATGTTTTACGTTTTATGTTTTACGTTTTTTTCATGTTTAAATATTATGTTTTGTGTTTAAAAAATGTCATTTCTAAAAATCAAAGACCCAACCAAACGTGATTTTATCGTTGAGAACTTTCTCAAGATGAGGCAAAATATTAGGGGCCATTGGGCTTCAGCGAGAATTAGCAAAAGCGAACAAACCAATCATCGACTCGCAGTCTGGAATATTCAAAGAATTAGGTACTATAAAAGAGAACTCTATGGCAACAACTGCCGCGCTTCGAGCATTGCCAGCCTCGATATCGACATCGTTGAAAGCGATCCAATTCCCACAGTATCCATCGATAGACGTGTTCGAGGATGATCCCGTTTCAGATATTAGAACTTTGGAATTAGGTGATATCGCTTCAAAATATTTAAAAGAATATGCCTCGAACAAAAAGTTGACGGATACGACCTTTGGAATATACTCTACAGGCGGTCGATTTTACATCGGGGACAGCCCAATCACGATCGAAGGTGATGATATAACTATCGGAGATGTTACCTATACGGGAGCTCCGGGACTTTGGGAGTTATTGACAATGGCAAAACCAGACAAGACGATATACGACATAAACGATCTCAAAGACTTGAGTGAGATTTTGAATGTGACAAACGCAATCCGTCGACCTGATAATCCGAACAAACCTAAGTCGTCTAGAAGCGAAAAATATAGGGAAATCATTAAGCCGATATGGGAAGGGAGGTTCTCAACGGGCGAGGAAGTCTTAGTTCTTTCGCAAGATCCTAATGCGCTAGTGGATATGTTACCTCTTCGATTCGCTAGCTTCAAAGCGGGAAATACAGGATTAAGAAACGAGATAGTCGGTATCTGCGATGAGTTACTTCGACAAAATGTGATAAATGCGTTCGAGTATAAAAATTTAATGATGCAATAATAAAATGATTGTCATAACTAGGAGAAGATTTACTATAAGATACGTCGTAGGAGGCGCTGGAATATTTGATACGAGATCGGGATTTTTCAAAGGCATGTTATCTTCGAATGCAGCGAGACAGGTAGCAACAACCACATTGAGTGTTGGGAAAGACGCTGCGACTGAGATAGGAAAAAAGGCTAGAGATGTGGGTAAGACCGTTGCTATCAATGCAGGAAAGCGATTGGTTGATAAAGCAGCGGCAAATAGGTTTAGCCCACCGCAAGCAACTGTACTTCGCCAACAGAGTAAGGACGCGTTAAAGGGTTTAATATCTCCCCATGGAAATACGAATATATATAATTTGCTGTCTTGTATCGATCCAAGATTTAGTGCGTGGATCTGGAATGAAGTTGGCTTAAAATATTTTATTGCTATATTAAAATGCAGTCAGATATTTTAAGATTTAGTGAAAATATTATTATAGACGAGGCAGTTGAGAGATACGAATGGCACGAATACAAACCAGTAGCGAGGACGAATCTTAACAGCGCTGAGGAAATTCGCATCAATATAGAACTTCAAGATCTTTTCAGCCATCCCTCCGAGTCATACCTGCTATTTGAAGGTAGATTGACTAAATCAGATGGAACAGCATACGCCAATGCTGTGGCTATTACCAACAACGGGCTCATGCATCTCTTTAGCCAAATGTCGTATTCCTTATCGAATCAAGAAATCGAAAGCGTGTTTCATCCTGGACAATACACAACTATGCTGGGCCTATTGAAATATCCCAACGAATTCGCTCTCGCGCAAGGACTTAACCAATTATGGAAAAAAGATACCGCCGCGACTGCCGTTATAGTCGTTAACTCTGGATTCGCAATAAGACAAGCGTATCTCATTCAGAAACCAACTGTCAAGTGCACATTTAGTTTCATCGTGCCTCTGAATCACATTTTGGATTCTGCGAAGATTATGATAAGATTGTCTACCGTATGAAACAGACTTTGACGCTCGTTCGCAAATCCGACGATGATGCTATTTTCAGGGACAACGCAGCAGTGGCTGGTAAAGTCAACATCAGTAAAAATTTCATGGTCTATACCTCATGTTATTCCGTCCGATATGGAAAGAATGCAGCTGTATAAAACGATCGAATCAAAGGCAATATTACCAGAAGCCTATCGAGCTCATCAATGCGATACCATAACGGTTCCTCAATCTACCACATTTAGTTGACGACTTAGCGTAAAGACATTGCCAGAAAAGCCGAGGTATATTATCATTGGATTTCAAACGAATCGAAGCGGCAATCAACAAGCTAATCCATTAATTTTCGATCATTGCGATATTAAGAACATGTATGTGATGATGAACCAAGAAAGATACCCGGCAGTCGATTACAACCTATCATTCCCGAATCAGTAATTTTCATCTGTCGTAGACAGCCAGATCATCTTTCTCATGACCAAAAACATTAATACTATTATTATTATTTTTCTCAAACTTACTTATCACGTTAGCATCCGCTGCGACTGAGAATTCATTGCTGGACCAATCAAGTTTCTCAGACTGTATTTTTAATTCTTTCGTGACTCTTTCTGAATCTCTATCAACAGGATTTAAAGCTCTCGTTACACACCACTTGAAGCAATCTTCGTCTTTGTTCTTCATATTGATAATACCCTTTTTATTCGCAAAAACATTTCGGTATTGGAATGTAAGAACTACCCTTCAACGGTTTATAAACAACCGTATTGATATCCAGCCTTACAACTGCTCTGAACCTCCAGTTACTACCACGCATCAGGAAGGCAGCCATTGATTCTAGGATTTTATTTTTAGCATTGTTATAAATTTCACTGGTATCAGTAGAGTCTAAAACCCCTTTAGTTATCGAGCGGAATGGTATATCTCTGGAATCAACTTCACCAGATTTCATGTCAACGCGCTCCGTTGTGCAGGTGAGAATACAATTGACCTTAGTCTGTCGATATCTTGTCAACAGGTCTACCACTTGTGCTCGAACGGCGTTAAAAAAAGATGTGGCGTCAATTCCGTCTGCTCCTTCGATCGTGTATTGTTTCGTGAAGCCCTTGATAGCTGTGGCCGTCTCTTTTATTTCGCGTGTTTTCATAAGAATTTTACCGAATATAGATTTCACTTTGGCTTTCAGTTCTTCTATCTTCTCGTTCACTTTTCTCTTTGGTTCTTCGGGTATATAACCTTCAATCCTTTTTGCGAATGTATTAATCGCGGATTTTGTCTTGTCAAGGACTTTTCGTACCGCTGAGAATGGTACAAAAGCGAGTGATGGGATTCCAATGTCGAGAACTGGTGCATCGAGCAAACTAGCATTGGTTGAGATTGGGGTAAAATATGAGGTGATGAGTGTGTTGGGCACATTGGCTTCAATTTTGCTAATCAAATCTGCTTTACGCAGTCTCGTGTAACCAACCATACCTTTCTGTTTCGCAATTTTTCTTAATTCGATCACAGTCTTCTTCGAGTATTCCATTTTAAATTGGGATGATATTCCTTTAAGCTGTTGTGAGAAAATATTTTCATTCATTTTATATATGAGAGATTTTTGTTGTTGAACTCATCATCATCGAAACTATTGGAAATTCCCGTGACTTTTGATCTATTGGTGGACGTTTTGACCTAGGGCTTTGCTTTGTGCATGAACGGTGACTCATCATCGAAACTATTGGAAATTTTCCTGACCTATTAGACTGTATTGGTTGATGTTTAACCTATGACTTAGGTTTGTGTATGAATTAGTTTTTGTAACCTAGT
The DNA here is from genome assembly GCA_959347315.1 of Bimastos eiseni. Lineage (NCBI taxonomy): Eukaryota > Metazoa > Annelida > Clitellata > Crassiclitellata > Lumbricidae > Bimastos > Bimastos eiseni. The sequence continues at coordinate 18,863,400 of OY365812.1, forward strand.
TATAGGTTAATAATACGTTTTGGTAACCTATTAGGTGGGTGAATTAACCAATATTATGGTCAAATGCGCCAGATAGCGGGTTTTCCTACTACTGATGTGCACGTTTGACTAACTTTGCGCTAATCTGATTTCGGAAAACGTTCTGTAACACTAACAATTTAAAAAAATTAGCACTGACTAAAAATGTTGGCTTAGTTTCCTGAATCCGGCATAGTTTAAAAAAAATATACTCCTGAATTAATTTCACAATTCACTAATTTTCCATATCTTTCATATATGCTTCGACATAATATACTAATTCGACTTGCTTAGAGGTTTTGTATAAACGCGTTGTACCAATTATATGATGCAACTTACACAGTCCACACTAGAGACTTCGAGCCCCTACGTATACATGCAAGTATGGGATTATTGACTTCAAGCAGGTATGTTTATGTGCAGGTTTCACAGGTGTACATCACCAAGTGGTTTCAAGCCATGATTCCATGGTTCTGTATAATCTAGGAACCCAAGGCCATCATACGCGTTCTATCAATAAGTACCACGAGATTAGTATACCTACTATGATTGCTGCTCATCCTTTCTACCTCCACCGCATTAGATCAGATTAGAATATTGCGAACTGGTGAATTTATGTTTCGCTATAAACATGATTTGTTACCTCACACCTATAGTGGGTATTTTTACACTGGATCGGCCATTCACTCTCACAGTAGTAGGACAACATCCAGTTATAGAGCGACATATGCTCACATTAATACTCGTAAATTCTCTATCAGGATAAGTGATCCTACAGTTTGTAACAATCCTCCTTCTGACATCCTTGGCGTTTTTCATCTCCTGTTCTTTAAATACTCTTGCGTGCTCATCTTCTAACTCTAAATGTATTATAATGTCTTTTCTTTTATTCATTTTTGCTTAATAAAATGTATAGCATTAAAAATACTCAATATGCTAACACTACAATTGAAATGTTAACAATTCCCTATTTGGCATGTTATCTACCTCTATCTAATTGTATTGGTACATAGGTGGCCCTACCCAGCGGGACCTAGGTCCACTTAGGTTCCCCTTTTGTAGCTCAACTCTGTTACTAATATGAAATATGATCATGTGCTGTTGAATTTTGGGAACAATAAAGAGCTACGTTATGTCATGTTATGTTATGTTATTACGCAACACAGTATTAGATTATAAAATCATGGCCCGTCCTTCTGAAATGTGCTATTGACATACGTGTACCTGACCAATAATATTAGTTTAGTACACGTATGTCGATTATGCTATCATTCGACCTACACCAGTTTAAAAATAAACTAAAAGGTTTTTTATCATATCACGGTTAGATAAAGTTACTTGTAATTGCAATTTCACCACTGAATGATTCTGAAACACAAACATGATCGACGTTTTTGACATTCTACATGCTCATTGTATGTGGATTGTTGAAACAACTGGCTGAAAAATACTCCAATGGTCAATCAAGATTTCGAACTGGGTGACCTCTATTAGTGGAACGGTTCGTTCTTTTGTGTTTGCACTTGGTCACTGCATGATTACGTCATTCTATGGTTTCCCTATTTCTGCTATCTTTGGTGAACAAAAAGTATTTATTGAGTTTGAATAGTTTGATTGATTTCGACTACTTTTATTTTATTTAGCTGACTATGCAGGCACTGAAGCCAAACTCAGATTGAAAGAAAATCAGATGTTGTGCACTCAAAAAGATGTATTTTCAGAGGTATTTCCATGCTCTTGTAGAATTGAAAAACATGTCATACGATGCTACATGTATAGGCATATTATACTGCAAAGTGAAGTGTAACTTCAACGCGATGTAGTGCAATATAATAAGTATAATAAGGTAATAGTCTTGGGGAGCATCATGAAGTTGAAAAGTATATGAGATTAATTAAGGCGGGAAGAGGGGAATAGAGGAACAATATAAGATTTTATTTTATGGAATGAATAAAACGAGAAAAATACTCAGAAACGTTTCACTTTCAATAATCAAATTTATAAAATATTATAATTTTATTAAGGCGATGGAGACAAACTTAACTGATAACAAATGGCACTGTCTATTGGTTCTATTACAAGAAAAGGTGACAAAACCTCATTAGTAAAACGTATTTTTTCAGGCCCAATATTATGTCACAAGGGTCATTGTTCGCTTTTAAAATGTAACAACGTAAAAAAATATAGGTGTCCTCTCACGTCTCGCCTACCGCTTGCAATAGGTTCTACTATAGTACTATTCTGTAATGCATTCTTACCTAGCCTATTGTAATCTAATATGGGTTACTAACTTACTACTTACCACTCTCGACCAAAAAGGCTTACCCACTCCAGAATAGAGCCTATGAAATTATCTGTGCTTGTCTTACCTATAATGTATGTATTCGTCTTTGAGAATCCTCAAAGATCAGTATAAAACAAAATACTGTCATGTACTTGGAACAGCATACATTCCACCAGATGCTGTTCCAAGAGAGGAGTGGTCTTTAGCAGAGCTGCAAAGTTTGACCATAGAGGACAAGCAAGAGGGCAGACGAGTTGAATGTGCTCTGTACATGAGAAGTTCCAGTCTGTATCAGATACGCTCACGAACAGGAAGCCAGTGTAGAGAGCGAAGAGGAAGTGTTGTCTCGGTATACGAGAGTTCATGGCACAGTCTTGCACCGTGATGCAGCATTCTAATTAGAGAAAAAAGTGCGCATTCATAGAGGTCATAAAATACCGAGATGCAATAGTCAAGCCGTGTCAGAATAAGGTAGTGTTTTAATTTGATTGAAGCGAAGTAAAGAATTGAGGGAAAGTGTTAGATTCTCCTGATATGTCTGAGACATGGCAGCGGTTTGATATTTGATGGAAATTATCGAGTCTAGGATGACTCCTAAAGGCCGAACAATAGATTATGGAGAGAGTAGAGACTAGCGAGGATGAAGTAGAGTGTGGAAGTTCAGTGCAGTGCCGGAGTTAGAAGACCGGTCAAACCCAAAGAGCTCGAATTTGGCATGGTTAATTTTGAGGCGCACAGACAGTCTCTATGATGTCGTCAATGCAGACTATGAAGTCTCTTGGTTACATTTGCATTTTCATTATGGCCACATGCACACTGAGTTGGGCATCATCAGCAAAGAAATGTATTTCTACGCCATATCGTGAGCGTGCAGAAGTAGCGAGGAAGAAAAGCAGATGCTCTAGGAGAGAGTCTTGCGTGAGCAAAAAACACAGAAACGATGGATGATTATGAGGAAGTTGATGGGCACGTACTACGTAACCTACATGACTAGAAGAGTAGGATATACACCAATTGACGGCATAGTCCGAGAGATGTCAAATGAATGTGTCAAGACTCTGAGTAGGATGCAGTGATCTTACAAAGTTACTTAACTAACTTAAGTCCCTTATTGCCTAATGTATGCTCTTCTTCCCAAGCCATCCGTTTTTATTAAAGTTCTAATATGATGATGGGGCTTCGAACTCTGCTAGCGGGACCTCGGTCTCATCACGGTCCAATTCATCCTATTGTTAACTGTAAATCTCTTATCAACGTGTTCTATTACTATAATTTATGTTGACAGCCAGTGATAAATTCAGATAACGTGTTGGTGAGACCAGAAGAGTGCTAGTTAGTCGAAACGTCACGTTGTTGAAGAGGTTTAGAGCCTAGTAGCATTAAACGGATAATTTTAGAAGAAACTTTGTGTGCTTAATTCTTGATGAGTATCTTAGAAAAGTATTTTTTAAATATTATGATGACACCAAATAATTTAAAAACTGCTATTGAGATACTTGTACATTATTCCTTTCAAAAGTATTTGAAAATTCTAAATAAAATGGAGATCTATTTTCAAAAGAATAGTGAATCCATCACTGCATACTGTTATCGTAAATGATAATCAGCGTCGTTTTGAAACTCAATTAACGATGGGATGCAAAGGTTTCTCCCCACGATTTCTTAAGAAATCTCTCATGGTAGGATTCGATTGGCCATTCTGTTTGATTTGCGCTGTTTCGCTGAATTCATCTGAAAGCCAGTTTGTCATAATTTCTGATCGTTTTGTCATAGATTGGGATCTTCTTTTACGTCTTTGCTTAAACACTGTTGAATACTACTATTTTCATCTATTTAAAATATAAATCTAAAAAAGTACTATTATTATTCAAAATCACTGGCGGCCAGGGAGCCACATAATGTGGAGCACTATATAGTCTGAAAGTCTCAACCATCACACGCGTCTTTGTGGTTATCATAACATATCTCGAACTCTTGACCTCTGGCCAAGATGTCTCAAATCCAATTATGTAATTCTGTAGGCCTATAAATAAATAATTTACATTTTATCTTGGAGTCAGTATTTTTACTAATTGACTTCGAAACCGTTTTCTTATTCGGTACCTATTTTAATTTACACGTTTCTCATCGAATCAATAGCCTATATGAATTTGTTATAAGGCCATATCTCTTAGGCCCATTCTTGTTCCACTAGTTCTGCGGTTTGCTCTAATTCCTTGCTTATTTATTCACTATTTTGTTGATCATCTACCTTTTCTTGCACCTGTCATATCTCAAATAATCAATACTTCTATTTTCTTACGTCTTTCAAAAGCTTTCCAGTTTTCTACCACATTCTTTCTTTAAACTCCTCCATTTTTCCACAGTGTCTTAGCATGAATGCGAAAGTCCCTGGTACTGATCTTGAAATGGACGTCAAGGTTGCCGTCGATGAATCCACTCTGAAGGCCTTAGGATCCGATGATACGGCTGACGACGATCATGATACCGATAAGGATGAGGATGATGCTGAAACATCAAGTACGCTACAGCCATTTTTAGAACAATCTCTATCATCGTAATGCGGAATGCCTTAGTTTGCTATACATTCGTGATTATAATTAATCATTTTTCCCAGTCAGGTGTGTTTGACAATATTTCAATTTACTTGTCATTCAATGACGCCATATAAGTATTCAATGTAGGCCTATTTATTGACTAAACTAAAAATTGTCTGCAATAACCGACCCAGCACATTTCTTGATTTCTTTAGAACTGTGTCATGGTCGGATTCGATTAGTTATTCTGTTAATTTTATGCTGTTGCGCTTAATAATTGCATCTGTAAACCTGTTGTCACAATTTCTGATCGCTTTGTCATAGAATTGGGGAATGACTCTTTATCTATCGGCATCCTGAAGTCGATTCTCGGAGAGAAAGCATCTAAAAAATTCACATCGCAGAATCTAATACAGTCTGCAGCTCATGGTGACCTTGATGCAGTACTATTAATCATTAACAAGCACCCGACTCAGGTAAAATAACTTGGAAGGTAAGTTTGCTCCACAGACTTGGTTAACGAACTTACCAGTTATTAGCATTAATACTGTCTTGTTCTATTTTCTTATTTTTATATTAAATGATAACGCATTTTAATTAGTTATACAGTTTGTATTTGACAGTGCATGCTGATGCTGTTATTAACTATGCAACTAATTGAATATTGAATAGAATAATCATAATGTTTAGAATGAAAACACTCAAAACAGGAGTCTTATGTCTATCTCCACCTTGTGCATATCCCGGGATATGCGCAAGAATAAGGTAATGGAAAATAGACAGTGGCGGCATTTTTAGAGCCGTTTGTTGCAGATATTTCGTAACATTAGGATCATTCATATGTTTCATATTTGTATAAATCTCCACACACATTCTAGTCATTCGCTTTAAAACCGGATGACCCGATTATACGCGCATCTATTGAACCTCATTTAATGTTCATTTTCCTACTGGAATTCCTGTCTGAACGCTTACTGCCCATTTCAGGCGGTAGGCTACAGATTCCGATATACATTTATAAACATATAACCCATTTGATACGATGCTTATTGGCTTTTATAGACGAGTGCTTTCGGATTAAAACGATGACTATGTGCATGCCTTATGTTGCAGGTTGATATAAAGCACAAAGGCATGACCGCGTTGCAGATAGCAGCTCTTCAGAGGCACCTTAAGATCGTTATTGCGTTGATCAATGCAGGTGCTTCGCTTGAGAGATGGGACAATGATGGGAACAACGCATTGCACTGCGCTATTAATGGGTATTATGTTAAATATAGTTATTAATCATTCATCTGAATGACCTGATTATAATTCAGCCCGCCCATTGGACTCTGATTTATCGGTATAAAATATGGGCCTTGCCTCGGCTTTGTGACGTAGAGGGAGCAAGTTAGGTGATGAGGAGACCATGATCATCGAATACTCGGTTATATCAAAGTCTCGCATTATTTTGTCCTAGTTTTATTGTTGATTCTCTGCCTCCCTGTATTTTACCCATTTCGGGCGATGCTTGATGGCTCTTATAGACGGGTGCTTTATGTGGGTATCAAAACGATGACAATGTGCTTACAATGCAATTTGTTATGAATGATAAATTATACAGATACTATTGCGGATTTTATGCATTGATAAATTCATCATTAAAAGTGTTGAAGTGATGTTTGGTTTTACAGAGGAGAATCGGTGGTTCTGGAGGTATTGGTCAAACACGAGCCGAGTCTAGTGAACAGCCGAAATAGCAGCTGTATGACTTGTCTTCACGTGGCAGTTTTCAAACAATTCTCTGAATGCCTAAAAGTGCTTCTTAAGTATGACGCCAACGTCAATTTGCAGGCAAGTTGTAGCATTGTCGAGTCTTCATTTCGATCACAGCCATGCATATTCTAGATTATATTATATTTCTATGCTAACGCATAGGCTAATAAATGAATACAACTTCCCAAATACAAATACGATACAGTACTATGACTAATGCAATGCAACAGCGGTTCTCTCTATCAGTGGTACACGTACCTCTAGGGTACACCAGCCTAGGAAAATAACCCCAAGGCCAACTATAGTACAAATAATGACACTACGAACATTGGAGATGTGCAATCGACGGCGGTTATGGTATTGTTATAGACCTATCGTAATAGTATTGTTATATCGTTACTATGCAATACTTATATTTAAAACATTTGATTTCCAGGATACGACGAAAATATTTGAACCTATAGTATTTATACGTACTGTGTATATGTAACTACATGGACTTCAAAATCGTGCATTTTCAGTGGTTGACTGTTCGCTCTGGAACAGATTTCATTTTAGCGCTGCGCTTGTCGCCCAGTGTCCACAGTGACTTTTCTGTACTCGCCTTAAAACTGTTCTTTTCAACCATGCTGGGGTGGGATTGTGGTCTTAATTTAACTATCATCGCATTCAGCTCGGACCTGCGTACGAAAGTGTTAACCATTTATAGAATGTCGCACATAAGAATTTCTTGCCAACACATCTTCACAATATTAGAGGGAACATGAACAATGACCTGGATTCTTTTCTGAGACCATAATGATAAGCTTGCTTTTCATGAGATTGTTTATGTGAAGAATTCACGTTACTCCAATAAATACACCGTATACATGCATCTGGTCGATGTCATTCAGTGTAGAAAAAACCTAGCACTCTCAGTTTCGAAATAGTCGGGTATCCAATTAGCCTCTGCCAGGTTCCTCGGCCCCTTCGTGGCCACCTCTGATGGTAAGCCTAGAGCTGCCACTGTACAGACTGTTACAGCTTATGATTGTCCTAAGCATGCATGGCAGATCAACAAGCTCAATAATTGTGGAATTACCTTTAACTGTTTCGTCATACTTGATTTGATCTTATCACGCAGGATAAAGCCGGAGATACGGCTCTGCATATTGCGCTGGGAAAGTCAGATATTGAGATCCAAGACCAGCTAATAGCTCATCCAAAGATAGACTTTTGTCTGATGAACAAGAAGGGATGCAACGTAATGCACACGGCAACCTTGAAGCAAAATGTCGGGTCAGTTCGCGGTGTCTTCAACAGTGAAGATTTCTTTCTCCTCTTCTTGACACGCGTCGTAAATTCTCTTCATCCGTTTCTGTATTCTTAGTGACCTCAACTAACTACAACGTACCAGCTGAGCGTATCGTTGAAAAGTCTTTATTTCCAGCTCTTCTGTGACATACAATGCACTTAAACGGCAAGAGGCATTAGGGATCCTAGAGCAAAAGTCTACGCACTTTGATTTACAGTTCAAGTATCATAGTTCGCGTTTGTTTTATTCAAGCTATAATAATACTGTACATCGGGTAAGTGAGCCCTAGTCAGTGAGACCTGGCACAATATTGGAAAGAGCATAATCTGAATATGTATGTCTCGATAGTAGATGAAATTGCAAGACGAATTCAATAGGTGGAATAGACACTGCCGTCAACATTTAAAACTATATCTTTTTCCGATGGTATTGTGTGTTCCTGGTCGTTTCCAAGGTGGTCATACATGTATGTTAGCTATCTATAGCATCTATGAATGGGGAGCTCAGCAGAATACCAGTTTCATATAAAAAAGAAAATTATGAAGAACTTCAAAATATTCTAGAGGCTACGCCTCCGGTTCATGCTGCTGCATACAGTCTTATGAGATCTCCAGTAAATCTGAAATTTCGCACTGATATCACATTGAAATGACTTCATTTTGTTTCTTTAGTGCACTACCTAAGTTAATTGAAAAGTCTCAGAGTCTGGTCAATAGCTCAAGCTCAGACGGATTCGCTGCTCTTCACCTCGCAGCCAAGAAAGGATACACAAATATCGCAGAAGTCCTTATCGACAGGGTGTGTTCATGTTATAAAGTTATTGCCACGTTCCTTACGAGTATATCTGACGTGTTTGTGGGTAGACTTGACAATTGACTCTCCATGCACCTATGCCAGCATCTGAAAATTGTTCTCTATCTCCCGAGTTGAGCGCCTCTGATTATTTCATCTAGGAGGGGTGCTAGATAAGTCTCGTGAATGAGTGAATAAATGAATGAATTAATTAATGCAATAATGAATATGAGTACCAACTGATGCCGTAGTGTGATAGTCAGCTGCCTCTGGCTTCTCAATAAGTCACCCCTTTGACTTTGCACTCAAAAACTGATTGATGTCTCATCTTTACAAGAATTCTTACACCAACTCATCTGATCCTCCAGCTTCGATTATATTATCGAATTAAATGGCACCCACCTTAATCGTGACCGCTCATTTTGTCGCAGATCATTTCGTCGCATTAATTTCGTCGCAGTTCATTTTGTCGCAGATCATTTCGTCGCAGAAAATTTCGTCGCAGACCAAATTTCGTCACAATCATTTCGCCGCATTTCATTTCTGCTTAGATGGAAGCTGCATGTAACGAAAGGAATTCTGTTTAAATGGGAGCTGGATGTGATGAAAAGAATTCTGTTTAAATGAGAGCTGGATGTGATAAAATAATTCTGTTAAAATGGGAGCCGGATGTGATGAAAGGAAATATATCTAAATGGAAACGGAATTGATGAAAATAATTCTGTATAAATGGGAGCTGGGTTTATGAAAAGAATTCTTTCTAAATGGGAGCTGGATGAGACAAAACAATTTTATTTAAATGGGAGATGAATGTGATGAAAGGAATTCTGTTTAAATCGGAGCTCAATCCGATAAAAGGAATTCTGCTAAAATGGAAGCTGCATTGATGAAAAGAATTCTTCGACAAAAATTAGCTGGAATGATGACAAGAATTCAACTTCAATGCAAGCTGGATAGAAGAAACTGATCTTCTTAATCAGAAGCTGGATGAATGAAAATAATTCTACATAATTGCAAGCTTGACCGATGAAAAAGATCTTAAACAGAAGCTGGATAAATGTAAAGAATTCTACTTAATTGCAAGCTGGGCAATGACGCTGAAAAATGGAAGTTGGAGTCAATGAAAATTATCGTACAATTTCCCGACAGACAATTCGGCGCCGTGAATCACTTCATCAATCCAGCTTCCATTTAAACAGATCCATTTTCATCACAACCAGCTTCTAATTAGGTAAGACCCTCTTCGTCAATCTAGCTCCCATTTAAACAGAATTCCTTTAATCACATCCAGTTTCCATTTAAACAGATTTATTTTGATCAATCCCGCTTCCGTTTAGATAGATTTGTTTTTATCACATTCAGTTCCGACTTAAACAGAATTCTTTTCATTACATACAACTCCCATTTAAACAAATTTATTTTCACCAATCCCGCTTCCATTTAGGAGTATTTCTTTTTGATCAATCCAGCTTCCATTTAGGTGTATTTCTTTTCAATAATTATTTCGTATTTTTGTTCGTCGATCCAGCTTCCATTTAAGCATAATATCTTTCATCAATACTGTTTATTCTTACACAATCTTTCCTTCATCGATCCCAGTTCCATTTCGTTTCCTCGGTTTAGCCAATTTGAGCATGTGCCCTTTTGATATTCGCTCTTTTGATTGCCCCTTTGGAGATTCGCCCGATTAAGGGTAAACCTCAAATTAAACACCTACGCATATCAACAGTTGGGTGTTTTATTTCAATATAAATACGACGAAATGAACTGCGAGGAAATGATCCTCGAATGCGACGAAATGATCTGCGACGAAATGATCTGAAATGAACGGGAACCCACCTTAATATCTACTCTGCCTACTGATCTTTTGGCAACCAGACTCGAACCTCCTCTAGTCATTGGTCGGGTCAACAGTTCAGACAAGATTACATCGTATTAGAGTAAATAATATATTGGCGTTTTAAGAGTTAAGTGATTAAAGTTATATGCTGAAATCACATAGTGCGTTTGCTTCGATTTTTGTGTTAGGGCAGGGCCAACATAAATCTAAATGTCCGAAGGTTTTTCACACCACCGCAAATGGTAATTGAAAAGAGCCGCCCATCAGCTGTCGCCGCTGTCTTGACCCAAGGTAGGAATGGGGGGGAAAATAGTAACATAGTTTGGAAGCAACAAGGTCTACCTGCCCATAAAAAATTATTTTCAGCATTGTGGACCATGAAGCTACCGTACGCTGCCAAAAATTTGTTCCGTTCTCAAACAATGACACAAGTAACAGACAACTTATCTTGTGCAATTAATTTGATCTTTCAGAAAGACTTCATTCAAATTTTATGTAGAGCACAGCAGGGCAGTGTGACCTTTTGTACTACAAGAAAATCTACTTGTATTTATAAGATTTTAACAGTAAGCTTTGGTCATTTAGTAATGCATTTATTACACACTTTTTCAAACAAGATCGTCATGAATGTGTAGGTGAAGTAAAACTGCGATCAACAATCACATGACCTCTATCCAGAAAATATTTACGTGTTACAACGGATTTGAACGCTAAACGCGTGTAATGTAGGCTATCACTAAAAAAATTATGGTCAATGTGCGCTATACCCAAATACCTACCTAATGGCAAAGAGCACATATATGTCTCCGGACACCACAGTAAGGGCTAAAATTGATGATTTAACTCTTGACTTTGATTTTCGCTCAACCAAATTGATCCAGTTACATCCTCATTACTTACTAACCAGTTGTCCGGAATGATTTTGGCACCCATCTGAGAATAAGGGGCACCATATAATTAATTAGAAATGACAAGTCTATAGTGCTAGTGAAAATCAACGAAGTCGTTTTCTTGTAAAATCATATATCGACTCCTGCTCAAGTATATCCTTCAAACACTAAAAGTGACATCTTGTTCTCATATTAAACAAAAATAGGTGTTGTAATATTCAACTTCCCTAGAGCGGTAAACGTTTAACCGATTGGAACGAATAGCTGATTAGACGAATCGCTTCTGCAGTGTGCTGTCCTGTGTAGAAATAGTACCTGTCCACGTTTTGGATATCTGAGGAGTAAGGTATCTGGGTCCACCTAGGTTCATGACTGTATCCATGAGCCCCGTAACAAATACTCTAATAGGCGTAGTGGACCAAGGACGAGCGCTGGCGCTGGCTGCTGCATCCAACTAGGCATCTGATAGCTGAAGGTCACATGGTCTAGTGATTCGTAAGTTTATTGAGGTAAGAGGTCAAAATAGCAAGGCTAACTTTCAATAAGAAGCAGATAGAGAGTATCAGTTAGCATACTCAGGTACCAGTTCAAGCATCTTGTATTTCAATCCTGAAACATTACTAATAGGATAAAATGAAACAAATGTGTGTTATTGGCTGCTGTAATTCTTGTAATATGAACAATACATTTGCTATTTAATTTAATATAATAAATCATTTAGTTTGACGATATGTAACATAGAACTCAGGCATCAACTAGGCCTATGTAGGCCTACGTTGCGCCTCTGAGTAGGTTTCTTGAAGGGGCGCTATGCCAATTTTCGGAATGAATAAAATGGATGAATGAATGAAGTTTTAATTGGTTCTTGATAATATTTGTATGAGGAATTTATTTACTTATCGTTCGTCCCAAGCACAAAATATCCGAGCCACTCAAATCAGCGTTTGGGTCCTTTATACATGTAGCTGCTTGCTTATGGTACATTGTCATTGTTCGCACTAAAACCCAGGTAAGAGTTGGTTGGAATTGTTCCTACAGGTAAACAGAAACATTGGTTATAACCTTAAGAATGACATAGCTTAGCAAAACTTGGTCGACCCTATTCTATGACAACAAATTAATTTATATGAATTCAGGTGTCAGCTCCATTTGGCAAATTACCCCCCGTGATATTTGGAATCACTTACGACCCACGAAGAAAGCCAAGGGTTTTGACAACTATGTGGCCGGTGCAAAGGTAGGGCCTAGTATAAGTCTTTTTTCTAATTGGCGCTATAGGCCTATGTCTCATTCGCATATCGATTACACGACTGAGAACTGATGACAAGTCAACTTTTGGATTATTAGACTAAAATTGGCTACGCGGTTACTCATTAAGGATCAACCACGTTGTCAGACGATTACCAAATTATAAAATTGGATTTGACTAATTTCCGTGTCTATCGCCAATCTCCAAGCAATCATATATCTTGGTGACCTTCATTGCTTGAACGATGGACGATCGGACGTGCCAAACGACGCACGACACACATTCCAATCAACAAACGAGAAGAGTATGAACGCAAACACTTTCTTTAATTTGGTAAGAAAACATATCGATACAACCATGACCAGCAATTATTCTATTGCATTGTCGAATTGGATTTAACTAAAATGTTTTTCAATTGATATTATTCGTAAGCTATGTTCAGTTATTCGCCAATCTCCAAGAAAAATCATATCAAGTGCCAGAAGAATACTATAACCATTCCTCAGTCAATGGATCAGATAAACTAATAATATATAATCATTCGATGACTAGTCTTACAGCCCAACGGGTGCGCCACTGCGCCTTTGAAAAGTTTTCCGTGTAGTTTATTCCGTGCAAATGTAGACGATTTTTCGTGTGCATTGACTTGAAGTGTTTCATCAGAGATCATAATTTCTCATAAATTCTCAGCTTTGCGCATAGGGTCCTAACAAAGGCACCTAATTTGCATACCAAATTAGCTCGCCTTTGCAAAACGTGATGGAAATGACTGTGTAATTCAAATGTAAAATTGGCAGTCTCGTCAATTCGAAACTAAGAATGTGACTGAATGTCAAACTATTGGAATTTAAATTAAATTATGTTATGAAAATAGTGACGTTATCTTAGAAATTCGCTTGATTAGCAATTTACAATATCACGTTAAAACTAATTAAAAATAATACCATATAGGCCTACTAATCGAATGCGCAATGCTTCATAAACTTTGGATGCGGCGCAACATATGTTCTTCAACTATGTGTGTCTAGGAATGACGTATTCAAAACGAGGCAGTTAGGTGCTTTCTGATCTCTGAGAAAAGAGATTACGTCCCAGCGCTTTTCCCATACCTTCGAATATGTGCTCCTTTAAATGCAACGGTAGGCCTACTGTGACGCTAGACGCAGACATATGATCACATATTTATTACGTCGGAAGTGAATTGTCAGAGTTGAAAGATTTCAACAGCAATTTATTTTTCGACATCTCCTGTTAATTCCCAAAATTTACCACCATTGGTAAAATTAACCACCAGCATAGTGGTTCAATGTGTCTTCCACGTTTTACATGTATGCATCCAAATATCTTCTGGTGAAGCAATCGTCTTGCCAATGCTTACTTTGATTGCACTTACGGAAATGAAACTCGCCGTTACTCTAATAAGTAGCCTACTTGTCAGTGTTCGATTTGTTTGCACAGCTAAGAACACCCCATGGCAACTAAACACGTATCCAGATTTAGGGGTATTCGAACATTCCTACTTCCCGAACATTTTTTTCAAGGATATTTCCCCGGACAGTTCCCCCGGCTTGATCACATACCAAGCACAACTATAGATATAGAAGGCACATTACATCGACTAAGTATCTGCTCACAGTCAGTTTCTTGCCCATAGCATGCGCTCCTAATATGACTTAGGAGTTGGATTGATGAAAAGAAAATTACCTTCAATGGATGTTGCCTTGACGAATAGTATCATGCTTAAATATTTTATCTTCGTTGATGAAAAGAAGCCTGCTCAAATAGAAGCAATATTGGTGTAAAAAATATGGCCTAATGACTACATGGAAACTGGATCGATGAAAACAAGTATGCTAGAGTACAGGCTGAATTGATATGCGAATTCTGCTTAAATGGAAGCGGGCTCTATGAAAATAGTTCGGATTAGGTAGAAGCTGAATTGGTGAAAAATAGTCTGCTTGAATATAAGTTGAATTGATGAATCCGCAATTTGTTATTTACTCTATAAAATTCGCGTCGTGAGGCTCGTTTAGGGTTAGATTTAGCCTTGTGATGGTCGGTCATGGTCATAGACTATAGTAAGGGCTAGTGTCGTCTTTAGATAAATTTTAGCCAATTTGGACTACGATTTAACAACATTTGTTGTGCGCACATTACACTTAGTTCGGTATTTATTTTAAATTATATTTGAGTGATTTTTTTAGATGATCAATATTATTCTCTTTCTCATCAGCAGTGCAGGTAGGTGATCAAACAAGGGGAGGGTATCGGGGAAATATTCAGAGGAATGATCCGAAGGAAATGTCCCAGACCCGGAATTCGAGAGATAAGAAATGCTGTTCCCGACTTTCGGATATGCAAGTATTTTTATTTAAATTTGATTACGATGCTAAGCATCACACTTTTAATTTATGATGTCCCCCCTTAGTGCCCAAATTTGAAGTCGTGATTTGTAACGTCCTTACTAAAAGTTACTTTATCTGACGCTCGTTGCTTGTTCGATCAATCCTGCTAGCGTTTTGTATAATTACGAAAATTTGTTAAGCGCCTCGTGCAGTTTAAGCCATTCAGAAGCGCTCTCAAGCCCCATGGAAACAAATTAGTCTTCACGCAGCGGGTCGATTACGGAGAGACACCGGCCAACACTTCAGAGAGCGAAAAGATCGACTCACAATAATAAAGGCGCGATGATAAACCATAGCAGTTCATGCCCAAGCAACAAAGAGAGTAAGACGTTATTGAGATCGGGAAGGACGAGGAGTAGCAGGAGAGGTGGATTTGCACAAAAGATCACAAAGGTAACCGTTCTGTCTGAATTATGGAAACCACGAACAAGACCTTCCACCGGATTCGAGAAGCAAAGAAGAGCCAGTGCAGTTCACCAGTCATACAAGCTGAAATGAGAAGAAGCAAGGAGGGCAGATAATGAGCCGAGTGGTCATTTCAAGGATCATCTAAAGGGAGAATAGTGGTACCTTGGAAAGACCAGCTGGTGACGGATTACAGTAATTAATGCAACAACCGATGAAATCACGGACAATGACTCTGAAAACCGATAAGGAGACAGGTAGTCTGAGAGCACACCAGACGTCTCAAATAGGGTGCATTTGCAAGAACGCGTTGGACTCAGAAAATGTTCAGAACGTTAAAATGAGTTTATCGAAAATTAACGTAAATTTATCACTGAATATGGAACAAAATCGCAGACGTTTGTTTCAATGTTTTGCTTAGGACAAGGCCAACTTAGTCCAAAATGACAGTGGATTTAACACACCACTGCATCTGGCAGTAGAAAATATCCGTTTCTCAATGATTGAACTTCTCGTCAGCAAAGGTAAGAATAATGAAAAGATTCAGTACGACTTTGAGCAACACATTTTGCAAGTGATCACTGCCTCGTAAAATATTTACTTCAGCATGTCGGCTAACCAGCCACAGAAATACTTCCAAGACTTGATTCCTTTCTTCAACAGTGATACAAGCAAAGAACAACTTAGCTTGTGCAATTGATGTGATGTTTCAGAATGCCTTCATTCAAATTTATTATAGAGCACAGCAGGGCAGTTAGTGTGGCCTACAATTGTACTAACAAGAGAATTTGTATTTATATGACGGTACCGATGAATTTAGGTGGTTTAGCAATTCATTTGCTATGCACGCCACTTACATTATTATTATCCTCATGACAAATTTTCGCTGCCGGAAAATGCGCTTCGTAGTGTTCAGCCTACAAAGTATCCCATGGAAGTTTTGTCCAGAGGATATTCATTAACAATTATGTATGAAACGTTTGCGAACGAGCACAACAGGGTCAGGATCTAACTAATTACAACATCGAAGAGTGGTATCGAAGCCTTCACGAAGGTTTGATACCATCCTTCCTAACATTTACACGTTCATTGAATTTTTTAGAAGGCAACACAGTTTACTTAATTACTATGTCGTGCAGTTAATTGCAAGAGTTCAGATAGGTGTCTGAAAAATCACAAGACTACATACTATTTTGAATAGAATTAAACAATTGTGGATAATGCCGCCATCCGCACCAAAATTGCATAGGCTACAAGCCATTGCCTGCAACTTTGAAGTATAGACACGTGCAATCACTTTGTATTCTCGACAATAAACTTCACGCAAAACCATTGTTACAAGATACATGTGGTGCTCCGCTTATAGGGTGACGCAAAAGTTCGTACACCGTACAAGTTATCTGCAGACTGATGATAATCAAGTTTCAAATTGTATTTTCTCAGCAAGAGCTTCATATTTTTATCTTGTATTTTGTCAGTGCATGCACATGTTGGATGAAAGATATTGGTACAAATTTGGCTTTGACCCGGTCCGTGGTTGCCATTATAATATTAAACAAATTGAAGAGGACCAGTTTCCTCCCAAAAAACTGCAATGCGACACAGTTATTTCATCAAATTATCACTGTTAGCAAAATATTTCGCCTAGTAGACAATAACCAATATTGCTACAGGTACCTACGTCTCACAGACGTAAGCTATTAGCGTGCAGTATTTTTCTGTTACCCTATAGTTCCGGTGTGGGGTGCGAAGTTTGCGGGTGTGAAACTTCAATGGGCGAATTCTTCTTTTCCTATGTGCAGTGTCCGTAGGACTACTGAAGTCGAGTTAAGTTTTGAATGTTTCCAACATCTAAATAGAGCCATTGATTAAAACGTTAAAAGCGACAAGGCTTAGCAAAACTGATTATTTACTTCTTCGACAACCCTCTAATCTCAGGACATTTATGACCGTAAAATATAGAATTAATTGACATGACTTCAGGTGCGGACATTAATGCCCAAGGCAAAGATGGAGACACGGCCTTGCACATGGCAGCTAGGGCCCTCCGACAGACAGCTGATTTTGATATTTCGAAACTTTTTCGACACGAGAAGAAACCAAAGGGCTTGGACGACGCTCCGACCTTCGCAAAGGTAATGTTGTACATGTCATGTCATAATCGAAATCTTCGCTTCGCGACGGTTGGCTACATGAATAGATTAGCGCTGCGCAGCATCATCTATCACGTAATGTGTTCATTGAGCCAGTTCCCTTTATCCCACAGTTGTAAAGGGTTTTTCTATATGGAACTATGTCTAGTGCGCAAATCAGTTAAAATGAGAACTAGCTGATGACAAGTCGAATTATTGGGGTTCAATTGTTTGCTTAGGCCTACTCTTCGCTACCATCCCATATTTTAATTTAATTTACTCTTTTAACGTTCTTCTTTGCTTGTTTATGTAAGAATGATTTGTTTGAAAAGATGATTTCGTGAGCAGTTATAATGATTGATCTCTGAGGAAATATAGCCCACTTCATCACAGTAGGCTACATTTCGCTGACGACCGATTATGTGCCCCTTTAAATGCTAGAACACTTTGACGCTGAAGGCAAGTATGGAATTACACCCCAGTTTATTCTCGAAACTTACCTCTAAGCTAAAAAGAAAAGGTTAACCCCAGCAGTCAGTTTCAGTGTTTAAGTGTCTCTTCTTTTCGCAAGCACCAAATATTTTCAACATCATTTCTTTTATAATAACTACTCTGCACTACTGTAAGTGTTTGATGTTTTGACACAGCAATAGTGCCCGCTACAATATTGAAACTTTTCAGGATATAGGTAGGTGAGAAATGATGTGAGTCGGGACTTGCAAGTATTTTTTTATTTAAAAACAATCATTAAGATGTTACGCAGACAAAAACCTCATTTGAAGCTTCCCCTTTGTGCCAGGTTTGAAATCGTAGATATCGTTGTAACTGATCCAGTGATTGTAACCTCAGATTTATTCGAAGCTTCCAACGTCTGCGCAAGAGCATCGTACGTGGATTTCAATCTGCTGCTTCCTGCTGCAGAAAGGGGCTCTGATAAACATACAGAACAACAACGGAATGTCTCCCGAAGATCTGATTGGCGAAAAAAGCATGAAAAAGATAAACAAGACAAACGGCAAGTTGTAGTCTACGCTATGTCCATCCACCTTGTTGCACGTTTCTACAAGCATTTCTTTTCAAAACAACTATCATTTATGTTTCTTTGCATCAATGTTATCTGAAATTATGGATTCAATGGCCCATATGTCCTGGACGTTTCCCGACGGTGGCGATCCCTGAAAATAATTATTATGTATGGGTTATTCCCAGTTTGACTACTAACCGAGCATTGCAAATATTCTATCGACAAGTTAGTGGAGCTAAATATGAGATTTTTATTTCATTTTCAATCTTTGAATGTCTTGTCAATCAGACACAGACTTTGACAGAGCCTTTCTTTCTGTTCATGGTCGAGTGCTTTGTAACGAAACACCAGCTAAGTTATCTGCAGACTGATGATAATCAAGTTTTTACAATGATTTATTATTCTTAGCCTATTATTGTTGTTATTATTATTTATTATTTTCCCTGAACTAGGTATGATACTCTGAGATTGTCAAGAAACATAAAAATAGACACTGTTTCTAACACAATACAAAGTACCACTTCTGGGTTATGATTCTGCTATATTTAAGCCTGGTTTCTTCTGAGTGATGACTGGACTATTGTTCTTGCATATTTAATCAATCTATTCCTTGATTGATTGATTCGTTCGTTTGCTCGTTCGCTCTTTCTTTCGTGCAACATAGGCCTACATAGCGCCCCTTCAAGATAACGTACTTAGAGGCTTATTAACTGAACGCCGCAAACAAGAAAAAACCAGATGTTTGAATGTGTGTACACAGTGTCTAAGCAAAATAAATACACTGAAGTTAATTTCTCGTGAAAGGCTAAACGCTGCTGCGTCTGAGAAGTACACGGAATGGGACCAACAACAAATTCACCTCAAGATGCAGAACGATGATGTCCGCTTCCAATCAAGCCTGGGTTGGGGCAACAAAACTCCTGCAAGTAGACAGAGGCGCCGCCTAAATGGCACGGCCAAAGCCTCACCAAAATCGTATAATGCGGTCATTATGCGGGACATTATCACAAGCCCAGCATCTGCGCCAAGTACGTGTTCAAACTGTGAAATTCGCCCCAGGAGTAGTCCAACATAGGTGGCACTGAAATAGTCAATCTTACTACAAAACAAACGCAAGAACAAGAGTAAGTGCAGCATTGGGCAAAAGTGAGCAGAAATGAGGGTAAATGCTCTGTAGCCATGTGCGTCCGTAAGGGCAAGAGTTTTTCCTCCTGGATCTTGCTCTAATTTTTACTCATATTTGATCAACTTTACTTACCATCAGTGATTGGCTAAGATATTTGTCATAATTTTATTTTCATCCAAGTTAGTCTGGATAACCTAGAAAATTAAAAACATATTAAAAGATTAAAATTTTCATTTTGTTGGTTTTTCTATGTGCGAACACTGAGAACACTGTGTGCGAGCGAGTGCACTATTTCATCGGTTAAATCCAGGGCCGTACCAAGCTGTAATTGCGCCCTCTGCTAAGCATTAGGGTCTAATCTAGCGCTCCCACGTTTTCGAGAAAGAATGAATTTATGGAATAATTAAAGTTATTCCATCCTGAAATTTGCGCTCCTTCTATGTTTGCGCCCTGTTCTACGGCACCGCTGGCACCGCCCTCGGTACGGCCCTGGTTAAATCACACAAAGAGTTATTCTTAGCTTTGTTAATGCGCAGATGACTATGTGAAACTGAACGGTAACTTGTTAACTCGAAGGTATAGGAAAAGTATTCTATTATTTATACCTGTGAATAAACCGCTATGCTACAGAAATTATGACGAGCAGCGTGCAGATTAAGATACCAATGTCGAAGTACATGTACGATGCTGAAAAAGAATACGTTCGAAATTTAAAAAAAATTTTTTCGTGTTGAGCTTTAAAGTCAAGACTGTCAAGTTTAGTGACCTCAATATAAGCAAGCTGCTAAGTAAAGGCAACAAAGACAATTAATCACTTTTGTAACTTGCCGTTCGACGACCTCCGAATCCTATAAGCTCACGACCGCACGACCGTGTTATTCCAAAGGCAGACAATCTTGAGCGAAAATCCTTTTTATTTAAGAATACTGCACTTTTAATGTATTGTATACCAGAGTGCGGATATATGCAGTTAGGTCAATAAATGAAAAGAACATGCTTACTTACTTATTAGAGGCAACTGCAGTACTAGGCCTATTATCGATTCATTTACTGTTCCTCTTGGTCGTCTTTTAAATAGCAATACAATTAAAAATACAGAATTATCATTATTGCAAAAATCATATAAATCATATTGCTCAAGAATTGGCATTGAAAGGTAACTACTAGGCAAGAGGCATCGAGACGTTGGGATTTTATTTAATACGAAGCATTAGATTAGCTTGTGAATAGTAGGACTATTGTAGAATTATGAAGCACCAGATCTGTTGAAGAATTTGAATCTGACCTTGGTTCTGACAACTAAGACAGTCGAAATCGCACTTGGGAATGTCTGGAATGTCTGGAGGAGGGGAGGTTCTGTTGCCACCCCAGCGGATACTCCTTCCATTAACATCCTCATACTTTTTCGTATTTCCATAGAAGTGCGCCACTGGCTGTTAATTGGCAGGAACAAACGCAATGTTCATCGCAAACAACAGACAACTGCATGATTATCATTGGCAACAACAACATCATCATCATCGTCGTCGTCATCTTCATTATCATCATCATCGTCGTCGTCATCATCATCAAGAAAAAAAAAGAGGATATTCGACAGTACTGTCATCATCAACAGCAACGACGACACAATCATCATCCTCGTCATCTAATATACTCCTCATTATCGTCCGCAGCAGCAACAAAAACGTCATAACTATAATTATTGTCGTCAGCGTCAGCAGCAACAATGACGGCAACAAAATTATCCCAATTGTAGTCGTTGTCATCGTCATCATTATCATCATCCACAGTAGCAGCAATAACATCATCGTCTTCAGGAAATACTATTGCAAAAACTATAACATCAGATATAATCCAAAAAATCAACCAAATAACAGAGCTAATTTCACCAAGGAAAGAAATCTGAATCCATTAAATTTGTTTCTATGCAATTCTTTCCTACATTCTGAAATTCTTATATTGCTTCCGTTTTTGCCTGTCCATTATCGTAAATTCCAAGCGTTAAAGCGCTATATGAAAACTTAGCGCAGGACGCCAGCCTATTCAGGAGTGCTGCGTCATGTCATAGGGGTTGTCAAGAAAGCGAAAAATTTTGCTCAGCCTTACCGTCTTCACTATGTGCCCTGCCTTAATTATGAGCGTTTTTGTCATCTCCCTCATCATTCCTTTGTGAATTCTTTGTCTTTAGCTTATCTTCTACTCGCGAACTTATAAAACCCTACGCAATTATTGATTCATTTATTTCATAGAGTTACCATTACCTCGAAGTTACCCGTTTCATAATTCATATCAAGCAAAGAGTAGTCAGTGTTTCTGTCGCTGAATGCGTCAATGCTCACTGTTCCGGTGATACCTGTAAATTGTTTACTAATTCTTTGATACATGTAGACGCCTATCATCGTGTTTAAAAGTGAAAAACGGTTCTTTAAAAGAATTCATACTGCCCACTATTTCTACCATTCCTTATACCACACACGCTTCTGAAGGTTTATAGGTACTCTCGGATGCAATTGTTTACTTATAAAATAACTTTTAAATGATTTTAAGGTTTCTTAAGGAACTAGTTTCAATGTTCCTTGAAACTTAATTTCAGGTAAATGCGTGTATACGTAGGTGATGCTTTTACAGTTGGGGAACATAAATGTCCCTATTAATGCGCCTGTAGTTGAGACGTGTTTCCACCTGTAGGCCTACAGTTTGCATAATTACATTACGTAAGGTGACGATATGCTTAAATATTCTCTAGGATTCATGTATATATATATATATATATATATATATATATATATATATATATATATATATATATATATAAGTCCACAATCTGCATTTGCGACTATTTCACGTAAAGTGTTCTTATGAGAATATTATGACTATTATAATGACAAATGTAGCCTACGTTTGGTCAAGCGTCTAATGTTTTAAAATTGTCCATGATATAGCCGTGTCTTTTGGACCGACATTCGATTTTGTGTTTTTTGTCTAATTGCATTCTTCTATGAATGCACTACACCTATAAGGGTCGATTTCAATTAAATAAAAGAATTTTATTACAAAAATTTAAATTTCTTTATGGCTATATAAAAAGGACCAGATGATTGGTACTGTTTTGAAGCCCTTCAGCTGGCTGGTGGCAGCTCAAATTGCCTAATAACCACTAGAAATGATGACGTGAGAGGCGCATTAATACATTGCTTTCGGTTTCTGAATTACAGGCGTGCTAGCAGTTGTATTTATTAAGTGCGGTAAAGGTTGATAAATCTTTGACTTAATGTTACTGTATGCTTTAATCGCAAATTACTGAAAATGAGTATTTTAGGGTTGTTGTGTCCACCAGTCTCTACAATAACGAGATCTGTGCTGAATAATATGCGTATGGATTCTTTATTTCACTCACATTCTGAATATTTTAGAAGTGCCAGTAACTCCATATCGACAATCTGGTCTCTTTTCACAATTTTATTATAATGCTTATGTTAAATGTGCGGCCGTTCCAATAAACGGCATTAAATTGGACGTGGCGTCAGTAGACAGACTCAACTTGCCTTCAAATGTTCTGTTCCACAACCTCCTCGTGATTTCCGTTCCGTTTCTGGGGTCGTTTCCGGCAGCCAGGGTTTCGTTGAGAGCAAGAGCGTAGAGGATGACGGCGTCATGGAAAGCCCCTACAAAGCTATTCACATACACAGAACAGCTGTCATGCTAGGCGCCTATCACGTTATACATCAGTACTATATATACGCACTGAGAGCACCTCTGATTAGGCTGTATAGGGACAGTAGGGCCTACTGTGAGAGACGCTATAGAACAATATGTAAATACAATACATTTAACCATCGACACCGCCTGGTTTAGCTTGTGGAGGACTGACTTTATTTAGCTCCATTCCAAAATTTGTTAGCCATTGACACCATGCATCTGTATAAATACAGGGAAAATTCTGTCTGTGTGTCTTTCTGTCCGGGGATGGATTTGCACAGTCTTAGAGCCATTCCCTCGAAACCTTCACCGTCTTCCAGGTCTCTAGGACAAAAAACCTGTCTCTGGACCTCAAGGAGTCCACTAAAAGCAAAGTTTCTTTTTCATTCGCCAGGAACACTTGTGACACCCAGTAGAGGGGTTGGTGAAGCCCGCAGCCACCGTTTTCCTGCTCTTCAGGGTCAAAAACCTGTCTCAACCCGTGCAAAGCCGGGTGTCCCAGCTAGTAATGTTATAATGGCAAGGTTCTTTTGGTTGACCATGTGTGTGACACTGTAGGTCAAAACCTGTAACTTGTCGGTTTTTGACCTATTTATCCAGTCATATTTTACAATGTATTTACTTCCTAATACCCAGCTTTGCCTAGAATTGAATTTTGAACTGATCGGTTTCGCTGCTTCGCTCCTAATATTGTATTCGTGTAGGTCTACCTGATTGCCGCTATTCAAAACAAGCGTCTGATAAGCATATTAAAATTAGCACAGCTACCAGTTGATTCGAATGCATATGGAGAAGTATTAATAGCCGTCATCGAATATCGGCGAATTGTGCAATTCCAAATAAAAGTGTCCAAATACCCGTAAATATAGCAAATCTTTTGTTGAAAGTAGTCACATTGACCTGAAAATTAGCATAGGGACTTTCTTTAAAAAGTTCATAGCACTCTGTTCGTAAGCCTTTCTTGGAACACTAATGAAACGTATCCGTTGGGCATTATAGTTCAGATAAAAAATGTATTTATATTTATAATGACATTGTAGAAGCAATAAAGTAAGACCACTCATGCAGCCTGTTAGTCCGCTGCAAATCTTATACATCATTCACCCAATGGACCAGCCTGTATCTCCAACAAAAGGACCAGCCTGTATCTCCAACCAAAGGACCACACTGAATCCCCCACCAGAAGGACCAGCCTGCAATTCGTGCCATCTCCACCCAAGGGACCAGACTGCACCCCGCTCAAAGGTTCCGTTCTCCAATCTACTCACCTCTTCGTTCCCGCAGATGGAGTCTCCGTACTTCTGCCTGGTTCTGCGTTTGACCTCTTCGGAGAACTGCTGGTACCTGAGGCTGTCTGGTTTGGGTAGAGTGACCGTCAACAGATAGTCGTACATACGACGAGCCTTCTCATTTGTATAACTCGAGTCTTTGTCCCGGTACCAAGGTTTCTCCTGCTGACTGGATACAATAAAAAGCAACGACACGTAGACTGTCGTGTAGCAGATTGCCTATAAAGAATGAAAGTCGTAATGTGAAAGAACCAAGACTTCTAGAGGCGATTTCCTTCGCCATCCCAAACGCAAAACTCGTATCTCTATTGGACGACAGATCACCTGCTGTAACTATTACTAAACCTGGTTGGTCGGGTCTTGGCGTCCCTAGCGTCACGTCATATCCCTAGAGGCGTACAGATAATGTTTGACTAGCGGCTGCTATGGCTGGGCCTTCTTAGTGTCATTGAATTACATTACTACAATTATACCGCCTAATAGATTGCGCCGTTCATATCGGAATTGTCCCCTATTCATGATCCGTGTCAATGAGCCGGTTCAGACCAGATCTTCAGCTGGTTCATGAATTTCTTGTCCGTGGGTCGCAGAGATGGGGAGGGGCAGGCGGCTCTAACGTCTGCCTAGAGGTGTCGGGTTTCGTTGCTTGACACTCCGTTGATCTTTGCATACTTCTCGCCGTCTGTATTGAGGTCGTCTGCCTCCAGCGAAAACCATTGATTTCTCCTTTCTCAGGTTTCAGGTAGACAACTTAATCCGTAGTCCTACCACGCCTCTGCCGTCGGTCGATGACGTTTATATAACGCCATCGTCCAGAGTTTCGCGCGTTACAGCTGGGTAAGGATTAGTCAGCCTGTGCTTGATTTCCAACATCTTATCACCTCGGTCATTCAGTCAATCAATCAATCAATCAATCAAAAGAACTTGATTTAAATAGCGCCCCTTCAAGATTTCTCCTCCGGGGCGTTACCGATCTAACCCTCGGTTGAACAGAAAAATTTTCAGAAATTTGTAAAATGAAGATGTGGAGTTCCTATGTAGGTGATGGAGCTCTCTATGGTAGCCCATTTCAGGCGGTTGGTCCCACGATAGAGAAAGCCCGATGCTGCGTTCATTTTGATGTTGATTCATTCCCTCAGATTATCTTCTGTCTTGTATACGACAGCTAGTGCAGTCTGTTAGCTTCGATGACTCTTAAGCAACTGAGAGTTGGTGAATTGTGGAGTGGATCCTACTTACTTGCCGAACAGATCGATATTGAAGAAGACATATTCTCCATTGTCGAAGTTTTTGTCAGCAGCTTTCAGAATAATCTCGCGAACCCAATCCGGAGAAGCACACAAGATGACAACTGAAAGAAAGTACACACATCATAAACTGTATGTGCTTGGAATCAACTGCGTTTCATTAATATAGGTTAATATGACACAAAGACCAATGATGGGCACTTTAACTACTGTAGTTATTAACTAGTAGTTATAACTATTATTGAAGTAGTTGCCTAATAGTTATAACTAGTTTTTAAGGAGTAGTTAAAAAAATAGTTATAATTACTTTTATCAAGTAGTTTTAAGTTAACTACAATATTTCACTTTAACTACATTTTTCCTATTTACTAATTCCGTCTTACAGAAATTTCTGTTATTTCACAACCAACATGGACGTACGTTGCCCAAATAATAAGCTGTGTAATTGTTTCTTTAAAATGTGTGCATAGGCCTACTAATGCGAGGAAGTGGGTTTCTCTCAGAACTATAGAGAATGCCTCAGGCGGTTTGCCTGTTTAATGGCATACCTCGAGATTGTTGCGCGATAAGAACTAGAGTAAAGCGGACTTAGAGGGGTTGAAACTTATGATCCATAATGAAGAAACCAGCCAGTATGCGGCTGGATGATTACAAGTGGTTCGCGGGTGGGGTACAAGTGGGTCTGAGAAAGGTGACTGTCGAGTAAAAAAATGACAGGGGTGAGAGAGAGAGAGAGAAAGAGACAGAGAGAGAGACACGACGGTAAGAGACTGACTGGAAAGACCATGCTTTGGTCGTCTTAGATCTGACCAGCGATTGGCAGCGTACGAGGAATTGAAGAAGCACGGTTGATGCAGAGAGCAAAAAAAGGTGAGATATGCAGTGATATTTTATAGAGCATAGGGAGCCAATAATATCAAAAGTCCACTTTGTTTGATATGAGGCAACTGATAGCTTCAAAGTCCCTTAAGTGGCCGGGATAGTTTCTGGCGCTCCAACTAAAAGCAGTTAGAATTCTGTCTGGCATTAATATGTTTGTATTTATCACTAAAAGAGTAGATAGACCTATTATTAAATACGATCCAATAGTTTGCATTTAATTGTATTTAGGACTAGACATTTTTATAGTTTTAACTAGTTGGCATATTTTACTGCTAAAACTGTGCTCTGATCAGGGTGCTTTGCAACATGTGCTAGTAGTTCTTGTCCTTGTTAGTTTACAACTAGATATGTCATTGTGTTTCTGATCATTTTTATTACTTACCTTGAATTTCACTATATCGGCTATTAATGCTGGCAATAAATGGATAATGCACCATGACATAGCATTAGCAACGTAGTTTTAAAAGTAGTTAACTACTTATGTGGTAGTTACAAAAGTAGTTATAACTACTTGTCATCTAAAGTAGTTAAATAGTAGTTATAACTACACATTTTGAAAGTAGTCAGAAAGTAGTTTAACTACTAGTCAAGTAGTTGGTGCCCATCACTGACAAAGACACGATTTCACATGTTAACGAGAAACATTTACTTCCTTGCCCTTTGTTCGTGAACATATAGAATTTGAGTTGCGAGCGCCAATTATCTACATCCAAGCTGGAGCCTACCATTCAATAGGTTGGTACATGAATTATCATGTAACCTGGTAGGCCTACATACTTTTATGTACCGAGAGCTATAGGGTTCACGCTTAAAGTTCGCCTTGTGGTAGAATTATGCTCTTAGACTATTTCCGTCAGCAATTACATCAATTTCCGTCAGCCATTACAGTAATAATAGAATTCCGCAGTATAAACTATTCGTGGGTAGGCGGCTTCAAGTAGGCCTTTTGAACCGAGTTCATAATTATTATAGTGTGAATGACAGAGAACAAACTGGGTGGAGGTTTGATGCGTCGGAGGCGGCCATTTTATCTCCATTATCCTAATGCACTTAGCCAGCTACATATTCTAATTCATGACAGCAACCACTCACACATTCATCTATTACCCTGGATGAGTATAATTTGAGGTAGTGAAATAAAGTAGCTCAGGCTTTAACTGCTGCATCCTGGAGTTAGATTAGAAACAATTCAGATTCAATTAATTCAATTCAAATGGAGTTAGATTCAGAAACAATTATTTCGCGCTGTTTAGGAAACAACTTCTTGTATTTAGGTGTGTAGTGTCTGCGATTCTAATTCAAGGATCTCATACATCGAACTTCAAGCTACTCTATAATGCACGCACGTACTGATTGTTAGCGTGGCCTGACATTTCTAAAGCGCCACTTGGAAGCTAGGCCCGGAGCAATGGATTATTCGTGACAGCTACGTCATGTCAAAGGGGTTGTCCAGTTATATCAAATAAAGATTCAAACTCGGTTACCAAAGAGAATATAGACAGATGGCAAGTGCCCATAGAGAGGAAGCAGAAGAGCATTATTTCTCGGCATTTACGCTGAAAAATAATGTCAGGTTGATCGAGTACATGTAGGTACATAGTATGGTGCATGCCCCAATCACGATGTAGGTCACGCTGTGCGTAAGACCTGCTTACAGATAGTCAAAATTACACGAATCGCACGATATTTAATCAACGACTCTAAATCCACATGACAGATCATCACTTGCCATGTAATAACACGACACTTAATCACGCATAGTAATAGCAAACCTATTGAATTTGAATGAACATTAACAGAATGTAATCTAAGACAGTGCTAGTGTTATAGATGAATTGTATTATTGTGAATAGGATCAGTCTCCTGGTTAGATTTATGAGCCAGGGCACGCAATTACTGCAGCACTTTAGCAGTCAAGTATTCATTGATTGCACATGCCACGCGTTCCTTCAATTTCATATACTTCATCCCATAAATTTGATGAACTTCTGATGAACCATATAGAAAAGTAGTTTTCCGACTATGAAAAGAGATGCGATCCAAGAATGCCCATGAAGTCGTAACAAGACTCGATCACCATAAACGCCATAATAGTCTGGATAATCAATTGTCAATTAAAACTATCTTTTAAAGTTACCTTTTAAACAATTTCTTTCTATCGATCACTTTATTTGTGATTAAGTGTCGCCCGTTAAGTGTTGTGTGATCATCTACCGCCAGGTTGCTATGGAATGCTATACATGTAGAAGCAAAAGAACAACGCGGGGCGCAGTCACGCAGATCACATAGACGACATAGACGAAGATTGCACTGGCTCGCGATTACCCATGTTAGAGACTCATATTGGCAATTATGTCGACAGAGGCGAGGGTGGGGATGGGTTGGTAAAGAGGGGACGGTACGAAAATTATTTTAAAATGAATAGCTCTAATGAAATAGCGACAGAGGGCTAAGCACGTTTCCACAGTAGGCTATATTAGACTAAAGATCTAGAAAGTACTTGCGAGACAAGGCTATGGTACCGAAACTGTGAAGCTTGTGGCTTTTCTTATAATTCACATTTTCGTATTTCATTTGAAATGTAAACATTACAAAGTGCGGCATCACATAAAAACTTGGATACGCGAATGGAGTACATGTGTATGTGTATATAGCATAATCACTTCGAAACTCTATCAACAAGCCAAACGTCGTATCTTCTTACATGACTATGCAACACTTGATGCTCGTTCCCTTTTTGCTGCAATAATTATGATTACTGGAACAGAACATTTGGAATAAAACATCATTATAATGCAACTGAAACTTACTTCTCGACTTCTTTTGGACGCCGTCTAGGATGGCGTCCCAATTAAAATAATTGAAGTCGTATTCGTCAAAATGATCCGTTCCGAACGTGTATGACCTTGGACTCCCCATAGTTGACGAATCGGAGGTATACGAAGTAGAACCGTCCAGGGTTGGTTCAATAAAGTGTAAAAAGATTTTCACCAGGTTTGAATAGGTTGAATAGCCGAGCATTTTGTGATCTTTGAGGTTTTCGTGATAATGAAGTTCAGATGGGTCCAGTTGTAGCGATCGATCAGGTAGGTCATGAAGAAATCGATCAATTTGCTGTAGGGTGGCATGAATCGTGTGAGTGACCGCTAAGTGTTTCTTTCTGATAACGACTGCAGGGATGGTCCACCAGAGGTCATGATAGGTAAACCCCGGTGAATAGCGTGAGGATCAGCGGGTGACGGCGCTTAATTGCAGCAGGGACTGTAGAGAAGATTGACCGCCTGGCGGTAGAATAGGTCCATGGCAACTACAGATTCATGCAGACCAGAAGAGCACTGCGTATCATGATACGCAGTTGATCTGTAGATCCACCGGATCCTTCACAGTCTCTTCCGTCCATAGGAAATTCCTCATCGTTTCCCAGACGAGATCCGCTTCTGCTTCCACCGACTGAAGACACGGACAACTGTCAGTCGTCGCCGGTACGGTGAAGTTAGGCAACAACACTCCTAAGCTCACATTCAACCCCTCGACCAACTCCACCAACCCCAATAACGCCAACCCTAGTAGCCATGCACAACACGATCTCTTGTCCAACATCGTCACGCACAGTGAGCGACCACATGCGTCTTCCTCAACAATTCACTTAGGTGATATTTTGCTTTCTCCAGTTCACAGCAATGCGTATACATGCGTATACTCGTTACTTACATAAACCAACAGACAGCGTAGTCAATAT
Source organism: Bimastos eiseni (assembly GCA_959347315.1). Lineage (NCBI taxonomy): Eukaryota > Metazoa > Annelida > Clitellata > Crassiclitellata > Lumbricidae > Bimastos > Bimastos eiseni. Next base: position 18,894,010 of record OY365812.1, read on the forward strand.
CTGTGACCTACTTCATTACTTTAACAAAACATCCACCCATCTGTTCCAAAGCTGGAAGCTGCGTGCGACTTCAACGGCATTCAAGTAGTAGGAGGTGAATATTTTTTGTGCGCGTGATTTTGTATCCCGTGTCTTTACTTACTAGTTCCTCCCGGCCGATAAGATTCTTCCATTTAGTACGATCTTCTGCAGTCTCCTCTGTTAATATATAATAGACGCTGCTGACTTATTAGAACATTAGCAAAGCAAGTCCTGGATTTTGCTGGGCGATTTACGTGTGACCGACGTCGTTACCTTGAATAATAATTATTATTAATCCCTCCCAGAGGACGGAGGGGAGGGGTCAGCAACACGGATTCTTCTTCTCCACTTTCCTGTGTCACCAGTGTCTTCCATTTTCAGTTTTAGAGTCCTCATATTCTTTTGAGTCATACCCTCCCATCTCTTTTTCTATCGTACCCGACTGCGTCGTTCGTTGACATCCGCATATTTTCTTTTAATGCAACTTTCGTCCTCTATTCTCATCACATGACCAAACCATCTCATTCTTGCCTCTCGTATTTTTTCCGAAATACACGGCACTCCCGGTATCTTTCTGATGTCTTCGCTACTTTTCTTATCCCTCAGTGATACTCAAAGCATCCACCTCACATGCATTCTCATCTCCGTTCTCTCAAATAATCCCTTTTGTTTCTTCGTCCAGGCCTCTTATCCGTAGATCATATCCGGTTTTATCATTGTTTCCGCATATCATGTGGGTTTTTCGTGTGGCGATTATCATGATATGCTGAAACTAAGACAAATATAAAAACCGCTAGCAATTTATTCCAATTGTCACCGTTCGGAATTATGTAGACCAAGAAGAGCTCTGCTTCTCGTCTTGTATCTGCTCCGTTGTTTATTCTTCAATATATTATTCTTCCTCTTGTCCTTATTCTTGTTGCACCTTGTGTCTCCGTTCTTGTTAATTTTCCTATTCTTCCATTTCATCGTCAGAGTCGGCCCCACACTTCTCTTACTTGTTTGCGAATTGGACAGTCATGGTGGCGAACTCTATTGAGCAGAGTCGGTCAACATTGTCTTTATTTGATTGGCTGGGCAGAAAACGAAAACGGTGAAAACGAAAACACGAAAAACCCACACTCATACTCTAGACGAGTACTCAAATGATTACACTTTCGATTTAAAAGTCAATACTATTGGTTATGTTTAGGTGATCGTTCGATAGCAAGCGGTGTGCCTTGTACAATCGCACTCACACCATAGACGTAATTAATTCTCTTTCGATTAGGAGAATTTTTAATCGAGTCCAATAACGAAAACTGAACGTCGCGCAAGTGGTATCAAAAGTAAGTAGGCTTCTGCAGTGTATGCATCCTTATGCTTGTGTCCATAAACGACAATTGGACACTTATATTGGCGAACTCTAAAGTTTTAAAGTTTCGTATCTTTACAATACAATACAACTATAGGCGTTTATAATGCGCTTTGACAAGACAAGTCTTGCACAAAAGCGCACTGTGCTGCATTCTTAGTTATAGATCAGGGAGAATAAGTAGGTCTTGACAAGGAAGTGGCTTGACTACAAACTCCCGTCACAAAAAAAGACAAAAGACTGGCCACCGAAAACTCTCCGGATCTCTCCTATTGAGAACTGTCCCTCAGCGTTTATGTTTCTAAAGATTCCGAGTCAAAGAGCGCTGATCAGCTCAAACGCCGCACCCAGCGAGCGTGGCGATCGATAGAAGTTGAGATACTTCAGTCGCTGATCCAGTCTATGCCCCATGGAGTCAATGGTGTTATTAAGCAGAACGAAAATAATATACCCCAATAGCCTAGGCCTACATGTACGTCTGTAAAACCTAGGTAACAATATTGTGCTATGGTCTACTTGGCCAAATATTTTGTTTTACCGTGATTTTAGAATGAGCACGCTGTATCCGAGTGTTTCGCATGGCGGTTATTTCCGGGAAACTGGTCCTCTTGAATTATTTTTATATATAACGGCAACCAGGGACCGGATAAAGGTCAAATTTGTACCAATATCTTTTATTTGATTTGTGTATGCTCTGACAAAATATCCGAAAAATATGAGGCCCTGCTGAGAAAACGCATTTTGAAAACGGTGAAAGAAATTTTGTATCACCCCATATGTTTGCTGATGATATGCAGGCATTTGTTCATGGACCCCAATCAGCCCATTTGTTATTTGCTGAGAGTATTCATTCTCTATCTAACCTTCTTGACTACTGGATATCATCTGATTGCCTCTCTCAGTGCTTCAAAAACTCAATTTATCTGGTTTGGTATTCCACAGCAACGCCGTTTCTCTGTTAAACGCTAGCTTCTTGTCTGCCTATAAGACATGTTATCATCTTCGCGACATTAAACATGTTCGCTGGGTGACGCACGCCCGATGCATTGATAGCCAAGGCCTTGATACCGCCACTGACCCAATGCAGGACATTCTGCCCTAACTTTAGGCCTATTTGATTATATTACACGCACGGGCACTGAACAAGCCTCATACGTGCGCCTTCATTGTCCCAACTCTCTTGCTCTCGCTCCCTTTCCACTTAAACTTTCCTAATCAAAATGTGGCATAGTGTTTTTATGATGACCGGACAATTCGGCGCCGGACAGTTCGGCGACGGACAATTCGGCGTCGGATGAGTTTTGTAAGTGTATTTATCCCAGATATCGGTATATAGTAGCTGGAATTTATAAGATATTCAGAATGGGAGTGAAACAAAGAGTTGTTCATCATATTATCCAACACATGTCTGGTTATTGTAGAGTCATAGTCAACGCATTGGGACCGTGTTATCTTCTAACTAGAGTAGTTCTCCACTATAGAGGAAACTAGACAATATTACAAAATACATTGATTTCGGTTTCTGACTCACAGACGTGCTATCCATTGTATTTACTAACTGCAGTAGAAGTTGATAAATCCTTGTCTTAATGTTAATCGCAATTGCTCAAAGTCAGTATTTTAGGGCTGTCGTCTTTACCAGTATCCGCAATAACCAGATATGTGCTGGATAATATGGAGAATATTATTTGACTCCCATTCTGAATATTTTATAAATACCAGTTACTACAAATCGGTATCTGATTTAAGTACACTTACAAACTCATCCAGCGCCGAATTGTCCGTCGCCGAATTGTCCTAGAACCGTTTTTATGTGTGCAGATATAAGGAAACTATTCCCAATGGGTTGACATGTGTGTTTATCTACAACCGATCAGATTGGATTTCTAAAGTATGTAATGAAGCATTTGTTGTCATGTGTTATTCAGTCTAGCAAATACAGTCAAAGCCGAACTGACCTTATTACAACCACCTAGGCAACCATGCAGGTTGGACTTCGAGTCGTGAGGGGAAATGACTGGAAATGGGGAGATCAGGATGGTGGAGAGGGTAGCGTTGGTACAGTGGTGGAGGTCGGTGGTCAAGGAGGAAAGATCCCAAAGAACACAGTCGTCGTCGTGTGGGATACTGGTCCCAAGGCCAACTACAGAGCCGGTCATCAGGGCGCTGACGATCTCAAAGTTTTGGATAACGCCGCTGCAGGTGAGTTCAATGTACATGTGTTATATAAATGTGTGTAAGTACTACTGCATATGCACGTACGTATAATTGATCAGGGGCGTCCACATAGGGGGTTCCGGAAGCAAATGTCTCCAATTTTAGGTAGGAGGATACTTTTATACTTTTAGGGGGGAATATCTTGCCTTCCTAACTCTGAGTACCGCGGGTGTGCCTCCATCACTCAAAGGGGGATTGACGCCCCTGTATTTATTAACCACTACGTTAACCATAGGCATAGCCGCAACCAAATATTCTTATTGATCACTGAGAATCCATCAAGCAAACAAGCACATTATGTCCAACAACGAATTAAATACAGACGATTAACAGCGAATAATTGTAGGGGCTAAAGGAGACAAACCCTAAAGGGACCGTGGTCCAGCTAAACAGCGTCACCCATTACGTAGGCGGTTGATGTCGGTATTCGTAATAATAATTAGCTATAAGTAGGTTTAACAAATGAGATTTAATTAGTTAAACTAAACAAGATTTTGCAAGTTGTAAGTAGAACGATATGGCACTCACTAGTAAGTGTGTAACAACCATAAGTGTTAAGAATCACAGTTAGAATATTATTCGCAGTGTGCTAATGAGCACGGTGTTTACGTTTAAATGGAAAGACGTTGGGAAACAGCGAAGTTCTGCCGGAACTCTATTTCATGAATTAGGACCAGAGCATCGAATTGAAAAATGTCTGGTGTATACGGGTGTAAATTGCCCTATAATTAGCAAACAAGCGTAGTTTACACGGGTTTACTTGGGCTATATATATAGGCCTACTGTTTAAAATTTCTGCCAAGTTAGAGGGTAGATGGTGGTGAAAGTCTTTGTACATAAATTCGCTGGTTTGCAATAAACCAATTTGTTCAATACTCAATATGTGAGTTAGGTTGTAGAGATACTTGGTTGGGGCAAGATGGGGGTTCCTACAATAACTTCGAGGGCTCTAATTTGAAGTGAGATTAACCTATTTAGTCTTGAGTGGTAGTTTGAAGCGCATACATTACAGTAGGTTATGTAAGAGTGAACAATGGACTATTATAGGCAACGGCGTATATTAATGGTAATGTGATAGGCAATTCTAGATATGGTTCCTATATTTTTGATTACTTTAGATGCAAAAATTTCAATGTGACTGTTTCAAGTAAGATATTGATCTACATAGACACCGAGGAATTTTACTGAGATAACTTTGGGAATGGGACTATTACCTAAACGTTGAACACTTATAGTAGCAGGAAGTTGCTTATAATGAGAGGTGAAGAGGATATAAATGATCTTAGTGACGTTGAGTGATAGTTTATTTACAGTAAACCACTCGTTAACGTAGGCACGTTCATTACTGCGAGTAGCTTATCATAAGACGCGTGCGATGCAAATATATCCGTATCGTCGGCAAATAATATAAAAAAATGAAGGAGACTCGAGGCATTTGGCAAGTCATTAATAAATATTTAAAAAAGAAAGGGACCTATACGATGGAACCTTGAGGCACACCATATGTAATTAATCTTGTACTTGATATGAAACCGTTATAGTATACACATTGGTGTCCATCAATTAGGTAGCTTTCGAGCCAAGTTAAGGTCACCCCTCGAATACCCAAGTTAGCTAAATCAGATAATAACAAGTCATGGTTTATTGTGTCAAAAGCTTTAGAAATGTCTATAGAGTATACATGTACATTGCGGTCAATGGCAGCAGATAGATTTTCTTGTAGATTTAATAGGAACATCATCGTGGAGTGGCCGGGTTGGAAATCATGTTGGAATGGACAAAGAAAGTTCTTTTTATTATAGTGATCAAATAGGTTCGAATACATGACTTTGCCAGATAATTTAGAAACTAAAGCTAATATTGAAATGGGCCTATAGTTAGTAATGAGTTCACTGTGGCCTTATTTATGTACGGGTATGACTTTAGCAAATATCAAACGAGAAGGGGCAGGCCAGTAGTTATAGAGTAATTCATAAAATCAGTCAATAGATTAGCGATCAAATTAAGTAAGGGAGTCACCAAACTTGGATTGATGTCATCATGTCCAGAAGCGTGTGTTCTTTTAAAAGATCGGGGAGCATGAATAACTCATCAGGAGTAACAGGATGGACGGAAAAAGAATCAGGAAGAGGTGGACAAAGGTAGTCAGAAAAGGATGCAAGAGAGGATGGTATCTTGTCGACTAGTTCTTGAGCCATGCCCGTAAAGTAATTATTGAATTTTGCAGCAATAAATTTAGCATTCGTCAGTTCAATACAACCAGAGATTTTATTGGTGAGTGCGCAGATTTCACTTTCACTATCGTTTTAATGGTAGGCTATGTCAGGTTTGTTTAAGGTCGTTGTTACATTTAGTAATGAGTTCACTACGACCTTGCTTACATGTATGTATGTATGCAAGCTACATCGTATGTATGATGTATGAGTGCTTATACATATATATACACGGTGATTCATTAAAAAACGTACCTTACATAGGTTAGCATAACTCAGGTAAATGACCATTAATTTTAATGAAATTTCAGAATAATGATGCTTGATATTCTATTCAAGTGCTACATAAATCATTTGACACACCAAGCTAAAATGACGTAACGCGATTGACGAAACTAATGACGTCACGAAAATATCGCGAAAAAATGGTGTTTACCGAAGAGGATAAACAATTTGTTACATTCTTACGAAAGAATAAAAAGTACAGTGCAAAACGTTTTCTAAAGAAATTTCCTGATAAAGAGTGGACTCTTGGTGGATTAAATGCGTTACTTTCAAAGATCGACAAAACTGGGTCTTTCCATCGTCGACCAGGCAGCGGCCGCCCGCGTACGGCAGCAACAACCGACAATGCTGAAAAGGTTGAATCGCTGGTGCTCAGCCAGGAAGATATGCCGCAAACGCATCGCACACAGAGACAAATTGCTCGAGCAATAGGAATCAGTCAGACATCAGTTTGGAGAATTGTCAAGAATGATTTACATTTGCGATGTTTAAAGAAACGACACGCTCAAGAACTCACAGCAGCCAACAAGCAAGCAAGATTGACACGTTCCCGTCAGCTACTGAGGTTGTATCCTGCAAGCTTAGTGAATTTCATTTGGTTTACTGATGAGAAATTGTTTACTGTGGCAGCACCCAGTAACAGTCAGAATGATCGTATTTATGTCTCAGCCGGTACAAGGAAGAGAGACGTTCCAGCAAATCGTCTTTTGCGGACTCGACCAACTTTCAGCAAGTCCCTTATGGTATCTGTCGGGGTATCTGCACTCGGTCGTACGAACATCCATTTCATCGAACCAGGTGTTAAGATTAATGGACAATATTACAGAGATGTTCTACTAATGCAGGGTCTCTTGCCTGACATTCGTGAGATAACGGAGTATTTCATCTTCCAGCAGGATAGCGCTCCTGCGCACAGAGCTCGGGAGACCGTTGCGTTACTCGAAACTGAAACACCTGATTTCATCCCGCCTAATTACTGGCCACCTAATAGCCCTGATTTGAATCCAGTGGACTATAAGATATGGAGCGTCATGCAGGAAAAAGTCTACAGAAATCGAATACATGATGTCGACGAGTTGCGTCACCGAATTGTGGAGGTATGGGATGAAATGGATCAGCGCATCATTGATGAGTCAGTCAGGCAGTGGCGTAGGCGTCTTCGCGCGTGTGTTACTGCCCGAGGGGGTCAATTTGAACATAAACTGTAACTTTCTTCCTATTCAGAACTGATTCCTCTATGTTCACTTAAAATTTTTTTGACATAAACCGATATTTGACGGAGTTACAATTAAATATCTAGGGGTACGTTTTTTAATGAATCACCGTGTATATATATATATATCTACGTGCATGTACCTTTGCATGTTTGTATTCATGTATAAATGTGCTCAAAGACGCATGTATGCATCAATGTATGTGCGAATGCATGTATGTATGCAAATGATCAGCGGCGTAGCGCCATGGAGTGAAGTGGAGTAATTGCGCCAGGGCGTCAAGGCCTGAGAGGCGCCTAATCGGCCGATGTAAAATTACTTTTTCTTATATTTTTGTCAATTCACAAGCCTTAGCGTCGAAGCCCGCACGCGTCTGTCGAATATCGTCGTAGCCCGTAAACGTCTGACGAGCGCGTGATAGATTCGCAATATTTATCACGCATCAGTTAATAGAAGCTCGCGTCCATCCCATATGCATAAACAAACAACCATCGATATCAGCATGCACACATGCTATCACGTTATTAAAATTAAGCCATTAAGTGAGAGCTAAGAAACTGGTTGACATGATTCCACTCGTTCCGCATAGCGTAAATACGTCCTGGGCTACTTGCACAAATTTAGTCATATTCAGATCAATTGCTCGGTTGCATATAAACGCGGTAATTAGCTGTGTTCGATGAAATGAACAAATGTTCAGCACTTTTTGTGTTAGCTGAGTAGAACTTTTTTTGACATTTCTGTAGCCTACTTCTTCTGTTCGTTGAGAAAACTAGCGCAGAAGAGTTGAATTCATTTGCACTGACTTTCGAGAGCTTGATTACTTGGGGAAAGCCAGAAATGTTAGAAACGACAATTAACATTTCTACCCTAAAATAAAGTTTAAGATAGATTTGCATAACTTACCCCGCCTTCGGATGACGTGCTTTGGCTTATCGGAGAAAGCCTTAAACTGTACGTCAAGAAATGCCTGGCGAAACGGGTTGATTTGCTTATCTAGTCCGCACCCACATCATCTGGTCTGTCAAGAGAACTAGCATGTGTTATTTCTAGCGGGATTTATTTTAAACACTATTAGACCTATAATTATGAACCTGAAATGTCGATTTATCTAAGAAAAATAAACGTTTTGTGCAGGAAATAGTTGCGCTGACGTGAAAATTTGCAAGAGAACGTTCTCGGAAAATTTAATATCGCACAGTTCATTCGCGAATTTTCAGTGGTCCAGAGTAACACGCTGGCTTTCAAAAATGGTATCGTTCAATTACAGCGCCCACAAAACCGCGCGGCCAATAATCGTGTGTGATTCAGTACCGCGCCAATCGTAACCGCGCACATGGGAGAGAAGAGAGCATGCATATTTCCCGTTTCCATTTCAACAACATTTATTCATCAATATGCCTCTAATCATAGTGATTTTTTCGAAAATCCAGCTTCTAGTTAAACATAAATCTTTTCATCATTCTGGCTTTCACCGAGGCGGCAATATTTTCAGCAATCCATATTCTAGTTGAACAGAAAGCTCATCAAAAATCCACCTTCTGGTGAACAGAATTCCTTTCAATAATCGTTTCATTATTCCCGCTTTCATTTAGACATCATTATCTTCATCATTCCGAATTTCCATTTCATTTTCTAGTTTAACATAGTTCTTTTCCATAATGCGGCTTCTAGGTGAACATAATTCTTTTCCTTAATCCGGTTTATGATTGATCAGAATTCTTTTAATTAATCCGTCTTCTTATTGAATAAAACTCTTTTCAATTCTCCCGCTTACAATAAGGGTATAATAAGTTGTTGGACAATTAATAAGGGCTCTATAAGTGACGACATGCGCGGTTATGATCGGCGCGGTAATGAGCCACGCGCGGTTATCGGCCGCGCGGTATTGTGCGCGCGGTAATTGAACTAAACTTTCGAAAGTGTAGTTTAGATATCTCATAAGCGGCTCTAAGGCCTCTATTAAAGGCAGACCAGGTCAGTCAGTATCTTACTCGAGCGGATGTCTTTGCAAAACGCATTGCTATGAGTAGAGTATGTCTTTCTTACCACCGATTAACGTGGTAGAAAAATCAATTGAATTGCGGGAAGTGCAGATTGCAACTTGTCCTTTGTCATTTGAAGGTAATAGACATCCGAACATAAATTGCGACGAATGCAGAGAGTCCGGATTGATTGGAACACGATGGCATTGTGAAGTATGTCGTGATTATGACCTCTGTCATGCTTGCTACATGGGAGACATGCATGACCTCAGTCATGCCTTCACACGATGGGATACCTGTGTGTCCTTAGGGTAGGTATCCGTTATCTTTGTTGTCTTTGATTCTGACGAATAAATGACATAGTAAAAATAAACTTAAAACGACACTGGTCCGGTTGCACCATCGCAACATTAACTACAACTTTCCGTAGAGTCAGTTTTCACTATCTTAAAGCACACCACACGGTCAATAGGTAGCACCTACAAAACTACTGAATATATAATTGTAAGCTATTGTCGATTTTTCGCTGAAGGTAGTACGATCCATGGCATGGCACATGATTCGCTGCACAAAGTAGCAAGAAAACGATAGTTGCAAAATTGTCCTCCGGGTCCCCGCCTGGTGGAGTACATGTCTACTGCTGACAAGAACTGTCTAGAGCAGTTCATGCGGTGTGCAGCGACGAGGCTACCTCCCGAATAAAGCACCGATGGTCGGGAACCTGGGTAACTAAGCGGACACAGTACTAAGACTATCCTAAGCCATCATCGGCAACCCGAGTCATGTTCTGCGATCGATATGCAATTAAGGCCTCTCACACTGTGCACATGCGATCGTGCACCCATTCATTTGAACTCCCAAATAAAGACAACAGGAATTTATCCAGGATTATGTATAGAAACATGTTTTAGTCCGTCGGCCCAATAGGTCAGATTACTAATAATGTTTAGCATATTATAGGCAGGGATGTAACAAGAAGGGAGGGGCACCGACGTCCCCCAGTTTTAGTGCTCATTGCCCTCCCAATGCCCCAAATCTGTTCTATTTTTTCTGTTTATCCAATCGCTTTTTATATTTAATGATTAAGTTATTGTGGGTGAATGGATTGTGCAGTTCAAAGTTTGTTTTTACGATTTGTTCTTACTTATTCCGAGTTTAAAAAATGTCAATTACAAAGAAAAATAATGTATCACATTGCTCCTACCCAAACTACAGAAAATTCCTGACTGTAGAATATTCGTCATCTGCTAAAGAAATAGTCTAGTGGTTGGTCTACAATCATAAAGTCTGGATTCATATCTCTGCCACGGCGCACATTTGATTGGAAATGTCTGTTGGAACATGCACCTCCTAACCAACTCCTCTATAATGAGAAGTTCCTAGCGTGGAAGACTTGTATGGAACTGCTCTCTTGACGATGGAGGCTGGTAAAAGACTGTAGCGATCTGTAGTTCTGCGTAAGTCACGTGAACGATTGGTATTTCTTCCAGGAATCATTCGAGTCTACAATCGTAACCCAAGTTGCTACTTAAGTATGACAAAAGCCGTATCCCGAAAATCCAATTTACGAATCTAAAGCTGTCTCGTTGACCATGATGCCCCGGATATTGAATTGGCCGAAAAAGTCACTCATATTGAAATTGGCAATACTAAATTAGTTTCTGCAATTGATTACATTGTGTAAAACCAGTGATCACACAATAAATGTTACACTGACCTACTGTAACCATTTGAGTGGTAAGCTCCGAGTGTGAGTGAGATATGAAATTCCACCTTCATATACAGAGGCCAAGGAAATTATGTTGTAGGTACTTTATACTTTTATGGCAATCTCAAGGTTAGCTCAAGTACTCCTTTTCCACCTAAATCCCGACATTTTATCCAATTAAGAATCCATCTATTGAATTTTGACATTTGTCTTGTTATCACCAGCCAAATGTACTCGACCATTTTATAGCCCCATTAAAGTTGTTTGCAGTCACTAATTAAGCATGCCATTTTAATCATAACTCTGACATGTTAAATAAGTTATTGTGAAGGTGTTATAGAAATGTCCGTATACATGCATATCAAATATTAGGCTACATCTAAATAACTTATCGTTGACATGGATCTTCCAACCAAACAAATCAAACTACGACTTTAATGATGACTTCACGATAGGCACCCAATCATGCAATAATGTCGTAAAATATCTGCTGCATCATATTTTAAAAAATCCTTCTTAACCTCACTTGCCTTGCTCGTCCTGATTCCAGAGCTGCGGTTCCAGCGAGATCTGCATCGCGAAAAGTACAGGCCAAAGGAATCTATTTGGGAGCGAGGGTCGTTCGAGGTACCAACTGGAACTACAAGAACCAAGATGGTAGATATTACTAATGCATGAATTACTGGCAATATTACTGGTTCATCAATAATAGTGCGAATTATTTATTATTTGTAAAGTTGTGTGATACATAATGATGTAGCGCCTGTTGCTGTTTAAGTATGACAAAAACCGTAACCCGAGAATTCTAGGCATCACAACGTATGTTTCCGACCAAACAGATGAGCATTTAGTTTGAGGTGGAATTGATATTTAGTCCCTTCTTAGTTTTTACCGCATTAAAAAAGAGAACGATTATAAAGACAAGCAAATCTATATGCTGCGTGATGCGAGGGCAAGCCGGACAATAGAACTGTAGGCATACAACAAGAAAGAACTCTCCACCACATGCAAGAGCTCGAGATACATGACTTAGCCAAAAGAGGTCACAGAAATTCGGAATGGATGACAGAGGAGGCATTGAATAGTTCACTAGAGTATCTTATGTAATCAAGGGATTCAAGGAAAGAATTCACGTTTGAAAACTGAATAAAATATCAATTGAGGCTTCATCATATGTTGTTCCAAAAGGAGTTGCATTTTTTTTGTAAGTAATTGCCAGTAATTTTCATCTCCTTGATTACGCACAGTGTTATATTTTTGTAAGTATTGCCAGTAATTTTCATCTCCTTGATTACGCACAGTGTTATATCTCTGAAGAGCCCACTCATCTTGGTAGGGAATTAATGAGTGAGTTGGAAGACCAGTATTCTCTTAGGCAGGCGAGGACGAATCGTTCAATTAACTTTGATATCAAGGAAAGATTGGAAATTGATAGGTCATTTGGTGGGATTTTCTTTTCGAGATGTTGAGAACAGGGTGTGATAATTTGGGAGATTCAATCAATCGATCAATCAATCAGTGTTTCATTCAGTAATGCAGCATAGATCATGATACAAATGCTTTGAGTAATAACAGACAGTAGGTCTACTGTTGCTGATCAGTAAGGGAGACTCAAATAAGGACTGTGTAGCCCCGCTAGTTAGAGTGCCACCCCCACATTAAGTAGAATTCTAGAAAGTCAGATGACCGTACATCGGTAGATCGATAGTTTTAGCTATTAAATTTTAGCTAGATTGGAGGGAGGCGGCGGAGGTGATAAAAACGACGAGGGTGTGGTTCACCATGCATGCACCGCGTGATCAGCATGTTGACTATGAAATGACAATCGTTTTAAGTGAAATGGTTTTTCTTTCTGGTTGCTTTTCTTATTACTAGATTTGAATCGTACCCGCATTGTGATCAATAACAACAGTTGCTATCGTTATGGTACGCAAAAATATTTTTATGAATAGGCCAACAAGTTCAGTTAACGCGACCATCGATTAGGATCAGTCTGATATAGTACGTTTATAATGTATTTTGAACTAAAGTCGCCTCTATAGACAACGTCATTTTACCCTCTTTTATTTAACTTGACTTGCGTAAAGTTTGCCCCGGTTGTCGGACCGTCAGTCGGACATGTTTCAACTCTTTTCAGGCATGTTCCCGTCGACATTAGGGTATTGGGTATCTACCAGATAAAAGAGGGTCCCTAAAAGCCCATGTTTTTACTTTAACTTGTTCTAAAATGCCGCGGTAAACTAGATTTTTTTCAGCTTTGCCTCATGAGAAACTAGCGCCTAAATGCAGTGCAGCCATAATTAACTGATACTTCTTATTGCTACGACCCTATTGGAGGTCATTCAAACGCCTCTATGTTATTGGATAATCACAATAAGCTACTACATGATAAGTTTCTGTATCCTTGCTAACATTCTAAGAATTCCATTCGCGTGACAGGTGGAGCTGACAAGAAGGGTGTGGTTAAGTCAGTCGGTGGATCAAGCGATGCTGACTCGTGGCGCAGCTGGATCAAGGTCAGTTGGGATAGCGGCGGTGCAAACGACTACCGTAGAGGTCACGATGGAAAAATGGACGTCAAATGTATCAAGATCACCACAGGGGAGACTTACTACGTTGACCACTTGGCATGCTTAGGTAAATGTCACTCAGTCCATGTAATAACATAAATTCATTCAGTGCAATGTCCGTTTACACAATGTGGACTTATGTTTATGTCGTCTTCTTTTCACATCCATTAAATCAGAAAATAACACGCCAAAGAATTACCGCAATGTTAAGCTATTCGAGTAGTCTACTGGGTCACCTTGCATGTTCGAAAATAACTCTGTCTATGTAACTAGTTTCAAATTGCTCGCATCAGCAGGCAATATCCTTTGACATACCGCACGACGCGCGCACGTGCGACTATAGTGCAATCGAATGTAGGCTATGCTAGTATATTTAAAGTTGCACGTCTTATTATATTCAACCCATGTTCAGCCAGCCTCAACCAATCAAGCATCAAGACGCAAAATTTAATAAACCAGCCTACTTGGACTCCAACTAAATACCAACGCTTTCATACACACGCTTACAGTGACATGTAAAGAAAACAATTTAGCTATGATGTAGTCATATTGCCCTAGATCATTATTAAGATGAAAATTTGAGTTTCTTTGATTATGTTTTGTATTCGCCATTTCATGATGTCTGTAATTAACTACCCTCAATTTTAGATGTTCACTGTCAGTTTCTCCGCTAGAAAATGGCAAGAAATATAGATGCTCTCGTCGTACACCGCAATTTAAATCCAGTTTCTTAAAATGAGTGCACTTTTAAAATGAATTGAACTAGTAGGTTATAATTTCGTGTGGCACAGTGGCCGATCGGTTAGAGCAGTCATCCCGTAACGCTCAGTGTGCGCTGAGTGAGCGGGTTCGACCCTCGTCTGGGGAGTCACTGTGTAGGGATCTTGAGCAAGTCCTTCGCGCACAATTGATCTGAAGTACAACTGCAATTGAGGCGTTTGTGCTCACTTTTGAGCAAAACTGTTGGAAGAAGGGCCGTATCAAATTTCGGTAATAAATTAATTAATTAATTAAATAATTATTTCTGTTGTATACAATTCAGTACACACAGTCGTTCTATTTCTAATTTAGCTGCATACGACGATAGTGTTTTCTGCACTGGAGACAGAGTCAAGTTAAACGAGAGTCAGTTGTTGGAGTCTTATAAAGATGTGCTATCAGAGGTAATACCACGATCTTGCAGAATACAACATACGTATCTTGTTTATTTAAGAAACCTCAAGCTGTATTTTGAGTATAAACAAATCTCTGTGACAAAGAATAGTTTTACGAGCCAGCGTGTTTTCTTTTGGTATGAATCTATTGTTGGTTGTGGGTCGTAGAGAGCAAAAACAGTTTCCAACGGATGCAATTGATGTAATAATATGCTGGATTGCTGCTGCTGGTTCATAGCTGCACTGCTGAACTTTTTTTGGCCCCATCGTTACAAATCCTAAATCAAATTGTCCGAATGCATTCAAAATTGCAGTTCTCAATGTTTGCAGATTTATGTATGGTAAAGAATGGCATTATAATGGATCTGTAACGTCATACTGATATAGAAGTGGAACTTCTGTTCCGTTCTATAAAGTCATTATTTAGGATTATAGGAAGGTCTGCGTGATAAATTTTCTGGAGTCGAATTCGTCATAATGTCACAGTTTCATTTATGGTCACAACTTACACATCTTACAAATTGAGGAGGTTCTACTTATGAATTGATTTCATGCCTATCTGTACAACAAAGTTTCTAGGAAAAGTTGGAGTAGTAATTGTGGACAAAGACAGTCGCCAATTGTACGTTCAATATGCAGGGGTTGACGGCGCCTACCGTATGTCACCAAACTACATAACAAAGGTAAATAAAGACACTGTTTGGTTTCATATTTAGTTCATAGACAAAGTTGCTTGAATTCGCACTTACTTTTCATGCTAAACATGCACATGCATGTAAGTTACATGGTAAATGACTTAATGAACGAACCATGCTGCGTGATATTGTGTCTTCAGCAAATAAAATGTCTCCTTTTGAGTCAGTGCATGTTTGAAGTTATTTTCCATAAGCCTCTCAATGTGCTTTACATATTTTAGATTGATCCTGATCTATTGCCCGATGTTTTAGAGACGTCATCATACGTTGTTGCATCGTAGACCTATAGTAGGTCTAACTACACGTATGTCGTGTTAAAATAATCAAACATGGGAAATGATGTGATAATTGGAATAAGCAAGTCCACTGAGAGAGGGGAACGGGGGGGGGGAATAACCCGGGCCCTTACCCAGAAAAAAGATAAACGGGGCACCACCCGGTCTTTGATTATTTGTAAACTTTTTCTGTAGGCCCTAATTGTTAGCAAATTTATTAACAAAACACATTTGGTTTTAATGACTAGATTTCTATTTCTTTCTACTCTAGTATTCTCAATTCAGTCTTAAGAGAGCCTTTCTGGCCTTTTTGGTTCCAAAGGATCAATAATTGAATCGAAATTTAAAGTTTTACTAACTCCGCTTCAATGGCTAATGTTGCCAATCCATTGAATCTGGTTCGATACATTGTTGCCCGCTGATAGTTTTTGACTCGTTTAAATACACAAAATGATCTATCTGCACTTGTAACGGAAGCTGGAAGACAAAAAGTCCTCATGGCAACAATTAAATATGAGAAGAGATTCTGTAGCGAGATTTCATGCAGTTTACAACTGAAAAGGTTGAAACATTTTTGAGCCAATATTTTCCTGGCGAATTCGTTTCCATGAGTCAACTTCGTCTATTAAATTGTTGCAAATGTCGGTCGAGTAACTTTCACGAAAGTTGTCATAAACGACCATGTAGTCATAATCTTCTTGGAAAAACTTTCACAAAATTCGAATTTGTTGCAAAGACTTGACACTGCAACAAAACGTTTTTTTAAGTCCATTTACTACGGATTCAGTAATCGAATAAAATATTCCATCTCTGAATTCATCCCTTGCAGACTTTACAAGTAAAACTGTTTCAACAACTGCCTCATGTGAGTTTAATGCTTGGGATTTTGGAACATTTTCTTGTACTGTGTATTACAGCATACTGTCAATCAGTCTTTTATACAAACTCGAGAACATTGTACCGGGCCCTCACTTTGCTCTCGACGGGCCTGGGAATAAGTATGTAAAAAATCTTCTAATATGTGCTATGTAATATCTTGGAGAATCCACAGGCCCCGCTTACTGAACGACTTCAATATAAATGATTTTTCTAGGTTTGCAATTTATTAATTGCGACAAATAAAACAGCTTCTAGTGTAGTAGCAAGCTACTTATAAGACCATTAAGAGGCTCTTTTCAGTAAATCATTGTTGGACAATTAATCCACACAATTCAAATGCAAATGGTCTACTACTCTCGCCCGAGTCGAGGTTCCGTGGAGATCACTCGACCGAGAACCTGCTGGTCCTATTACTGTCAGGTATTTACAGTGCCATTGACCGCTCTGATGTATCCTCTTTGCGTTGATGTCAGCGCCGCCTTTTGATTCAGAGGCTCATGACGTCCTCTTGCTTCGCTTTTTTCTGACATTGAATGCCAACCACTAGGGGTCGCTCTGTTTGTACTAGTCGAACGCACCTCTTGGCTTATTTTTGGGTGGCCAAGGTCCAGCTGGGTTCCTGCACCCAAGGGTCTATTTTGGCCCTCTACTGTACATTTGATCAAATTCTCAATTCGGAGTGTTCCGCTCTTCCAGTGGGAACCGAAATCATATTCATGCTGGTGACATTCAGACATCTTGAACATGGTTCTGCCTGTCAAGCGATCTGCCTCGTTCAACCCATGCAAATAACTCTTGGTTCACTACAGTTCTGGATGTCGAGCTATCGGCTCCAACTAAACCATGTCAAACCTGAATTTATCTAGTTTGGGAAACGGCAACAACTGGCCAAGATTGACTTATGAGCACTTTTCCTTATTTACTTTCGCTACATCAGTGCGCCCCTCGGGATCCTTCATGACCAGGAGCTCGTTTTTTGCCCAGCATGCTAACTCGGTAACTCGCAATTGTTTCACTGTTTGCGACAGAAAGAAAGTTTAAATTTATACGTTCACCTGTTGTGAGCCACAGACGCTGATCTTATATCGGGTATGATGTCGAACTCTTTTGGATCACAGATTACTGGTTGAAGGCGATTGGTAATGCGCTGCAGCAAGCCTGCAAAGGCGACGTCGCACTCATCGAATCGGCTCAAGATGAAACTGTGTGTGACCGAGAATCAAACCTAAGATGTTTCAGGATTGCCAAGAGAATCTAAACAAGCCCAGTGATGTGTGATATCATTGACATGTCTCAGTTAAGGAAATGACCATGTCTGCGAACCTTGTTCTTTGCATCGACAACAACCCATCAATGGCGAAACGGCTGGTGATCTAATTAGTCCACCAGAGAAATTCAGACTTCGATGAATAGAGCAGTGAAATTTTTTCGTTAACTATGACATTATTTCGGTAGCATAACTGAGGCTGATCTTGTATCGCGGTTATGATGTTGTCGAACTCTTCTAATCACTTGCCCCACGAGCAGAAGAGTTGATGACTGATGGAAGGCGAATGATTAAAAACTTGGGTTTGGGCAGCGGCTACTGCAGACTGTCGAGAAATTAAAAAGTAGCCTGGTGCTATAGTATTGTGATAACTGTTACGTTAAATTATGAAAGAAGAAACATTTTTATCATTTGTTCAGGTGATGACCTTCCGCAAGGGTGATACTGTGATGATATCGGATGATATGCAGGCAGTTGTTCGTCTTCAGTCGGGTCACGGAGAATGGAGTGACGAAATGAAATCGGTAATCGCCTAAATTAATGATTGAATTAGCTCTAAAAATCTGTCTCGAAACCATACAACTCTGGTTACCTCATTTGTCAAGTGTCTAAACTTCCTTATTTCCAATTGAATCTAGCTCACTAATTTATATTCAGCTATGCTCCGCATTTTTATTAATTGAATTCTTACGCCTCATTCCTAAACTTTAAAAAATTAGTCCTTCTCATACCTATTCTCAGTACTTCCAGTCTTATTCTACATTCTTCCTTTAAACTCTTCCTTTGCTCTTCCAGTACCTTGGCTTGGAGGCGGAGGTCGTTGGCACAGACTCGGATGGAGATGTTAAGGTCGCGGTCAATGGACGCACAGTGATTTTCAATCCAGAAGTCTGCACTCTGATTAACAGAGGATCCGGAGATACGGATGATGACAATGATCATGACACGGATGATGACGATGATTATGATGATGATAGTGACAAGAATGACGTCGATGATAACGATGCCGACACGGATGAAGATGACGATAGTAGTGACGATAAAGATGAAGCATCAAGTAGGGCTACAGTTGGTTTTATCACAGTCTCTAATGCTTTAAATTCGTGGCTCCAGTCAAAGATTTGAGTATTTTTCTGTTTAGATACGATTGACAATATTTATCAACTTTAATTCAATGACGCCATAATATCATAATTCATTGACTAATTTATATAACAGTCTCTACTAAATTTATTAACAATAGCCTAGACTAAAAATTTTTTGATATTTATAGTATTTTGTCGAAGTCGGATTCAATTACTATTTTTTTATGCTGGCGTGTTGAATTCCGGCGACATATAAATAGAAGTTACTCACATTTTCTGAGTTGTTTTGCCACAGATTTGGGTGTCGACCGTTTTAATCTCGCTGTCCTGTCGTCGATTCTCGAAGAGGCAATAGCTACCAAATTACTAACAACGGACAATTTGGTTTCATTGGCGGGCGAGGGGAACCTCGATGCAGTGAAATCAATCATTAAGTACCACCCCAATCAGGTAAAAAAAACATCTGGGTAATTCGCTCACCACAATTTCTGAGGCGGGGTAAACGAACTTACTCCTCAAGTTGAGTTGAGGATCAACTCGATTTAATTGTCTTTGCGAACGACAAAAGCGGGTTCGCTTGATGACAGATAGAATTATATCCATTAAGTTGTCTACAGAAAAGTCTTTTCAAATCTATATAGTGCATGGAGTTCGCGCTCAGCCAGTTGCAAGCGTCGTATAGCCATAGAATCTCCTAGAAATACTTTACCAAATATAAAGAGCAAGTCTCACTACAGTAATTTACGATGTTATCAAGAAAAGAAAATGTTATTCTTTTGCATTATCGGCTCAAGAGGCTAAGCGATGAAAGCGAGCGCATATCGCCACACCTAAGTCGATTTTTTCTGCAGCAGCGCCCAATCTTTTAACGCAGATCAATTGAATAACTGGGTTGATAGAGGCACAATGTCAGGAAACGGTAAGACTGCTACGGGGCAGAGTTAGCCTAATGATGATCACGACACGGTGGCGGTGGCTACCTTATTGCAATGGTTGTTGTGTGATGATTGTGGTGATATTAATGTTGGGTCGGTAGTGATGATATAATTGTAGTTGAAATTAGTAACTTCTATAGCGCTGGTATTTAATGCGCACGACATCCACAGATGGCACACTAAAGTTCATCAAACATGAAGAGGAGCGCCTATAGCAAAGTGAAAGCCAAGTGAATTTATTAACTTCCTATGGAATATTTTATTTGACTGAAATGCATATTGTCAAAATTAAAAGCATTAGTAATTGTTTGAGTTCAAAATGAAGTAAGGTCAATTATACAATTTTAAATCCAAATGACCAACAAATTATTTAATGTGAAACAAATGACTCGACTCAATGCAACATACTGTGGAGGTTGTTTTCAAATACACGGCAGGTTTTCGAGTATTTACTAGTAGGACCTAAGGTTTTTCACCTAGCACCAGATTCTTTGTGGTTAACAGGAAATCGTTGTCTTAGGACCCGTAGCTAAGGTACTTTAATACGACATGACTTCTGAAACGCCTGATGTGTTCGCAACTATCGACCTAAGAATTACTACTTCTAAGATAAGGTTCTCGTTCATTTCGGAGCATTCATTTCGGAGCATTCATTTCGGAGCATTCATTTCGGAGCATTTTAGAAACTACACTAACCCTAATTCTTACCATAAAAGACCCTCGCGATGCTTAACCTGACCCTATCGGATATGCGACGTAATGAATTGCGACGATATGAACTGTGACGAAATGAACGGTCACCCTAAGATAATACCTTGGAATCTTTGAGGGCTCCACGACAGTTTTACTCGTCTTTTACTTTCTTTCATTCTATACATCTCTCTATCTCTCTTTATCACTCACTCACTGCCTCTATTCCTGAGATGAGATTTGGATTCTTTGAGGGCTCCAAGACAGTTTCGCTCGTCTTCTTCTTCTTTATCTCTTTCATATCTCTTTCTCTCATTCTCTCTCTCGCTCTCTCTCTCTCTCCCTCTCTCTCGTCATTCTCTCACTACATGTACCTCTATTTCTGAGATGATACTCTGGATTCTTTGAGGACTTTGCTGCAGTTTTTAACTTCTTATTTGCCTCTCTCTTCAATTATCACTCACAACTATGTCACTCTGTATCAAAGTAGACATGAACGTTCGTTTTCGAAATTGCACTCAATTAATCCGCTTCCCTGGCACGGTTGACGTATCAACAGTTCCTACATTATAGGCCCTACCTGCTCTAAGACTGAGTGAACCTAATAGGATTCCTTGATATGACCATGATTATGTTAATCGATTCCTGTTTAATACTCATACAATTACTACATGTAGATTATAATCAAAGACCCTTAGTGATAATTTATGAAAATCTCAGCCAATTTATCTATGAGTTTCACAACGAAACGCCAGCTGCGAATATTCTGGAAGCTAATAGGAACTCTGCTGCGTCATCAGCGAGAGCACATCATCGCCTAGAGCACTTGGTTTCGCTAACGATCCCCACGGTCACTGGGCTTCTGGCACGCACCGCTGAAGCTATTTTGATTGATCAATTAACTTACGAGTAAAGCTAGATAAATATATATATAGTTATATATGTAATATATATTGTATGAATATAAAATTGCTTATATAATATTATTATAATATTATTATATAAGAAATTTAATCAACTAATCTCAGACGTTAGAATCCACTATAGCTTAAATTGCCAAGAGCACCCGCACATGGCGTAATGATCGATCATATCCTCCTCCTGGAAATCATATCTGAATGTTTATGGCCCAAATCGGACCGTGACGAGTGTCTTAGATCAGACGCGTTATACCTCTTCCTGCTTATTATTTATGTGGGAACTCATACTGCTAGCTTACGCTTGTGTAAAGCAAATGTAACTGTACAGGTCCCATTATATATACAGGATTTGTCGTATGTTGCAGGTTGATACCAAGCACGAGGGCATAACCGCATTGCAGATGGCTTCCCATCAGGGGCACCTGCAGATTGTTACTGCGTTGATCAGTGCGGGTGCTTCAATTGAAAGTCAGGACGAAGATGGGGACAATGCCTTGCACTACGCTACAATTGGGTATGATGTTGATCATAAGTATTAATTAAGCTTTCAGCTAATTTTAATACTACCTTTCCAGACGATGTTTGTCAGTAAAATTGGTTGATCATCTCTTTCATTATTTTCGGTGCCGTTTTGAGACGAGAAGTGGCAGTTAAGGTAATAATGGCTCTTATGGAGGTCTACAGGAGACGCTCTGGCATTGTAAGCAGGAGTAAACAAGTTTTGATTTCTCCGCGAAAACAGTTTTTTAAAGAAAATTTATTCTTAACTGCCTCGTGTCGAAACCGTCGGAATCTTTGTGAACAGCAAAGTTGCTTGAGTACCTAATTAATGACCTATGTCATTGTTTCTTATTGCCTATAGTTCTGAAATCTCGACGATCTACCGCTGCCAACTCACTTCTGCTGTTAGTCTCTTCTCGTCCTGTTTTCGCTTTGTCCAACATTACGATCCGTATAGAAAAGCTGGCATTGTGATCGTGTCCTATTATTTGGTTTTCGTTTACTCTGTTAAATTCTTTCTTCTTTATAAATACACTAATAATTAATTCACGTGCTTGTGAAGTGCATCTAGTTCCCCTTTGCATGTGTTTTCGTTGTTGCCATTTGCGATTATCAGCCCTTAGGTCGATCGGTTGTTTAACTTGTACAATAGTTTCTACTTAGATTGTGGTTGTTGTTGGTGTCTCTTTGGTTTTCAAACACGTTGTTTTAGAATACATGTTACATTATGATGCGTAAGAGTATGCGATGAGGTGAGCAGGTACTCGGGGCCTTTCCTTTTGTAGATACTTAGTTGGCCAGAGATATTCATGCCCTGAGAACGCGTTAAATTGCTGAAATAGTCAATTTGAAGTGTGTTATAATCATAAAGACGATTGTGCGTGCAAAAGATTGATTTGAAGTGTACTACCGTTTTCTTGTATTTTTAAAGAAAGAACAAACATATGAAAACGTCGAATGATGTCACTGTCAATTTAAATATGTATGCATTGAAAAGTTAGTTATTCGTTAGTAGCAGTAAAGTTTAAGTTAGGTCGCAGGGAATAAAGAGAGGTGACAAACTGTTCCTAAACCTCCTCGAAGTGAATTCATCCATGTCTGGTTCTTGATCATTCGCAATTTGTTAATCGCATATCTGATCTCATCTGGGATAAATCTAATCTGGCATCTGTTTTTATGTTTTGTTAATGGACGATAATGACGATAATAATGATCGTGCTGAGTGTCAATTGCTAACGCTATGGCGGTTTTTCAGTATTGCTGAAGTGGCATTTGATGCTTGGTTTTACAGAGGTCAACCGGAGATTCTGGAGGTATTGGTCAAACAGGAGCCAAGTCTAGTGAACAGCCGACACAACACCGGTTTGACATGTCTGCACGTGACGGTTTGTAGACAAGACCCTGAATGCCTGAAAGTGCTTCTCAAGTGCAACGCCGACGTCAATTTGCAGGAAAGTTGTTCCATTGTCAATTGTTCAAAATCTAACCTTATATTCATGCATGTATAGATAGGCACAATGCAAAAGTCAAACGCTCAGCGAGTGGAAACCTAAATCGTCAGATCTTATAAGCAATAGTGCAACAGATTGGAGGACAGTGGAACACAAGTTAAAGAGCATAAATCGTAAACGCTAAAGAGTGAGTGCTAACGCACACTAAAAAGGTCAATCACAAATATTCAAATTTATTTTATTATTTTCCAGCCATGTTAGATCTTCCTTTTGTGCGGGGGTTAAAGCTAAGGAAACAAGTCAGTGAATTAGATGAAATAGGAATAGGCTTGTGGAGTCACGAGAAATCTGTAAAACTAAAAATAATATGTTTTGGTCTCGTTGAACCACTCAGTCAATCAAGCAAATAAAAATTAGTTTTTAGGTGAAAAGTAGACGCAGATGCATCTTAGAAATATAGCAAAAAGTTCAGTAATTTTCACGTTCAAATCCATCGTACTGTGAAGCTTACCGAGTTATGCATTACGTGAATGCAGTTTGTGAAGAATGCTAAAGAAAGATAAATTGCAAACTAGAACTTGTGATTACATCTCGCATCTCTATTTTGTAGAATTCTTATCTAGACCAGATGATTGCCTGACGTAGACATGTGTAGATCTATTTTCGAATTGTTGTCATTCATTGTCATTGATTAGATTTTAATATAACCATTGAAACTGAGGAAATGCATGAAGCATCCTTCCATTCACCATAACTAGGAGTCAATATATTATAGTCTCAAAGAGATGAGAAAGGTGAACTGAGATGTGATGTTACGCTCAGCCAAAGATATATTGCTTGAAACTGCTAGATTGGTTATCGACTGCAGTAATTTTGATTAAAGTCCAGTCCAGGAAGAAGACAATCTCATATGGCTGACAAACTAACTGACGTTACAAGAAATCAGTTGGTTGAGCGAAGGAAATTCTAGAGCGTATAAGAAGGTTAGAAGCTTCTAAGCAAAAAATTTGCCTTGAGAGATAAGTCAAACCCTGACAAAGTAAAACGACTGAAATGACGAATTCATTCAAATTAAAAAATTCCTGGAAGACAGTCCATTCGTATCCTTTAACTAAAACTTGAGCTCGGCCCAATGAAGAATTCTAGAATGGGACGTTCATTTAAGATCATTTTCACGAGGAAGAGTTATTTCTCCTCTACCCAAACACTTCGAAGTAGCGGATGAAGTAGGAGGAGGACAACCCTCACAAGAAAATCCAAATTTTGCAACGATTATACTGAGAGATGCAAATACAAGGAAGCAGAGAATTGGAAGTGGTGTTTACTCTACACCCAAAATACGAATGAGCACCGGTCAAACACAGGCCTAATACTTTTGCACCGACTGTTACTTATAAGCATGGCAGATAAGCAGGCACATGAAATGCGACATGACCTTAGATACTCATCTGTTTAACTTTATCTGATCGTGTCCCGCAGGATACAGATGGAGATACGGCTCTGCATGTCGCATTGGGAATGCCAGATATTGAGATCCAATACATGTTGATTGGTCACCCAAAGGCAGACTTTAATCTGATGAACAGAAAAGGGTGCAATGTCATCCACACAGCAACCGTGGAGAACAATGTCAGGTAAACTCGTGGTATCTTCATCAGTGGAGATTTCTTGCTAATCTTTCCGGTATGTCTTTCCGGTATGTCTTTCCGGTATGTCTTTCCGGTATATGTCGCTAATTATCTGTACGTGTTTCTAACAGAAATGATAATGACGCTATTTTCCTCGAAAAGCCCTTAATTGCAGTTCTTCAGTGCTATTCATTTAAGCAGCAGGAGTCATTAGTGTTCCTAGAGCAAGAGTCAACGTTCTTTTAAGTACAAATAGAGTAGGCCTCCCATGCATCGTGTTTATTTGGTTGAAACAACAATCAATCTCTATATATAAAAGGAAGATTATGTGCGTTTGTCCGGCCGTGTATTTGCAGAGTCTTAGAGCTATTGATTCTAAACCTACGCTGTTAGCTCGGGTAACACCTGGGACACGCAGCCAAGGGTCTGGTGAACCCCAGCGGCCGTCCTCTTCCTGGTCTCCAGGGCCAAAAACCTGTCTCAGAACCCTCCCAAGGAAAGTTTCCTTCTCAGTCGCCAGGAGCGTGTCCACGAAACGCATGATATCTGTCTGTCACACCTCTTCTTCTTTTACACCGTCATGAATGAATGGACGGTTTGGCAGATATCGTACAGATATTAGGTCTTTCTGTTTATGCATTTGCATACTTTTACAGCTGTTGACTCGGAACCTTCGCCGTTCGCTCGTGGAACAGCTGGGACAACCAGTAGAGGGGTTAGTGAAGTCCATGGCTGCCCTCTTCCTGCTCTCCAGGGCCAAAACCTGTCTCAACCCGTGCAACGCCCGGTTCCCCAGCTAGTACAGTATAATTAAGTCAGACAATTTGTCGATCAAATCTACCAGTAGCCGTATACCGAGAGGATATCAAAAGTAATGGGCCTTTGGTTTACAAGTTGCTTAAGAATGATTTGTCGGTGAGCAAGGCATCAGCCAGAAGTAAGTTGCATTACAAAGGTATAATAAAATTAAAATAGTTTCCGTATCAAGGCAACTTCAAATTTACCTTTGAGCAAATGGTGGCGAATTTTGACAAAATTTAATATTGCAAGAGTTATAAATGGTTCTATGTGCTTTAAAATTTGGTAGCCAATTATTTATGAATATATTTAGGTTCTTAGATTCTGAGATAATTATTTTCAGCCTCGATGGTTAACAACTTTAATATGGAATAATATAAATAGATCGCTATCCAGACGGTTTTGTGTGTTGTGGCTTCCAAGTGGTTTCAAGCTTTAATAGCCTACGTGTAACAATTATCGTAAGGGGCGTTCAGTGGTACTAGGCCTAATTAGGCTCAAAATTACTAGGCGTCTCAACCAAAGTATTCTAAGATTTGGACTATCGGTTTATGCTGTATTTATTCATTCACTCGTCTTAAAATTTATTCTAGCGCCCCCTCAAGAAGTCTACGCGGAGGGGTTCCCATTCCAACCTTGGCGATACAAATCATTCTGAAGCAACGTGTAAACCAAAGGCCCATAACTTTTTGGCAACAGTCACATTTCAAAGAGGGTGTGTTCCTGGTGTTACAGTTCAAAGATGTTGTTTATGAATCTGAAATGTCGTACTTTAGTCAAGCAAGCATGCAAATGTAAAGACGTTGAAGTCTACCACATTGAAGTGTCGCAGTAAAGACGCATACTTTTCGTTTTGTACCTTTAGTGCCCTGACAAAGTTGATTCAGAAGACTCCGAATCTCGTCGATGTCGCAAACTCAGAGGGATTAACGGCTCTTCATATCGCAAGCGTCAACGCATACAGACACATCGCAGACGTTCTTATCAGCATGGTCAGATCATGTGAAATAATTGCAATCTTGATGCGCATTTCTAACGTGTTCGTCTTTGTAAACTATTGGATGCTTCAAGCATAAATTAAACTAGAGTATGACATGTTTGTGTGTATGTTTGTGTATGTATGTATGCTTGTATGTATGTTTGTATGTATGTATGTATGTATGCATGAATGTATGTGTATTTATGTATGTATGTATGTATGTATGTATATATGTGTGCTTATGTATGTATGTATGTATGTATTTATGTATGTATGTATGCATGTATGTATGTGTGTGTTTATGTATGTATGTGTGCTAATGTATGTATGTATGCGTGTATGTATGTATGTATGTATGTTTGTAGGTATGTATGTAAGTATGTATGTAGACTATGTATGTATGCATGTATGTATGCATGAATGCATGTGTGTTTATGTATGTATGTATTTATGTATGTATGTATGCATGTATGTATGTGTGTGTTTATGTATGTATGTGTGTTTATGCATATATGTATGTATGCATGTATGTTTGTATGTATGTATGTGTATAATGTATGTATTAAATGTTTTTGTGTGTATGTGTGTGTGCGTGCGCGTGTGCGTGCATGCGTACGTGAACGTATTGCTTCGATGGGAGAGCGTGACAAAGATTGCGTAGCGGTTGTATGTCGAGTGCTTAGTTAATAAGTTGTAAGATATAATTATGCGTTACTTTATGACTTAACAGATTGGAGTTATATGTTGATGCCCAATGGTTAGCTTATTTAGATGATTTTTAGGGCAAGGCCGATATAAACGTAAGTGTCAGAGGGAATTACACCCCACTCCAGATGGCAATCGACAAGGACCGTTTTTCCATGATTGATTTTCTCGTCAGCAGAGGTAGGAATAACGGATAGATAGTACTTTGAAACTCTGGGTAGCATAGTTTGAAAGCGATTGTCTGTCAGCATTGAAACCGTTCTAACCGTATTCAATTAAAAATGGTTAGAAGGGTTAAAAGTACAAACAGAGAAATTGGTTAAAGCCCTCGGAATTACATATCATAACAAAGCTAATCAGTTAGCTTCATCGACCTTACTCCTCCGGTTGACCTCCCCGGATTTTGACCTGGCACCAGAACGAAGAAGAAAGTTTAGCTGTTGCTAACTTGATTTGTCATACCCAAGGTGTTCATGCTAGTCTTTCTAACCAGCTTAATCATGGGTGCTGAGAAATTTTCAAAAAATCACTTTACAGTACTCAGGCTATACGACGTACATGTACAGCATGAAATTATTTTCCTTGACTTCAGGTGCTGACCTTAATGCCCAAGACAGAGACGGAGATACTGCTTTGCATCTGGCGGCCAGGTCCCTCCGGCAGACAAATGCCTTTTCGATTTTGAATGCCTTTCGAAAAGAGAAGAAACCCAAGGATCTAGACGACGCTCCAGCCATTGCAAAGGTAATAGAGGTCTTAGATAACTATCTGGATTATACTGTCTCGCAAATCGATGAAACGAAAGATAATCATTGACAAGTAAACTCTTGAATTATTCGGTTGCAGTGGTTTGCATACTTTTCAATTTAATTACACATTTTTTTAGTTATTTTTAATTTTATTTATTATTTACGTATGAATGATTCTTTTGGAACGAATGATTAATTGAACAGTATAAATTACTAATTTCTGATAGAATAGACTTTGTCATACTGCCATTTGCAGACATCCGACTTAGAGAGTGATAAGGGGCGACAAATTCCTCCCCATCCCACCTTGCCACAAGTGCACGTAAGTCTTCCACACACACACCCAATCTCTGCAAGCTTTGTCCTCTCTCAGCCCCATCCCGCAGGCTTTTGAGATTTCTTCCCAGCCTCCACCCCATTCTCACAGAATTACATCACATTTCCCGCAACATGTTTTCACCGAGCAACATGAAAGACACATTTATAACTTGGATAGTTGCTTGTGTTGTTGGTTTAATTAATAAGACATAGACGACGCAAAAGCAGACTAGAAATAGTGGTAATCATCATCATCACCATCATCAGCAGCATCATCATCATCATCGTCGCTTTTGGGCAATCATTTTTTCTACTTTGAAAGCCCTTCAAACCACTCTTAAATCACGTTTATTTAAACTTTCTCTGACTCTGGAAATATTGACATTGTTTCGGTACTCCTGAGGAGCGGAATTTGCTCTCCCAAACTCCTAAACATCCTTGCTATGACCATACATGCCTGGATGCTTATGCCTCTCCTGAGGAAAGGTCTCCCATCCATCCTAGATATGTCTATGTCTGACTTTCAATGGTTACAGATCTCTATCAAAGCGGGTGGACTTCGTATTCCTTGGGTGTCGTCGTTTGTGCATCTTGCCGTTTTGGCTTCCTTCCAATGCGGGCACTCTGTCATTCCGGTCCTCTTCCACTTCTTGCCAGGGGTTGCGACTAATGTTCATACTGCAGCCAACTGGTTGTATGCAGCTTGTGGTTTCAGACTTGACGATGAGGCTGTCCGAGTAGCAGCTGGCCTTCCTCATCTTGGACCCATTTTATGTATGCTTGCACATGTGCGTATGAAGCCCTGGTTGCTGCTAAAGGCTAACGTAGACTCTCTGCACCATTGGCCCCGGTCGCATAAGGAATATCAACAATAGATGGCAACCTAAAATCAGCAGTTGTTAGGGATGAGGAGGGCAAAGTGGCTCATGAATAAAATAGATAGTGTGAAAAGATCCACATACTTGTTAAGAGTCACACAAGATTTAGAATACATTATTGAAGGAGGGACGTAAAGCCATAAGATTGGACGTAATCAATTACAGTCGTCCCCCAAAAATGGAACTAGATTGTAGTAATTACAGATAAATTGCACTGGTCACGAAGGTAAAGTATTGGTGATGATTCTACGGAAGAAAATACGGGATTCAGAAGAGACTGAAGTACTGTCCAGCAGATATTGACGTCTAATTGCCTTTCTGTTAATTTAATAATAGGCCCTAAGCCAATCGGAAAATAACTTAATTTTTAATGTCCCCTTTGTTTAAAAATTTGAAATCGAGTATCGATTAATATACAACAATTATATTGAATGTGAATGGTTATTTGGTCAAACTAATCAATTGATTCTTATCACAGATTTATTCAGCGCTTCCATCCTCGTCGCAAAAGCATCGTACATGGGCTGCCATCTGCTGCTTCCTCCTGCAAAATGGAGCTCAAATGGACATAGAGAACGACAGCGGAAAGTCACCCGAAAATTTGATTGGCGATAGCAAGGTCAAACAGATATTCAACAGCTACTCCAGGTAATAGTCTATACCACATGCGTTAATCTTCGTACGCGTCTCTACAAGCGCTTATTGGAAAGTTATTCAGTCTATTAATATTTATTTGCATTATTATTCTGCATTTCTAGACTATTGAGCCTTTCCCACTATAAACTATTAGTTTCGTTTCAATTCTTGATCTGCCTCGCCAAATACTTACCAATTTGAAACAGGTGTTGGCAAAGTACCCGTATGTTACTGGTAGAGTTCTTATAAACGAATTAGAAAAGGAGATACCTGACGAGTCTTTCATTTGTTTATTTACTAGCTTCGGAATCCGGCGTTCGCCCGGGTTGAGACAGGTTTTCCCTGAGCGAACGGCGAAGGTTTCGAATCAATAGCTCTAAAAGTGTGCAAATGCGTACAAAGTACATATCCACCTGAACGACTGTGCAAACGTATATCTACCGAACAAAAGGTGTGGTAGATAGATATCACATGCAGGTGTTTCGGCGAGACACTCCTGGCGACTGAGAAAGAAACTTTCATTGAGGGTCTTGAGACAGGTTTTTGGCCCTGGAAACCAAAAAAGAGGGCTGCAGCGGGTTCAGGAACCCCTCGACTGCGTGCATGAGGTGTTCCCCGAGCCAACGGTGAAGGTTTCGTGTGAATAGCTCTAAAATAATTCCATTCTTCTGGACCAGAAGAATGGAATAAAATACCTCCGCGCCTTCGCAATATCCCAAACTTAAAGTCCTTCAGGCATCACTTAAGAACATGGATTACTGAGCAGGACTTCTAATTGGATTCCTACTTTGCTTATTATGTTTAAATATGTTTAACATGTTTGTTTCTGCTTAACTCCGTTATTATAGTTAAGTTTCATTATCAATCCTTAGCCATTTTGAAATGTTTTTCATTGTGTACATATAGGTGGCCCTACCTAGCGGGACCACGGTCCCTTCTGGGTCTCCTATTGTCTCCTCCAAAATGTTAAACATGCATATTGTCAATTGATGTATCTTGTATCCTGGAGCAATAAACTGATTTGATTGAGTGATTGATTGATTGAAAACTGTGCAAATGCATCGCCGGACAGAGACACACAGACAGACAGAATTCTCTCTTTATTTATAAAGATTATTATTATTATCATTTTTAAAATTATTATTGTTATTGTTATTATTACTGTTATTGTTATTATGATTATAATGATCCATCGTGTTATTATTGACGCTAAGATATCAGGAGATTTATTATGTCTGAGTAACGTTATCATCACTATCCTAATCTCAACTCATTCGCTGTGACAGTCATCCTGTAAAGAGACGCTAGCTAACTCAGTGGGTCTTCGCGGCAATGAACTTTGAATGTGACAGTAATAAAACAATTCAATCAATGTTGGCACGTGATAACTTAATCTAAGTAAGCGATCTGGACTTCGTTACTATAGAATTTCATGGTCATATGCCGACTTTAAAATAAAGAAATATATTTGTTATCAAAATGACAATCATGGACTACGTCCTGAATAGTCCGGCTAAACTATCGACGTTTTCTTAAACGTAATTTGTGATATGCCCTATAATTATATTCTTCATGCTACGAAATTTTGACAGTCTTGTCAAAAAGACATGCAGATTCATTGCACTCTCTCCTGACTTTTTGAGACTTCTAGAGTGCGATTTACAATTTATTCCGCTACTTACATCAACACGAACGATGCAATGAACTTTTAAAACCTTCCCGATGAATTTGAATCTGATCGAGTGTTTTACATCATGCACTTCGAGCAATCAGGAGATGATTGTAAAACACGTAAGATATAAAGATTTATTCTTTCAAATAATTACAGATTGAATTTACTAGTGAGTTGACCTAATCACTTAGTTTGTTCAATAATCCAATTAACCAGTCAGTCAGTTGATTTTAACTTATTTTCTGAATCGATATACACACAGAGGACATCTGAATCGATCTACGCGCAAAGAAAGGACACCTGTTCTGGCCCGCCAACCTGAAACGCAGAGTCATGTTCAGGGTTCTAGACGAAAAGTTCACGTTCCGTCATCTCCTGATGGTTCCAAATGCATGATGTGCTTAACAACGGATTCAGACATGACCTTTTACCCCTGTGGTCATAAGGTCGCCTGCAATCAGTGCAGCAAGCGCATGAAGACGTGCTTCAGCTGCCACGAGAAGATCCAGGAAAAAGTCTGTGGTCCAGGTACTTCATTTTCCTGGCACTAACTGACACTCTATGCCTTATGCATGGAGTATTTGCGGTTGCTTTGTGTTTGGGCTTAGCAGTCATTCTTCCCTTTATTTCCATTCTGCCTCAAAGTTTAGTTATTACAAAGCATCAACCAGCACGGCACCAAACGAAACCGTTACCAGAGACTACCTATGGTCGTGACCGTTTTATCCATTAAGCACAATTATATAGACATAGCATAGGCACTGTGCGTAGGGCCTTCCAACCTTCCAGGAGCTTATTTGACATATTTTGACTAACTGTTTAAAATATGAAAATTATTATTAAGGGTTTTGGTATATGCTAGACTCCTATATCCTAATTAAGTTGCAACTGTTCAGCAGAAGATAAAGATCCAGTTATATATCGTAAACAAAACATTACTAATATATGTGTTATCCGCGTGACTCCTGATGAAGGCGATTAAGGGGACGACAGTTGGGGTCTGGCAGCTGGTAGTTGGGGTCTACGAACTTAGGATTGCTAGAGGCGAACGACGACCTTAAAACGTCCATGGCTATTGTGGATTTGTTTATGTTTCAGCTACAGACACAATTGTTGGAGTAATTCAACAAGGCCAGGAACTGACCTCGAACAACAAGTCTTCGCCAGCAACTCGTCGCCGAAGTATGTTGACCACTGAGACGGTCAACTGTCCACTTTGCAATTCAAGGCTTCGAAACGTCGTCTTCCTTTGTGGCCACACCTGCTGCAAGGAGTGCTCCGAACCGCTGACCAGCTGCCACGTTTGCGCTCAGTTCATCGTCCGAAAGTTATCTCTCATGTAGATGTTATTGTTTACTAAGTTTTAACCACCTATAAATCTTAGTAAACTAAGTCTACGCGATTAATCTTGGCAGAATTTTCTGACGAACAATCTATTTTATAAAATGTTCAGAGTTCTTTACATTGGTTTGAAGAAGACGAACAGGTAACAACGACTGAGAAAGCAAGATAAAGTTAAATTCTCAAGTTCTCGTCCTTAATCAGTTGCAGACTTTCTCCGTCCTAGATTTTAATGACAGATTATCAGCCAGTCTCGCTTCGACTCTTGAAATAAGCCAGTCGGAAACTGGTATTAAACAGACTAATAAGTTAACCGAGAATGGCGCCTCTTTTGACATATGTGGTCTGTAGATAGTCCGAGACTGACGTAGCCTTGTCAATCTGAGTTGTCGCATCAAGGTTGAGCAGATTGTTAAGCTGTCTGATTTAATAGCAGGATTATATCGTGTAGAAGGTTCTTTAAACCGGACTATACTAGACCTACTAAATCCGTGCATGTCGCTTGCCCTCTATACCACTAATGTCTTCGGGTGTCACTGATGTCAGAAGAGGGAGATTTGATAAGGAAACTAGTGCACCGTATGTAGGCCTCCGTCTGTGTTAGAGACTTAGACATCGTCTAGGGTCAGATGAAGATGGCTGGCAAGAGCAGGAGCACCGTTGATGTAACCTACATCAGGCCTTAATACATTGTACATCTGCAGGACCCTTTGCCTCTTTTTGGGTCTTAATATTTACCTTGGTTTCTGTGTAGTTCCTCTTATGTTCTGCTATAAGGAAAAAAATAACATTTGGTGATGGTAGAGACTTGAATTTGAACCCACACGACCTGAGAGAGATTTTGTTCAAACCTTCCACTGCAAAGTTTCGGAGGTGTGCCCGAAGCGGTAGGATGACCTGGGCTGGAGTACCAAAATATCGAACATCTTTCCCGCTCTTGCTTCATCCATAGCCGTGCTCTTTGGGGACTACTTGGTCTGAGAAAACTTCCAGGACGAATAGCCGAAACAACGATTGCGCTTTGATGGAGGTTGACCGGAGCCGGACCAATGACAAACCGCAGTTGATCGCAAGCACAGTGTGACCGAATGATAACAAGTTACTACGGCCATCGAACTCGTTCATCAACTTTACGCCTCTGCGTGTTAATAAATACTGATGCCTGATGATTACATGTAGTTCACAGTTTCCCTTTACAGTCATATACACTTGTTCATTCAACATTCAACCTCGGAATAGTCTCTTTCCATTTTGACGCAGGTAAATTCATAATATTATATATATATATATATATATATATATATGAAAGCTATTGACAGTACCTGCTTTGGTACCCTGGTATTACAACTGTGAACAAATCTAACCATGATTATCGGTTGCTATGAGTCCGATTGCAAAATTCTGCTGGCAGTGAATGATCTTTCGTATTGAAATAGATCGTGTAACTGGCATATTGAAGTGAGGCCGAACGACTCCCTATACATCAGATCTCTATTGCCAGGCCCAGTTGAATAGTCTCAGTAGCGGACGGCTGTTGGGCGGCTGGCTTGGTTGCTACATATACATGTATAATGTGTCTTAATGAGATCCACTGCGCACAGCCGCGCTCACACCTGCTCGGCGTACGAATTGCCCCTTTCCAACCAGCACAGAAAAAACTCACGATAAGGCCGTTGTCAGTGGCTATAGAAGAGAACCCAGACACGAGAATGGAGCCAGTTGAATAAGTCACGACACTCACGATGATACAGTTAGCAAGCCTCCAACCCGAAGTCTTGCGTCAATAAATGTGTAAGAGGGGCCGAATCACTTCGCCACTAAAGCGCTGAGGGAAAATGACGGCTTCAGTGGTTATGTGATAAAGTTTGAGATACCTCGAGATCTCTGGTCTCCAAAATTCCCCGGAGACGCCTAGGCCTACTCACTTCTCTTCTCCATAATAAAGACCACGCAAGATCATGCAACCAAGAACTAAACAATTGAAAATATGAAGAAGCTCCACTGAATAATGATCGGGTGAATTCCAGATTCGCAATAAAACAAATTTGCCTGTTTCACGTCACAGCAGCTACTAGTCCTAATTTTATGAAAGGCATTGTGCAATAATGCATTGTCCCTTTAGAAGGTAATTGATCAATTCAAATTAAATCGGACCAGATTATAGATGAGATATGGCTAGCTTAGAAACTAAAAACTATGCAAATGATGGATTTGCCTTCGTCGAAGCAAGATCACAAGAGATGAGGCTGACGAGTCCGTTTCAGTGCTGAAGATAGACACTTTTTTTTTCTCGAATTATTTGTGGCCTAACATTCAGATTCAGATGGCAAGGACACGCCCAAAAAACGAACCAACAAAGACGGAAGTGCGATTTGTTAGAGTAACTGTAGGCCTATGATATCGCTGTACCACTTTGTTCTTGCGTGCTCAGCTTACTCGTGAGAAGCTCGCTTGACCGGCAAGTATTGGGAGATGAAAAAACGCACGATCATAGATAGGCCTGTTGTCGTTTACGACTCTACAGATAATTTGACAGATGTAAGTATGAATCTACGTGTTTGTACTTATGTGATGACCCCCAACGATTGATAGCACAGTTCTAGAGTAATGTGTCTTTAAAATGGCGTCGCATTTAAAGCATCTATTTCTAGCGATTTAGTGTTTGAAACAGCAGGTTTGTTACGCTTTGACACAGGCTACCCATTGTTCTACATGGAGGATAGGCATAAAGGTCGGGAAAGTTGCGTATTTTGACACCTCAAAGTTTAGTTGTCATTATAAAGTAACTATAAATGGCGCCAATTTTCTAATGCACAATGCATCAGCCAATGCGGCACCAAACGAGACCGCAACCAGGTTAACATCAAAGCTATCAGTCCAAAGCAGAAAGACAGCCTATGATTAGGACCGTTTTATCCACTAAGCATAGTATACACGGTTATAAAAATTATTTTTATGGCTTTTGGTATAATCTCTGCATAACTTTTAAGTCATAATTATGTTATAACAACTACTGTTCACTAGATAAAAGGTCCTGTTATATTTTGATGTAACCAGAGGCGTCTATCCCCCCATATACCGATCAATGACTTCATCGGTATTTAAACCGTCTACACTCTACAATGTCGCGCAATTCACTTTTCTAGTGATATTTAACAGAATACTGTAGCTGACTATCTGTGTTCACGACGACTTAGAGTCTCAGACCATAATACGGACCAGTTACTGTATCCTAATAAAAATCGCACGATCATGTCACTATGGGACAAAGTAGAATCTCTTTCGAAACAGTACGCTGAATACAACCGCCCTATACACATTACGTCCTGGCTAGTTGAATATCACCTCACTATATTCAAAGGTCTCTTCTCATCTCTGCTCCCAATGAAGGCTCTGTCGTTGGACCCACATACATGATACATCTCAATAACTGCTTCAGATCTAGTCTACACCCCTCTCAGTCCCTCAATCTCATGTTCAAATTCTTGCAAACAGCACTAACCTTTTTACTAGAACCTTTCAGGCTCATTATATACAGCCTGAATTGCTTTTAGTCTCCTGGACTTCTGCTAATAGCCTTATCCTAAACTGCTATAAATGGTAAGAAATTATCATTTCCGCCTTGGACACCAGTCACACACCTCCAAATTTGTTATATAACTTGTGTTGAAACTTTAAAAATACTGGATGTCATCCTTCAAGATAAACTCAAACTCACAGCTCACACTGACCATCTCACAGTGACTTGATCCTCTTTCCTTATTTTTTAATCAGAAAACTCATAACCCATGGCCTACTTTCTCTTCCGTTGAAAACGGTGCTCGACACTTTATCACCATCAATTTGTCGCCATCAATTTTTTGCCAGTGCATGTTTTCTCTGTCAATTTTTCGCCGGCACGTTTTTGTCACCATTTCATCGATCCAGCTTCCATTTGAGCCTGATGATTTTCATCAATCCAACTTCAAATTAAGAAGATCTGCTTTAATCGATCCAGCTTGGTTAGAAACTGGAGGGATTAAAATAATCAGGTATAGGCTAAATGGAATCTCGATCGATTAAAACAGATCTTCTTTAATAGAAGCTGGATTGATGAAAATCAACAGGCTGAAATAGAAGCTGAATTTATGAAAATCATCAGGTTTAAATAGAAACTGGATTGATGATAAGGAATTACGTTAAAATGGAAGGTGAATGAGATGAAAAATCCTGTTTAAGTTGATGCTGAATTTATGAAAATCATCAGGCTTAGATGGAAGCTGGATCGATGAAATTGCGAAAAAATTGACGAAACAAAGCTCGTGCTGGCGAAATATTGATGGCGAAAATTTGATGACGAAAATTGATAGCGACAAATTTTTAGAGGAACATTTACCTAGAACCGTTCAAACCATTACTAAAGCCACTACAATTGCCAAACTGTTACGCTAAATGCCTCCCTATTTTTGTGGGTTGTGGGGTCTAACCTTAGCCTCCGATAATAAGCTCCTTGAAGAACTCACAAAAAGAGCTGGCAACCTCGGGCCTGGATCGGGAGCGCCTCTGAGTATTGGTCTTGAAGAGGCCCTATATTATATTAATAGATAGATTAGATTAGATGTCAGTAGGTCACATAGAACAATCCTTCCCAGCAGTCTCTAAACTTTCCAACATAACAGATGCCAAACTTCTTTTCTCCATTTTACACAACCCCAAACATGTTCTTTACCAAATCCTTCCCCCACTCTGTCCTCCATTCACCAATTAAAACCTAGAGCCAACCACGTTCTCCTACCCAGAGACCACTCTCAGTTTATTCCCGGATCATTGTATAATAATATTTACTAGTTTGTTATAAATTCTAGCTACCTTTATTGCTCTACTGCCACTCATGTTAGCATTTCTGCATTTTTTGTCAGATCGCTTTCTGTCCAAATAAACAAATAGCATCGTCATGATTCATAACGTCATCAAATTACGCATTTAGGTGACATCATAACTTAGGCAGTACTGTTGTGTTGCTTCTCTTCAAGTATGTAAGCTGTAAACAATTTTGATGAACAGACGGACCAAATGTTACTCTTTGATGAATCGTAGAATGAACCAGGTTAATGGCTCGCGCATGTTGACACTTTAGAATGAAACCGAATAGCTTAATTGCAAATAATAAAAGAGTAATGGTATAATAAATATGTACAAAATTTGCACCCCACCTAAATCCTCAAATTTGCTTCCCCTATTTCTTAGATGAAACATTTGCTCCAAGACTCCCATGGTGTACACGCCTCTGGATGTAGCAATATAGCACGGGAAATAAAATATTTTTAATAATGTGTAGGGCCTAATCCTTGCGACTTCTGATGAAGGCGATTAATTGGACGACAGTTGAGGTCTGGCATCTGGTAGTTGGGGTCAACGAATGCAAGAGTGATTAGGTCGCTCGACGACGATCTTAAAAGTTAATGGCGTGAACGATGATTAATTACTGATGATGTTTGGGCGTCCTGATGAGAGCACAACCGAGAGAATTTTGGAAGAGTAGTAGACGCTCAATTTGGGCTAAGTAGTGTATGAGAAAAAATTAATTAAAAAAATCAAGCTTAGAGTGAACAAAGGATTGCGAATGCAGGTTTAAAGTCAAGTATGGGTAGAATACGTGGGATCAATACAGCCATTTATGCATTCGTTTTGTATTCATATTTTTTAACAACTTGGTAAACTTAAATATCAGAATAAATATCTAACTTAGTTGATTATTTAATTAATCCAGCAAAGATTAGTTGCTTTAAATTCGTGCCTAAGATTGAAGAATCAACTTTGTTGCAGCATCTTAGTCCGTTTTAGTTTGGATGGTGAATGCTAATAAATATATATACATATACATATATATAATATCCATACATATATAATATAAATCTTGTCTGGACTTTGGTATCATAAGCTCGTTGCTTGCTATGCATGTATACTCACTAAAAATTATTATCTACCTGTTCAGTATAATTACACATATATTTTATTACACTGAATATTTTTGTCGGATAATATTATAAGAAACCATAGGGTTCTACATGAGACTTTAAATTGTAAGATTAGTTGACATTTTTGACTATATGTATAATATGTATTATTATACATTGTGTGGGCTTTTATTTATGATGAAGCTAGTACTGCGTCTTAAGTGCTTGTTGGCCTTGGCCACAAGGAGCGACGCCAACGGGAAACTTTTTTGATGGTGTCAGTGTTGAGTCAAGCACCAGTGAAATGTTCCAGGCCGTCAAAACGATCTATTTCGACGGTGTCAGTGAGGATGCGAAACCCCGAGAGAAGCCCTTTTTTCGTCCAAAGGGAGTGGCCGGCGTCTGTAGAAAGTTCTCGTCTCTTGTTATGTCGCCAGACACTATTAATCGACAGTGAGCGTAAATTCGTTGAGTTGAATTTGAGGTATGCTGCCCGGTAAGAGATTATCCTAGGTCCATTTTATAAGAAATGTTACGTCGGTCTTCGTTAATTAAAAGTGACGTTTTATAGTTTTAGCTTATTAGCTTACATCATGAACTACGTTGGTGATTACTATAAGAGCACGATTCTTTCCGTGTGGATGTATACGTGGCTCCACTTATCAACGCAACTTGGCCCAGACACTCTGAACATCAATGTCATTTGTCTCCAGTCGACGGGAGAGCATCATCCCAGAGTATGAGTACCAAGATTCTTGACTAGAGACTCGTATTGGCACGGGTTTGGAAAGAGGAGACGACGGGCAAATTATTTTAAAATGAATAGTTCTACTTGAATAGCAACAGATGACTGATCACCTTTCCACATTATATTAGACTTCTAGAAAATATTTGCGTGACAAGACTACCGTAACGAAACTGTGGTGCCTATGACTTTTCTAATGTCATATTGTCGTATTTCATTTGAAGTCTAAACATTACAAATTGCGGCATCAAATAAAAACTTGGATACGCGACTGAAGTAGCCTACATGTGTATGTGTATATTGTATAATCACTTCGCAACTCTATCAACACCCCAAACGTCGTATCTTGTTACATGACTATGCAACGGCTATTGAAACAAATCCAAGTCCATATTCTCTTATCCAGTTCACAACACCACCCATTGTAACCATTGCTCATATTTTATCCCCTAACGTATTGCTTCGTTTCCATCAGCTATACCGGTACACCATACGGTAATAATCAAAGAAACTCATTTACTCTAAATGTGTCTATCCATACCAAAATAGTATTTAACCTGCCGCACTTTGTTTCATAGATACCCTGCTCGTGGTTACACAAGATGGAGTTATAGCTAAGTCTGCTTTCAGGAAATTAATCAAGTGCCCATTTCTTTTTGCTGCAATAAATATGATTAACGCAACAGAATATTTGGAACGATACATCATTATAACACAGCTTAAACTTACTTCTCGACTTTTTTTGGATGCCGTCTAGGATGTCATCCCAATTAA
This sequence comes from Bimastos eiseni, assembly GCA_959347315.1. NCBI lineage: Eukaryota > Metazoa > Annelida > Clitellata > Crassiclitellata > Lumbricidae > Bimastos > Bimastos eiseni. The sequence goes on from OY365812.1 coordinate 18,934,588, forward strand.
AATTATTGAAGACGCCAAAATGCTCCGTGCCGAACGTGTAAGGCCTGGGCCTCCAAATCGTTGACGAATCGGGGGCAGGCCTATACGAAGTAGAGCCGTACAGTTTTGTTCGATAAAGTCTACATGGGTTTCTACCAGGTTAGCGCAGGGCGAATAACCGAGCGCATTGCGATCTTTGAGGTTTTCGTGATATATGAGGCTCAGGTGGGTCCATTTGTAGCGATCGATTTCTTCGATCATGAAGAAGTCAATCAACTTGTTGTAGGGTGGTCAGGGCCATCTTATCTAGTAGGCACAGTGCCTAGGGCCTACGAAGTTATCAGAGCCTACGCAATTTTTTTAGACAATCTAAAAAATACAAAAACTGGAAAAAAGAATATTGAGTAGTTGAAAAAGTTTAATCATTAAACTATAACGAAGAAGAAATTGCACACTTATTCAATTCAAAGTTGAAAGTGAGTAACTTTTGAAACAGTTTGATTTGTTAACTTCAAAGTTAGGCTGTGCTACTTGTCACTTGGCCTATATGTTTACATTATAGATGTTAACTTTGCGCCTCTTTGCTTTGACGAAATCACATATCACATCTTCAAATATCATTTCGCGTAATGGTTCGTTCTCGATTGAAAGTAGCGCAAGAGAAGAAAGTCGTCCTCGTCCCATCGTTGACCACAAATATTTATTTATAAGTTTTAGTTTCGAAAAAGAATGCTCATCTTCAGAACTGGTTCCAAAAATCGAACGGCAGAGTAATCAATGCGATAAACATTTCTTTTGTTTTTCGAACTGTCGAACGTGAAGTAACACTCAATAATTCATACTGGAGAAAAACATTATGTATGAAGTCAATGTAATAAAACGTTCTCACAAAGTTCTACACTAATCAACCACAAGAAAATTCATCAGGTAAATCCCAGTACATTGCGTGAGGAACGATTGGAGACAGAACGGACTTGCAGCAAGGACCGTAGAGAACATTGACCCCCTGGCGGTAGAAGAGGTCCATGAAAACTACGGGTCCGTGCAGATCAGAGCATTGCCTATCATTATAGTTGATTTGTAGATTCACCGGATCATTCACAATCTCTTCCGTCCACAGGAAGTTCTTCATCGTTTCCCTAACGAGATCCGCTTCCACATTCACCGACTGAAGACAGGGACAACTGTCAGTCGTCGCTGGTACGATGAAGTTAGGCAACAGAACCCCCAAGCTCACGTTCAACCCTTCGACCAACTCCACCATGCTGACCAACTCCAGCACCAACAGCCACGCACAACACGATAGCTTGTCCAACATCATCACGCACAGTGATCTACCATATAATACGCCTTCCATACTCAACAATTCACTCAGGTGATATTTTGCCTTGCTTTCTCTAATTCACAGCAATCCGTAAACTCAGACGACTCGTGACTTACATCGACCAGCGTTGTCAACATCAGTACTTCATCAATACTTCATTACTTTTACAAAACATCCACCCATCTGTTCCACAGCACGAAACTGCGTGTGACTTCAACGGCAGTCAAGTTAGATGAGGTGAATATTTTTGGTACGCGTGATTTTTTATTTCGTCTCCCACCTACTTAGACTTAGTTCCTCGCGCTCATCCTGCAGCATCGGTCGATAAGATTCCTGCATTTTGTACGGTCTTCTGCAGCCTCCTCGGTGTCTAAAAACTAACATAAACTTATAATAGGCGCCGCTGACTTATTAGAACACGAGTAAGGCAAAGCAAGTCTTGCTGGGCGATTTACGTGTGACCGACATGGACTTACAAAGTAACTCCGACTCAGCGTATAAATTCTAGCGGATGTGAAGTAGGCTCAATTCAATGGCGAAGCCATGTGACTTCCACAATGGCACCATCATGCTCAGTCTATAGAGAGGTGTGTAATCGTAATCGTAATCTCCAAATATATAAAGCGCCACTTGAAAGCCAAGCGCAGAGCACCAGCTTATTCACGTGCGCTGCATCAAATCGGAGGGGCTGTCCAAAGGCTAGGCCGTAGTGGAGTCGAGTCCGGTTTCCAGAAGGTCAGCGGAGGCAGAGTAGCTGTAGAGGAAACAGCAAGACTTAGTTTCAGAGCCACTAAGCATGATGCATGACGTATGCCTCTGAGAAACGTGAGGACAACATCAAAGTCCAAGAAGCAAGTCGGCAGTTGATGTTCAACAATGATTCAAAGCAAATGTTGATGGAACTTGTTGTTTAAATTTCTTTATAACCGATATCGCCACATTCTAATATTGCCTTCTGATTCTAATACTGTATGCTTAGTAGGATATGTTTTATGCAAATAAGGTTTAATTTTGAAAACATTAACTGACATTTTAGTGAAGGTAAAATTAAAATTCTTTAGTTCTTCATTGAAATTTGAGTCAAGATTTAAAGGATTCATATCCCAACTGATCCTATCCTCAACCTTCCAATTCTCCACCAAGATGACACCCACCTAAACAACAACACTAACACCGTCTTTCAATGCCATCAGGCAACCGGACTGGATCTCATATCATTTTTTAAGATAGCCCCTTTGAATCGACGCGGCGCTCCTGGATTATCTGATGCGCTTGATTTTCGAGTAATGTTTTGAAGTTTCAGAATGGTCTGAGTAACCTCACAAAGGCGGTCGAAAAGATTAGTGTTATCAAGTGAATCTAAATCTTAACTGTTATTGAAATGTGCAAATAGATACGCGTGCTTATATCCAAACGCACTATTTTGTCAAGACCAAGAGCATTGTAGGCCTACTTTTCGACTTCATCTCTTTATTAAAATAATTGTTGTTATTATTATCACATATCATATGTTATTGTTTGCTAATAGTAATTATAATCATTTTTATTATTATCATTAATATCCTACTTATGCGTCGCTTTCAATGAAATGACAAAGTCTACCACTGAAACATGTATTAAATAAGCCTGTTTTGTGTAAAATTGTAGCAAATTACGTATGTTACGGAGTGGCTTTGTAAACAAATGTAGCCGTTCACTTTGCACGGCAGTTAAATTAGCACCTCGTGGTCTCGGAACACGTTGCCTTTAATGATTATCTGAGTTTTCGTAAATCTGGCATTTGTGTTGCGCCGTGTTCAATGTACTGTGTGCAGGAAAGTAGTCCTTTGTTTAAAATAGTAGGCTCCCAGTAATAATAGTAATAATACATTCCACTGACAATGATGATAACTACGATCCCAGATAACCACCCACGTCGGTAACACGTCCACAAACTCATCAGTATCCGACGTCTGATCGACGTCTTCCCACTCAGCAGATGTTCAGATATCCGGCGAGTTTTTCAGACGTCGACTTGACATCGGTTTCCGACGTCAATCCGACGTCTCTAATTCACGTCGGCCCGACGGCGTTTTCCGACGTCTTTAATTCACGTCGGTTCAACATCAGTTCTAATATCAAGACAGGGCTTCACAATCAGTTACCGTGCCCAATGCATGGTATCCGCTTGCTTTATCAGTCAAATTTTCCACTGTTACAAATGAAGTGGCCTACAATGATTATAGACAATATCGTTATAGTGTTTAAGCTCAGATGAAGACTTTGTGGAAAGGTAGATTTAGCTCTCACTCAGACTTTATTCAACATCAGTTTAACAATTGTATGAATACACAATATGCAATTTATGGGGTTCAAGAAAACCAGAAAACCCCAAACAGAAAACTAAACGTAAAGGACTTCTCCAATGCTTTGCTCTAAGCAGATTTGGATCTACTCTAATCACATCTTGGCCACAGCTGTTGGGGCAGGTATGTGTTATTTATATAGTAGGCCTAGTCACAATCTAATGTTCATCATCTTTATGCACCCAATGATAGTTTGTAATGTTGAAGTAGAACATAGAAATCTATAATATAGTCATTTTAACTTTATACACAACTCGTTTCAATTCCATTTTATCGTTTCAATAGTAGTCCAATCTTCAGATATAACAGGTAATAATCATAATAAACAGGCATCAATAAAATAACACATTGGAAGCAATAGGAACCCAGTTGGAACAGTCCCAATTTAGCATGGCATGGGAGGAGATTCTTATCGTATTGGTACATAAATACACACGCTTGCACAAATTCAATTTATAGATATTTGTTCTGCAAATAAGTTCTGATGATAAGCCTAGTGCGGGCATTAAAATAAAGGCTATACTTTAACTTACAAAGTATGCATATATCACAGCAATTAACTCACAAGGGTACTCAGGTACAGCTACCTAGGGCAATGTGGCAGTCATAATGTTCTTTATCTTTACGATGATATTATGAGTTCAAAGCGTTCTCAATCTTGATTTATTCTATGAGCATGAACTCTTCCCTGTAGAAATTCTGAGGAGGAGCACTTTGGTGAGAGGCGTCTCAATTTGACTCCTGAAGTCTGGAGGGGCACTTTGGTGAGAAGCGTCTCAATCTTACTCCTGAAGTCTGCTCTCACAAACAATTCCAGTTCTTAATTCACAGGCATCGAAGAGTTGCTGGAGCTTTTGACCATTGCAGATGAAAAGGCAGGCCTGTCACACAGTGTTGATTACGGATGCTTGGAAGTCGAAGATGCCATTTTCGTTCTGATTCCTATCCTTTCCCTTGGATGCACCAGGGACGTGTGTGCGTTTGCAGCCCCGTGTTCTCCCTGTTTGTCGGAGGGAACAGGTCTGTGGGCATTCGGAACAGTCAGCTTCTTGCTTCTCAGTGACTCTTTGCAAGCCATGCTCTGCAAACACTTAGCTATAGGCCTCCAGACAAAATAAAAAAAGAAAACAGCATGTAGATGGCAGCACAAATTAACGAATCATAAATGCTAATCCATAGCCAATCTCGTTGTGGCAATCACGGCACTGGACATATTTGTGAGACCCTGAATCGTGCGTAGGAGCATGTGACCTGCTACGTGATCATGTGGCAGCACTTGGTTCTGTGTTTCTTTCACCAAGAGGATCCCATTGCTGGTATGCCTTTCCTTAACCTATTCCTATGCTTGGGCTCCTTGGATAATTTGTAACTAATTCACGGATATGGATAACTATTAAGACTCGTGAATTAGTGACATCATGACAACTAGTGCTAATCAATGAAAAATATACCATACAATACAACAATAGCTAGGTGGTGCTTGGATGATTTTTATTTTAATGATCTGCTGGTTTTGGTGCTTACTAAGAGAACAGGGATTCAAATAAAAATGCTAGCCAGTAACATAAAAAAGCATGATAATTCCACTACGATGCAATACCGGGCTTTTCCAGCTTTGGGCCCGACCATCTGCAATGGGCTTCACCAAGAGCTATGCCTCCTGCCTAGAAATTCCTCGCCTGCATTTTGCTCTACGTTTAAATCCGTATTTTCAGCCGTTGTCAGTCCAGGAGCATCTGTGAGTAGATATCTTGAAGGGGTGCTTTATTAAGTTCACATTGATTGATTGATTTAGATCTTAATTTTAATGGAGCAAAAGTGAACACATTGTTATTAATAGTAACATGTAAGCTTTATATATCAGAATTATTACCCTCTTCTATGCTGCTGAAATTCAACAATTCCTGCCCTTAGGCCCCACACAGCCATTCCATAGTGATGATATCCGTATTCGCTTCACTGCGAGTCAGTCAGTTTACCACATCTGTGCACAACATAATAAATGCAAAAGTTAGTGAATAGGCAAAGTAACTAAAGTAACAATATCACACACGTCATATTATAAAATTATATCAGATCATCATGTTCCTGATACCAGGCATTTGTGGTGATTGCCCTAGATGGATCTGAAAATTTCTATCTTTTTGATATATATATATATATATATATATATACATAAATATATATAATAATAATTAAAGTAAAAATAAATTAATTTAAAGCTGAGATATCAATTGGGAAACCCGAATAATGATGCAAAAAAGATGTGGCATGGTGGCCGAGCGGTTAGAGCGGTAAGCCAGTAACGCTCAGTGTGCGCTGAGCGAGCGGGTTCGACCCTCGAACCTTGAGCAAGTCCTTCGCACACAATGCTCTGCATTACAACTGCAGTTGCGTCATCGAGACGTGGACGCGCTTTCGAACGCGACTTGTCGTGATAAAGAGCGTTATAAATGCCAAGTTGTATTGTAAATATATATATATATGTTTATATATAATAATTATTACAGTTAAATTAAATTAATTGAAAGCTGAGATTTCAATTGGGAAACCCTAATATTAATGCCAAAAAGAAGGCTACCCAATCATCTTGTTTAAAAACCATGGATATGGAGTCAACAAACTGGAATATCACATCTTATACAAGTGTTGTGCATTCAATATTGCATCTGTGAACAGGGCCGCACCGAGAAAGGGGCCAGCGGGGCCATTGCCCAGGGCACAAATGTGGAAATGGTGCAAATTTCAAGATGGAATAACTTATTATTCCATAAAATGCACTATTGTAAAAATGTGCGGGCGCCAGATTGATGCTAGGCACAGGGCGCAAATACTATTTTCAAAATGTGGGGTGCCAGATTGATGCTGGGCACAGGGCACAATAGCTTGATACGGCCCTGTCAGTGAAGCATTTTGGCTAAGAATTTCTGCACAATTCATCACAAAAAGTCAAAAAATTGTTAAACCTGCATCAATGTCCAATATTTCGAAATCTTGTAAGTCCTCATTATATAATACAATACAAGTATCATTTATAGCGCACCTTAATAAAACAGATCTTACTTATAAAGGACGTGTGTCAGAAAAAGTATTTATGAAGCCTTTAAGCCTGTTTGGTTTAAAGAGTTCATGAAGCATTAATCAATGTACTAATTGCATTAATGACAGATAATTAGAACTTTGTTGTCTTCAATATAGTTAAAATCAACAAACAGACAGCAATGTTTATGAGGCATTGGTCATCATAGACCTACTAATGTATTAGTCACAGTCAATCAGAACATAGTTGTCTTCAATACTGGTTTAAATAATAACAGACTTAGTTCATGAGGCATTAAAATCAACAAACAGCACTGTTTATCAGTAAAGTCAATTAGAAATGGTTGACAGACCCTACCTAGACACCATATGACTATATATTTTCATTACCCAAAGAAATGTTAAAATTTGAATAGTTAGGATACATTTGATTTGAATATAGTGAAAACATGAGTGATATCTACGAGTTATTTACTACTCAAGCAGTAAATGCAATTGTAAATGAGAATCGAACGACAGGTGGAGCAATTATTCATTAAGAAAACAATATAGGCCTACGTTCATGATATGTGCAAAAACAGTTGTTCAATAGTTTCCTCAGATTGCTATGTGCAAATAAAAGTTGTTCGATAGTTTCTTCATATTGTTGTTTATAAAAACGAAAATCAGCAAATCAGCATTTTACCCACCAATCAGCATGACCAATCAGCAATTTCCGATCAGGATTTTACCTGCCCCGATCAGCAAATCAGCAGATCGGAAAATCAGCATTTTACCTGTGCCCTTGCAGTGACTATCGTGACTGCAGTATCGGGCAATGAACTTTTAATGTGTAACTTTGAATAATCGGCAACCATTGAACGCGCCAACCTTCGAGCATTTTACAATCTTAAAGCGAATGTCAAAAGCGCAGATATGGTGGCTGCTAGTAACCGAGGGACTTTACCCGATCCCACTACAGTGATAGACGCCTAGCAGGCAACCACACCGGCAGGTGTGACAACCTGTTTGACTATATAATATGCATTATTATAATCACCCATAATCGGTAGCACTAAACATCGAAAAAATACCGAAAAGCACCAAAAATGACGTACCCGTATAGTTTATCGATACAAGGCTACAGAAGTAATTTCTTTGTGCTTTTCGGTATCTTTCGGCCTTTTCGATGTCTTTTAGGTGTTTAGTGCTAACCCATGTGATCGGTAATGACTATTACGCCTATGAATATTACGCAAAGGATTAAGGATATACAATCAAAATGACGTTTAATTAGGCCCAACGTGACGCTGCTATTTACAGTTATAACGTCTTAGTGATAAATATAAGACAGCGATGTGCATACCTCATTCAGCGCAACTTCACAAAAGAACGATCACGCATGGCATCAACTTAGAATGGTCGGACATTATCCCGCAGATGATTCGCTATCGCTCGGCCACGTGATCCAACTCAAGCAAGCCGCTGCCTCCCGCACTGCCAACGGAGCGGGAATTTTCTGCAGAGTCCTCCTCGTCGGGTTGAAAGTCAAACCTACGAGCACCCTGCTAGATGCCGCGCAACGATGAGTTGCCGATTAAGAAGACGTCAATCTGACGTCGGGCCGCCGAGTAGTGGTTTACTGGGATGCGATGATGATGATGATGATACTAGTAATAAAATATCGCATGATGAAAAATAATCGATAATAATAATAATACGCTTGAGAAACTAGACTCATGCATAGACTAGACATCCTCCAATGCGTTCATCTTCTTTGTAGTTGTTTGCTTTCCGCACCATCGGAATATTGGGTGTTACAATATCCGAAACGTGGCATGAAATTTAGTGGCGAACTCTACGAAGCTATGAAGCATGGACGGTGTTTCACACTGTCACCCTATGTTTGTTTAAGCGTGTTGCGCATCTGATTTGGTGTTTGTTTTGATGTTTAGTTAAGTAATTAAGGTGTTAACAGTTTCATAAGACTGACAGTAATGGGCAGTTAGAGTGTGAACAATAAATGAAGATATAAGATATGAGAGAGTCTGGTTTTGATTTTGAGATAGTTTAGTTGTGGTGAGTCTGTCAAAGAACACAGACGTTATGCTTTATGTTTTCGAAGTCAATGTTAATATGAATGTAGGCCTACTGGAAATGATAACTCGCATGTAGATGCGTTGTGCAGAGAAAACTATGTTTCGAAGCTTTTGGATGATCTGAGGAGTTGGTAAATTACACCAAAAGAAACTAAGTTAACAAGCGGTTGACAATGCCTTCCTTTCATTGGCTGTGTAGATAAAGAAAACCCAGTGCCGTACCAAGGGCGGTGCCAGCGGTGCCGTAGCACAGGGCGCAAATAGAGAATGGGCACAAATTTCAGGATGAAATAACTAAAAATATTCCATAAATTCATTCTTTCTTGAAATATAGTATTAGTTTTATTAAAAACTATAAACTGCACTTACAATTGAAACGTGCAACTAAGAAAGTATTTTGGTGGCAATTAAATCCTGTACATTAAAGTTATAATGGGACATTTCAGTTTTATATTACACTAGCTGAATTATCCGCCTTTGCCCGGGATGTCCTTACAATTAAGTTATCATCCTAGCTTAGTTCTGATCGCAGTTATGGATAAAATACTAAAATACAAGTATGGAACTTTCCGTATAGTCGTCGGTTGCCAGTAGAAACTCTTGAAAGACTAAGTTTAACTTTTCTGTATCTGACTCCCTTTAATTCAGAGGCTTCGCGATGTAGTCGGCCACAATATGATTATTGATTGAAAAAATTATTATTTATTCTTAGCAATAACGACGATCGTGTTCCTTGACGTACATTTCCGACCAATCGGTTAGCTCCCAATCTAGATCGCATCACGTGACGGCGGCCTGGTTGTTATCTTTGTGAGTGGTACCTTTCATAATCAGGCTATTGGCTGAGTTTGAATAGACACCAATAATCATATCGACACCATTGGCTAGACACGAAACAAGAAGGTCCGCACTGCTATAACTAGAATGAATGTGTGTGTGTGTGTGTGTGTGTGAGTGTGTGTGTGTGTGTGTGTAAATAAGTCGTTATTTGGGTGCGTTTGCGTGAAGTTTCAACCAAAAATGAGAAGGGGTAAAACTTTGGGATCGCCAACCCCCATGTTTTCCTTTGGCTGCTAAGAAGATATAGTATTCGTGCATAATTTTGGAGCAATCGGTCGAGTGGATAAAGCGTTTATGGAAGTTACATGGTTAATTCGTTACATACATACGTTTCTCCTTGATGCATAGATTATAATGAATCATTTATCTCTATTTTGTCGCTTGGTGACTTTGGTTTAATATGACATTACTGTTTTCAAAATTTACGCCATCAGTCATTCCCAGTTATCTGCTTTTTACGAAGACATTTAGGGAAACATTGAGATTGGTTTTAATTAACTGACTTCAATAGGCCTACTGTTATTTCTGTAGATCATTATATTAAGTATCTTTTTTAAAATGTTATTATTATCTATCCAAAATGAGTTCTTCGAAAAACTATCTGTCCATTAAAGTTTTTTATATTCGATATTTAGATAGACAACAAAATGTGGGAGCGCCAGATTAAACCTAGGCGCAGGGCGCAATAGTAGCTTGGTACCCTACGGCCCTGAAAGTAAACGATGAAAACGAAAACACGTAATACCCACGCACATGCAGACGCAGGTCCGATTTATGGCCCTTTAGATTTGGAAACTTTACCTGTATGAGGTAGTTTGAGAGCAAGTGGTGCCTTGTAGAATCAATTTAAACTCATACCCTTCACGTAATTAATTAAACTTTCGACTAGAAGAATAGTTATTACTCATCGAGTCCAATAACGAAAATCGAACGCAGGGCAGGAGTCTTCAACGGTAAGTAGGTATATTGTACTTACGCGCGTGTCCTTATACGACTAATAGGGTTTACGTTTATAATGTTACACATCTATGGATTATGGATATTAATAATTATGTCACATTTAGCCCCAGAAAATCTTATCTGCATTGCTAATCTACATATTAAAGAGGAATTTACTAAGATATTATTACGTTAAGCTATCTAACTATCGGGCCATCGTTTTTTTAACTGGTTTCTGTTGATTTGATATTGCAACGGGAAATAAGCTGGTCTCCTTGAAGCGACTTTTCTGTGGCGCTGAGAAATTTCTAAGATTAACACTTTCGTAATAAATTTGAGTTGAACCGCTACCATCATAACGTCACAAAAATATGATGATATGCTATGTCGTTGAAAATATACTGTTACATGAAGCCTAAATGAATCGTCGCTTTTCTTGGATTCCGTGAGACAACAAAAGTGTCAGCGAATGACATAATGATAATAAGATACTAATGACAATAATAATAATGATAATAATAATAATAATAATAATAATAATAATGACAATACTAATAATAATAGTAATAGCGACAATAATAACAAATATAAGCAACAACAATGACATTGATAATGTCATTGTAGTCAGTGTTTCTCGCCAGAGAGAGCTACATTCGGCGTCGAACCGGGCGTAAGCGTGGAGCTCCGTGTTGATAATTATAATAATAATAATAATAATAATAATAATAATAATAATAATAATAATAATAATAATAATAATAATAATAAATAATAATAATAATAATAATAATAACGATAATAATAACTGTATATTTTATTCATAAATTATCATGATCGCAGCTTGTTGACAAACGTTGAGTTATCAGTAGACCTATACATGTAGGCTATTTAGCTGTTTTTGACCAGTTTAATCAGATATGTTTTTTGTACGCTTATGGCAATGTGATAATGTCAACTTAAGCAGTGATGATGAAAGTATGTTGAGCGACTCAAACATAAGAGGTAGGCCTATATCTAAAACAAATGACGTGCCTTGTAGAACCAAGATTTTGTCGATACGGCTGGTTTGGTTCATGTTTGCGAAATGTCAGCAGCCATTAATTTTAATTAAGCTCAGGATTGTCTATGGGTATTTGTCTATGCGTACGGTTCGTCTTCTATAATAAAAATAATTGCGCTTTGTCCAACATGCTTAAGCTCTTCACTGAAGTAAGTCGTTTTATAATTAGGCGGCTGGGACATTGACGTTGCACCTTGGTACACTCACGAAGTATTAAGATGCTTATAGGTGGCCTGTTCACTGTTCAGTGCCCGTACATTTCACGTGATCGAGCGGTGTAAACGGTGCGAACACAAATTCTACGTTTCTTAGTATATTTGACAACAACCGGATCTTAATATTTGTTAGACTCTTTTTACTACTGCTATGGAGATTGACCAGCCTGCTTTGCACCGACCTAACCAACGCTTAGAACGATCAGTCGTTTACCCTTACTCGAATCATAAACACACGTGCTCTTGACAAGTCTTCTATATGAGCCTTCAATTGATGTCCCAATATTATAATTATATATCTACTCTCATTCCCTTTCCTCTGAAACAGTCCTATGCAAACTGTGAACATCGCGTTATGTCAGAAAGCACTTCCTAATGCGTTGACCGGCGTGCTGTTCTGCCACAGATCTGGTTAGGTCTATAGAGGATGCAGTGAAACAATTGTTGTGATGTGTCATTCAACTTTATAAATTCTGTCGATGGACGAACTTACATAATAACAAACCCATAGTCAAATCATGGAGGTTGGACTTCGAGTCGTGAGGGGAAAGGATTGGAAATGGGGAGACCAGGATGGTGGAGAGGGTAGCGTTGGTACGGTGGTGGAGGTCGGTGGTCAAGGAGGAAAGATTTCCAAGAGCACAGTCGTCGTCGTGTGGGATACTGGTGCCAAGGCCAACTACAGAGCCGGTCATCATGGCGCTGACGATCTCAAAGTTTTGGATAACGCCGCTGCAGGTGAGCCCAATATACATGCATAATATTGTGTACATGTGTGTATATTATATTATATTTACATATCAATCAATCAGTCAATCAATCAATATGATAATAATATAGGGCCCCTTCAAGGAATCTACTCAGAGGTGCTCCCGGTCTGACTACGGCTGAAAAAAATCGGTGTGGCGGGTTTCACTCTCGCCAGCTCCATCTTCTAGATGACGAGATTACGGCCGGTGTAGCGATTTCAGATTACCCCTATTCACCTTACCCCGGTAACTTGAAATCGATTTTAAGTTACCCCCCACACACACACACACGGCCTTAAACTTACCTGTGAACATAGTAATTTGTTTATGTTTATTTAGATGCATGGGATTGATTATTTAGCGAAATAATACATTTGCCATTAGTGCTTATATTCGTTTTAATTAACAACCTAAAATTAGGCAGCTGTTCTGGTTATGTTGAATATATATATATATATATATATAAACGCAAGTAATATGGCCCACCTTGGAACCTGGGGCAATGAGGTTGAGATGTTTGCTATGGAACAATACTTAACAATCAGGTCTACGTATACAGCAAGTGTCTGAAACTGTCAAAACACTTGGGGTTACGCTCGACAGCAAGCTCACATTTCGACTTCACATTACAAGCCTTTGTAAATCTTGTTTCAATTACATCAGGGCAATTTGTCACATTCGGTCGGCTGTAACTAAAGATATGTTGGAAACCATAGCCTGCTCACTTGTCTCATCTCGCCCTTGTTATGCTAATTCACTTTTTTCTGTCTGTCAGACCTGGAACTCAAAAGGCTACAACGTATCCAAAACACCTTAGCTCGAGTAGTGCTGAGTGTCCCACTACGTATATGTCCTACTCCACCAACTGCATTTTCTTCCTGTTGAATTCAGAATAACATTTAAGTTGGCTCTTTTGACCTATACAGCCATCATCAGCAGTAGGCCTACACCTACCTACCTATGTTGAGTCAATCCATCAATCAATTCAGAATAACATTTAAGTTGGCTCTTTTGACCTTCACAGCCCTCATCACCAGTAATTTATTTGCTTATTTGTAGCCACAACAGGCAGCAAAAATAAAGAACACCAATCATAAAACTAAAGGCTATAGAGGGAGCTCCGAAAGGGATTGAAATCCTGCTAGAAGGGACATCGAAGTAGCAGAATTGTCAACAGAAAATAAAACCGCCGTATTAACAATTTCACATTGTTTTTATTCTAGGCGCACTGGGAGAAATCAATCAGTTCTCAGAAACAAAGAGAATTCTTTAATTGAATAGTTAACTAATTTAACTATTTGGGAGGTGTGCATGGGCGACCCGTGTGGAATCAAAAGCCAGAGTGATAACCATAACATCTGATATGTCATAGACAGATCCCTGTGGGAATCTGACATGGTCATTAAAAAGGATGCAACCTGTTATTAAGTGACTGAGGGGTGATAGAAGAACCAGCGGAACAACGGGCCCGAAGATCTAAGACAAAATTTTATCCTCGAACTAGAACAACAATGGCTCAGTCTCGATCTTTTGCTTCAATTGGTCCTTCTCTGTGGAATGGGCTTTCTCCATCTTTTCGCTCCAAAATTCTATCTGATAGTCTCATTCTCTTTTGCTTTTCTCAAAACATACTTCTCGCGGATACTTGCGCACTGGCAGCACTTCTGAACGGTTCACCCTACTAGAAGCGCTCTAGAAATGTGTAAATACAATACCTGCAATAGAGTTTACGTGGCTTTGTCCGGGTTCTAACAGAGCGGCATGCGCGGGAATTTCTGGTGCAATAGGTTTGAATGCCTGAACCCGTGGATAAATAGTAAAAGACAGTGCTCATAACGGTAAAAAATATACCGATTTGAAGTGTTTTAGTAGATCTAATTTTAATTATAATTGAAGATCCTTAAATATTGGGTCAGCGTGTTCACTTCTATAGACACCTGCCATATAAGACCTATGATCTTAGGCTGTGATGATTCCTATCGCCTTTTTGTAGAACTAGAAGTTTTTTAAGCATTGATGTGTAAATTGGAAGACCAAATACTGGTAAATCATTAAATCAAATTGTAGTAAATATAGTTGAAGTCTGATAGATATATGGGTTAATGTGAGACACTATGTAACCCAATGTTTTTGGCTATTTTATTGCCAATGAGATCAATATTTGTTATTCTTAAATTTGATATCGGCATTCTTCCAACATTTTTTGCTCAGAAGTGTACACGCCTCGACGGCGCAACTACAATTGTACTGCAGAGCAATTGTGTGAGAAGGACTTACTCAAGTTTCTGCACAGTGACTTTTCGGACGTGGATCGAACCCGCTCACTCAGCGCACACTGAGCGTTATGGGCCGACCGCTCTAACCAATTGGCCACCGTGCCACACGTACACATTTGTCCGACCCAGGATAGATGGTGGTCAACATACACCCCAAGGAACTTGACGGACTTTACCTGACTGATGGGTGCGACTTTTAAGTGGATACTTATATCCTTTGGTACAATGTTTCTATGGGCACTGAATATAGTCAAATTGGTTTTATCCAAGTCGATCGTGAGTTTATTTGCAAAAAATCGATCAGCTGCTTTGGATAGCACCAACTTAATAGTTGCAAGCAGCTTTGCCCATGATTTGTGTGGTAGAAACATTTTAGTGTCGTCAGCGAACGTTTTGGGCATAATCTGCTCATGTGTCCTCTACTATTATGATAGTAGAAGACACATGAGCTAGGTCATTTATATAAAAAAGGAATAGGAGTGGCACAAGATAATAACCCTGTGGAATTCCATAGGTAATAATAGCCCTATCAGATAAAATGCCATTGCAGCGAATCGCTCATTGGGAGCGATTATCAAAATGACTAACAAACCAATTTAATTGGGCACCTCTCACTTCTTAGTTCTCTTTTTTTAGGAGGACATTGTGATTCACAGTATCGAATGCTTTCGCAAGGTCTAGAAATATACCTACAGAGAATTCGTTATTATCGATGGCTTCTGAGATCATATCCTCCTATATCATATAGGCTGTGGAGATCATATCCTCATATTTGTGCTATACTAACTCCTTTCAACCCTCCTCGTTGCTTACGATCATCAATTACAAGTCTTTTAGCTGAGCCACGATAAGCCACAGTTATGGTTCATCGTGCATTTCATGCCTCTGCTCCTAACGAATGGAATCGACTGCCACTCTCTCTTCGTAGATCAAATTCACTTCCTTTCTTAAAGAACGACTCAAAACTCACTATTTGTTATTAGCTTTCAATGATTTGGAAATCTAAATGCATCTTTTCCTGGCGACTGACTATCCGCGCCTTCGATTCACATTCTGTGTGGTTATAATTTTAATAAACTAATTAATAAATACAGCAAATGTGGAAATGACAATAATTGGTTTGAGTAGGCCTACAAAACGCTCAAGACTGATGTGAAAGACATTCACGACTACGCACTTCTTGTTATGATCAAACTGTCAAACTTTGAACCTGCAGCATTTGCTATGTATTTTTCTTACTTTTGATTACTTTTGATGAGTTAAGTGCAGGATTGAATTATCAAGTAAAAAGTCATATCACAAAATTCTTGTATGTTCTTGTTGTAATCACACAGATTTTTTTACCAGTTAGGTTGAATCTTATGTTTGTATGTAACATGTGATGCACTTTGATCACGTGTTATTACTGATTTCATACAATTTGCATTTCTTTGACTATTATTTATTTTTCACACGTTAAAACTAGCCTTCTATCTTATATGTGTCAACTGTTTTATTCAGCATACTAATTATCATTAGTTCAAATCATAACAATTTAACATTTAGCCTCATTCAGAGAGGGGGTAATGTGAACTCGAAGGGGGTAATCTTAAATCGATTTAAGATTACCTCTGGGGGTAATCTCAAATCGATTTAAGATTACCTGGGGTAACTTGAAGTCTTTACACCGGTTCTTTCCTCAATCACCAAGCTCAGCAACACGATACACTAGATGGTTTTAATATGTATATTTAATGGTAGATATACACACCACTCATCCTATCTACACTTACTAGAGTTATTAGTGTCCTTTAGAAATGTTTCCCTGGTTTAAGTTGGAGACGGGGTACCCCAACTACGTTCATTACCCTTATCGTCAGAACGATCTAACGTCTCCCCCAGTTCCGAAACAAGTCCCTGTTTCTTCGCTTGCTACACTATATAAACCCTTCTACAGGCGATTTCCTTCGCCATGCCAAACGCACAATTCGTATTTCTATTGGACAACAGACCACCTGCTGAAAATATTACTAAACTGGTTGGTCAGATCTGGATGTCCCTACCATAGCGTCACATCACTCGAGGCGTACAGTTAAAGTTTGACTAGCGGCTGCTATGGCTGGGTCTTGTTAGTGCCATAGAAAGGCTATAGGTTCCAGGGATAGTTACATCATTATAATTACACCGCTCAATAGGTTGCGCCGTTCGTATCGGAATTGTCCCTCATACTTGATTAGCGTCAACAAGCCGGTTCAGACCAGATCTTCAGCTGGTTCATGAATTTCATGTCCGTGGGTCGCAGAGATGGGGAGGGGCAGGCGGCTCCAACGTCTACCTAGAGGTGTCGGGTTTCGTTGCTTGACACTCCGTTGATCTTTGCATACTTCTCGCCGTCTGTATTGAGGTCGTCTGCCTCCGGCGAAACCCATTGATGTCTCCCCTCTCAGGTTTCAGGTAAACACATCTTCATTCGTAGTCCTCCTACGCCTCCGCTGTCGGTCGATGACTTTTGTATAGCGCCATCGTCCAGAGTTTCGCGCGTGACATTCACTCCATCCTTAAGATAAAATGTCATCGGCGTCTTTCCTCCGTTGTTCGTTCCTTCCGTTCATCGTCATGTCGTGAAACAGAGAAAAAAGGAAAACACAGTGATTACTGTACGATATATACAATGCAATCCTAAGGCCTCGGACTCCGCTACTAGTAGTCCAATAGCCTAATATTCCTCGGCTCTAGGTGCGAGACAGGTGGTCCGCAACAATATTTTTGGATCCAGGCCTGAACTTAAATTCTAATTTAAATTCCTTTAGGGCTACGGCCCATCTTATTAGTTTCGAACTCTTAGGAACTGCTTCAGCGAGGAAAGACAGAGGATTGTGAACAAAATAGAGAGTTATGTGTGATAGGAAGATCCATGTCTTGAATTTCTTAAGCGCCCAAATCACAGAGTAGGCTTCGCGTTCAATGGTTGACCAGCGAGTCTGAACATCATTGAATTTGGCGCTAGCGAAGGCAATGGGGCGTTCCTGCCCCTCATCAGACCATTGAAACAAGCATGCCCCCACGGCTGTGGCACTTGCATCTACGGAGAGTCCGAAATTCTTCGAGAAGTCAATAGTGTGTCGACAGACAGCCTTAGATAAATCGTCTTTCAGTTTATCGAGTGCCTTTTGATGCCTCGATTGCCAAGGTACCTTGTTGGCCACGTTTTTCTGCGTAAGGTCCGTCAGGACCTGTGCAGTTTCGGCCAGCGCTGAAATAAAGCTCCGGAAGTAGCTGAAGAACCCCACAAGCCTTAGGACGTCCTTCTTGGTCACAGGTGGTTTCATCTCGTCGAGGCTCGCTACTTTGATGGGATCAGCCTTGATCTGTCCTGATCCGATCACGTGACCGACAAACCGGGTCTGCGGTTGTGCAAAGGTGCACGTCTTCAGGTTTAAAGTGAACCCTGAAGCGCGGATGACTTTGAAGAATCTCTCGAGGTGTTCTACGTGATTTGACCATGAGGTTGAATATACGGAGACGTCGTCGACGAAAGGCTCCGTGAATCCATTGACGGGTTCAAGTACCTTGGCCATGCAGCGAATAAAAGAGTTGGACGCAGCCTTTAATCCGAACGGCATCCTATTGAACTCAAAGAGTCCCTGTTCGCAGTCGAACGCTGACAACCATTGGGAGGGATCTGCAAGTACCCGGCCTTGGCGTCGAAACAGCTGATGTATTTTTCCCTACCTACTTTCTGTAGAACATCATTGACGTCGGGCGTCGGATAGCCGTCCCCTTCAGACTAGGTATTCACGTTTCATTAATCGATCGCCAGCCTTACCCCCCATTGTCCTTCAAGACGCATACGACAGGGCTTGCCATAGCGCTTGTTGATTCAGTTATGATCCTCTGATCTAACATCTCTTTGATCTGCCGGGCGACCTCGGCGCGCAGCAGTTCTGGCGCGCGGTACCCTCGAAGCCTTTTCGAAGTGAAACCGGGCTTTATATTGATTGTATTCTGTTCTAATGTACGTAAGCCCGGCTTCTCAGAAAACACATCTGCATATCTGTATATTAGCTCGAGGAGTTGACTCCTCTCAGCGTCAGACATATGAGCAGTTCGCCCTTCTTTAATTAAGGTGCTTGGTCGAGGTACGACTCCTTCTGATGGATCGATCACCTCAATTGACCCGAAATCACTGTCGTGATCATAAACAATAGAACAGTTGTTTACAGTGGCCTGCTGAAGCCTCTCGTTGAATTTGCGCATTTTGTTGGCGTGTCAGTGTCTACGCGTACCTTCAAGCTCAACCATGTATGAATAGGGGGACTTCACTTGGGCTACTACGCCTGGACCCTGCCAGCGATTATATAGCTTGGCGTTCTTGGAGTCCGAATCTAACACAATCACCTTGTCTCCCACTGCGTAGCGCCTATCTAGACTTCGTAAGTTGTAATTCTCTACGTAGCGTCTCTGTTCTAGGGTCGAATAATACTCTGCATACAGAGCAGTCATCTCTAAATTGGACTTCAACTGTTGAAGATATTCTTCCTGGGATTTTCCAATGCTGAATGGTGATTCTCGCTGCCCCGCCCATGACTTCTTCAAGATGCTGAGGGGTCCCCGGGGCTACGTTCCATAGACAAATGTAAATTGGCTGACGTGGGTTGTGGCTGATGGACGTTCACTTAGACTCAACAATACGAAGGGCAGCAACTTATGCCACCCACGTGGATCGTCTTGGCATAATTTGTAATTCATCCTCTTTAAGCTCGCAATGGCCCTCTCGACCGTTCCGCTGGCCTCTGGATGTCCGGGGGTATGGAACCTCGGGGTACACCCTAGACGTGTTAAAAACTCTTGAGCTAGCTTACTCGTAAAATTCGTACCACAGTCCGTGCAAAGTACCTGTGGCACAAAAAGGTCATGAACATTTGCAAAAATCCATCGCATACCACCCGCGCGCTCATGGAGCGTAGCGAATATGCCATCGGCCATTTTGAAAACTGGTCGACAATCACTAAGACATAATTGTATTCAGGCTTAGGAATCGAAGGGTCGTACAACGGGATTAATGGGCCTATACAATCGGCATTTACACCTGATCATGGAATTTCGTCACTGCGAGGAATAGCCTGGATTGGAATGCGCTGATTGGTCTTCAGATTCAACTGACAGATTGTGCAAGACGCACAATAATCACGAATTAGATTGTCCATATTCGAAAGCCAGAAGCTGAGGCGAATCCGATCCGTAGTGAACTTGAAAGCCATATAACCTGAGAATGGCGCGTCGTGTGCCATTTTGAGAACGATTTCAATCCGTTTGACTGGAAGACAGAGTTGCTTTACCTTATGGCCAACGATGCTGTCCCGATGATACAATGAATTGTGCGTTTGGAATGGCGAAGGAAATCGCCTCTAGAAGAGTTCATATAGTGTAGCAAGCGAAGGAACAGGGACTTGTTTCGGAACTGGGGAGACGTTAGATCGTTCTATCGATGACGATAAAGGTAATGAACGTAACTGGGGTACCCCGTCTCCAACTTAAACCAGGAAAACATTTCTAAAGGACACTAATAACTCTAGTAAGTGTAGATAGGATGAGTGGTGTGTATATCTACCATTAAATATACATATTAAAACCATCCAGCCTTTGTACATGTCGTTAGGCTAGGGCAAACAAATTGATTTATCGAGTTTTACTAATCGATTAATTGAGGGTCAAAAGAGAACTCGATTAATCGATTAATCAGTCAGCCATTCTCAATAAGCCAGACTAGGTTTCCCATCCGAAAAAGTGTTGGCGTAGCAATGGCACCTGGTTATAAACACATTTGTTCTAAACTGTTCAATGGACTCGAGAGCACGTTTGAACACGTGGCCGACCCTTCCATAAGAGGGATTTATTCAATCCTGAAGGAGTATAGCTCGATTGTTCGATTAGATAATAATGATATAATAACAATGAAGCCGCAAACGGTCACATTCACACTGCATGTTTATATAGACTGTATTTGCAAAGAAACTGAATTGAAACATATTGAACTAAAAGGCGTCGATGTCTCAGACACCAGGCTCGTTCCACCATGCCATTGTCAGAGAACGCACGTACAGAGAGCTTAAACAAGATTTTAATAAAACTGTCAGCAGTCATGTTTATGGCGCTATGACGTTATACATCTTATTAAAATTAGTACTGAAACATAGACATATAATTATCATTTCATACGCGTCATAAATGAGATGCAGTGCCACATCCATGATTAGTTCATGCAGGCTACCGTAACAGAGCATTTACTGAGAAACTGAGTCAATATCATGAGTTGCGATTTTACTAGTCGAGCTAATCGAACAATCGAGCTAATCGAACAATCGAGCTAATCGTACTAATCGATTCATCAATAAATCGATTAGCAGGCGATTAAGCGATTAATCACCTACTAATTGATTAATCGATTAATCGAACAAATCGTTTAATTGGCGCCTGCTAAACGCGATTAGTAAAAGTCACTAATCTCCCAATCCTACACGCCGTGCGCTTGCAAAAGTCTGCTTAAAGATAATACTTACTTGCCTTCTTAGTAGTAGCCTACAATTTATCGTTGGGTTAGTGACTTCCGTTTCTTCATTTGACCAAACATTCAAAATACCTCAATTGCATTTACTTTTCAATTTTAATATGTTGCTCAGTCTAGAGTGGTCAGTGCATCTTTTGTTGACATCAGAAATTATGCTTAACTAACTCTCAACTAACGGTGATACTGATCCGACTTCGCACGTTCTTTTTCCCAGGGATGATACAGCAAAACTTTGCCAAATTTCCGAGTAACTGATTAAATATCGTAAAATTTGAGTGTAGGCATTGAGCGTTGTCTGCCTAGTCGTCCTTATTTTCATGAATTTCACCAGTTTTTCTTTGTGTTTTCATTTAATTCTAACCTTCTAACTCGTTAACGGGATCAGGCATTTTATGAATAATCATTATTTGTACGGCTTTGCAATGTTTGTCTTTTTATCACTGAATAATTAGAAAGAAATATCCATTTGACTCCTAGAAGCCTAGATTGCAACTGATTGTCCTCTTTCATTTGAAGGTTGTAGGCATTCGAGCGTTAACTGTGACGCATGCAATGAGTCCGGATTGATCGGAACACGATGGCATTGTGAAGAATGTTTTGATTATGACCTCTGTCATGCTTGCTACATGGGAGACAAACATGACCTTAGTCATGCCTTCACACGATGGGATACCGCAGTGTCCTTAGGGTAGGGATCTACAGAGCACCTGCACTGCTTTCTTTGTTGTCTGTGATTCTAAAGAATAATTGATATAGTCAAATAAACTTCAACAAATGCAGTTTCGTTTAACCATCACTGCGTATCGTTAACTATAACTTTCTGTGGAGTCAGTTGTTACTATCTTGAAGCGCACCACACGGTCACCATGTAGTACGTAGGAAAAAATGCATGACATAAATTAAACCGACAATATTCGTCAGGGTTGGCCTTAAGTGTTTATAGATGGAGAATTTTTTAATGCTTCAGTGCAAACTGCAAAGCCGTTACCCGAAGGCCTAGAACTTCGCCTGCAATAATCATCCTAAATAGGATTTAGACAATAGTGACAGGGGCCCAAACAGTCTTAACTAAACCTTACGCGGTCCGCGGATGTTGGTCAGATGCGGGTAAGCCCATAGACCTCGAATAGGCACTCCTCCCAAACTCATCCTAAATCTCATGTATAAAAATGGATAAATCAAATTACGTGTTTAAGGGTTATTTCACGGCAGCAACTAATTATGTGACAATGTGATTTGTCGCAAAATTTTTATTGTGTCACCTTTCAGAATAGTTCTTCTTGATCCCACTTTCATTATTCGTCTTGGTTAATCTTCCAGAGCTGCGGTTTCCGCGAGGTCTGCATCGCGTAAAGTACAGGCTAAAGGGATCTATTTGGGGGCGACGGTCGTTCGAGGTCCTAACTGGAACTACAGGAACCAGGATGGTAAATATTAGGCCTACTTATACATAAAGTATTGGCAATATTACTCGCTCAACCCTGAATATGTGATACCTAATTACGTGAATATACCGCTTGTTGAGGACATCTCCTGACCATCCCTACAAGTATATTTCCAACTATACAGATATATGCAAGTACTCAGGTTGAGGACATTAGTCTCTTTTTAAACAACAGAAGAGAATGATAGCAAGACAAATACGGGTGATGAAAAAAATATTTGCTGCGTAATTAGTAAGTACCCTATAGGTGACCCTAGCTAGCGGGACCTAGATTCCTTCAGAGCCACCAATTGCTACCACTGCCGCATGCAGGAACCTTGAACAAATTACGTTTTCTGCTGTTAATCTGGTTGGTTGCAATAAAAAATATTGATTAATGTGAGTGCAAGCAAGACGAAAGAACTCTGCAACAAGAAAGAGCTCAGACCACAAGATAGGAGCGACATGAGTTGCAAGGTAGGTCACAGAAATTCAGAAAGGAGTACAAAGGGGACGCTTTGAATAATTCATTCCAGAGTCAAAGTATCGCCTATTTAAACGCACGAAATTATTCTGAAAAACAGCATATTAAATCAATTGAAATTATTATCATTACTGCTGCAAAATTGATTTTATATATTAAAGCAATAAATTCCTCCTTATTGACGCACATTTAATCTCTGTAGAGCCAAGACGTCGTTACCAATAATATGCGCATTGAACTTCCCATAAGATGTGACTAAAAGAAATTCTTCACAGTGCACTTGTGCGTCTTTCTGCGAAGATAGGATAATTAGTTCTCATAGTATTATAGATGCATTTTCTCCTAATAGTAGAAGTAGCCATTTTAAACGCAAACTGAACAGAAACCAAAAAGGAGAATTTGTTTTTTTGGAGACGTCTGGCAACCCTAATCGCATGTCAACAATTAAAAAAAATTAACAGGTCAAACGCATCGTTATCATCGCCTTCATTAATTTAATTAATTGCCAGTAAATTATCAGTGTGTCATTAGATTACCTGTAGATGCACTCTACAAGAGTCTACACAATATGCGTAAAAGGTTCACACTTAAATAAGTAAGTAACATT
Organism: Bimastos eiseni; assembly: GCA_959347315.1. NCBI lineage: Eukaryota > Metazoa > Annelida > Clitellata > Crassiclitellata > Lumbricidae > Bimastos > Bimastos eiseni. Next base: position 18,958,493 of record OY365812.1, read on the forward strand.
GCTCCTTCATTATTATTAATCTATACTAATGGCATCGCAAACTGCTGACCTATTTTGAAATTGGGTCAGGGATATTTTGACTGTGTTGTATGCAGATGTATCATGATCACACTAAATAACGTCTTCCTCGTGTTGTGACCGGCAGCAGACAAAATTATTTTAATTTGGGCAATAAAATTATTAATTCTGCCATCAACAGCTTTTCTGTCATCGAATCTTTACTGTAGCTCATTAATATCGTTTAGTAGACTACTTGAGCTGATCATCGAGGCCTAGGATGATGAGTTATGTTATTGAAAGGCAAAGGCAGATGAGGTTGGATGACATCATCAGATAAACCACGCTGAGTATTTTATGTGTTGGAGGAGGATAAAGAGCTTGGGGAGATGGATATTCAGAGTTGTGTCTCATTATCATAATGATGGTGGTCAACACAGGAGGAATCTGTGAGATGACTTTATAACGAGAATCTTTATAAATGCCTCAATTTGATTGGATTATCACAATAGACTACGAAATGAGAAGTTACAGTATTCTTGCTGGCATTGTTATAATTCCATTCTTGTGGCAGGTGGAACTGACAAGCAGGGTGTGGTCAAGTCAATCGGTGGATCAAGCGACGGTGACTCTTGGCGTAGCTGGGTCAAGGTCAGCTGGAATAGTGGTGGTGCAAACGACTACCGTAGAGGACACGATGGGAAAATGGATGTCAAATGTGTCAAGATCGCTACAGGAGAGACTTACTACGTTGAGCACTTAGCATGCTTAAGTAAATGTCACTCATTCCATGTTCCTAATGACCTTGATGCATTCAGTGCAGTGCCCTGGCACACATGTCTTCTCTTCAAATATACATGATATAGGAATTTACCACGCCAAAGAATAGGTTCAATGTTAAACTATTCCAGCATTTTAGTGGGAAACTTACATGCATGTACGGAACATAACTCTGTGCCGTCCGCGTCCGCCTTGTGCGCGCGCTCGCGTCTCCTCCTTGGCGCCAAACTCCGTCTCTCTACTTTGGATTATTTCGCGCGAACGCGGTTCTGCGCGCGCCATCTTCATCTTATCTTCCTTGGCGGGAAAACGCGTAAGCGGAAGATCGACTTTGGGAACCCTGGCTGGCAATGCACCATCGACAGAAGCTGGCGGCTACGACTTCCCGCCCTAGAAGGAGGAGAGTTATTCCCGCGAAATTGTCTTGTAGAGCCGAAGTGACCGTATTCAATCATCGCTCGTTGGCGCAATCGGCTGCTTCGCCTTGACGGCGCTTCATTAGCCGCGATAGACATTGCTCGCCTATCATTCAGGATTTCTACACCTACCAGGTCGTGACATATGTCCGCGACTTCCTTTCGGATCGCAGTGGCGCCAAATCTGGCACCTGGGTCGGTTCTCACCATTTTATTCCCCGCCTTATTTGTTCCTTCTAGCGCTTGGTTGCCACTATCTGTAAGACCTCCAATTGCTGCCAAATCGTTGTCATCGACTTCTTCAGTGGGAGATTCGAACCCACTACTGTCTATCGTATAGCTAGTGTTATTTAAGTGGGTTCCTGTAAAGGAAGCACAACATTTTACTGGCGTGCTATATCAGTGTCAATGTCTTATAACTGACTGCCACTATCCTTTCCCGCCATTTCTTAAAAGGTAAAGACAACTAAAATCGATCACTGAAATTGTCTTATCTTATTGCAGTTTAACCATTATCATCAAACAAAGATCTTACAATAGCAATACAATCAAATAAATCCTAACTAGCAGTTATATCTTATGATTGTCATCAATTACAAATATTATCTGGGTATCTCATCTCTATTCAGCGATACATTAACATCAACAGAATTAAGCAGAGTTAATCCACATTAAGCATCGAACACATGAATAAGAAATATATCCCTGTAATCCTCGTACGACACCTTTTCACGTACGACCTATCGACACTCGAAGCGCAATGGTTACCGACACAAGCTCACCTCGACTGTTTGATTACGAGCTCTCGCTTCGTCGACCTCCCCCAACGGCTACCTCCTCGCAGCTATCGATGGACCGCACGCGTAGAGTTTCTCCCTTGGCCGCTGCCTTCCCGCCAGTCAACTCTACTGCACGCGACGAGCTCCTACCTCGGCCGCTGTCTTCCCGCGAGTGAACTCTCGATTCGCGCCAAGGCCCTCCTTTAGTTGACGTTTTGGGCGCCAACCTTTCGCGGGTTTTGCCGCCACGTAATAGGCCTATCATTGCGTTGCACCAATAGCCGACGCATACCAACTAACTGTGCAATTGCATGGAAGCGCCCTCTATCGAGATACAAGGCCGTAGTGCCGTGGTTCGGCACAACTCTATCTATGTAACTAATTTCAAATAGCTTGCACCAGCAAGCGACATTCTTTGAAATATACATTACGTGCGACTATAATTAATTATGCAGTCACCTGTACGCTGATCTAATTAAATTTGCAGGTCTTAATACTTAACCCGTGTTCAGCAAAGCATGCCAATCAAATGCTCATACTCAAATAATAATTTAATTTATTTGACTCCAGCTCAAGATCGAGGTTCCAAGAAACACGCTCACAGTGACATGCAAAGAAAATGAGTAAACTATGGTGCATTTTAATTATTGTAGATTTATTAGGATGAAAATGTGTCTTAGCGACCTTTAATTATGTTTTGTATTCGCCAATTCATGCACTCTGTAACATTCGCCAACTTTTTAGGTTCAATGTCAGTTTCTTTCTACTCTAGAAAATGCTATAAAACATTGACGTGGTTTAATACTGCAATTTGGACAAGCGCCTTAAAGAACCAATGTGGTAAAACGAGCAAAGCACTTTTTAAATGAAGCGAATGGGTATAATTTCAATTGTATCAAATACAGTAGATCTACATACATTCGTTGTGTTTCGCATAACTTTTTATTTAGCGGACTATGCAGATAGCGTTTTCTGCACTGGAGACAGAGTCAAGTTAAACGCGAGTCAGTTGTTGGATGCCCAAAAAGATGCACTATCAGAGGTAATACCAAAGTTTTGCAGAATAGAATATAAGATAGGTATTTTCTTTACTAAAAATTGCAAACTGCAATTTGTTGCAATTTGTTCATAATTGCAACAAATTGCAGTTTGCACTATTTGAATTGTTCATTTATATTTTTAAATGGTTCATTTAATAAATAAATAATGCGGTGTAAGTATAAGCATCTTTGTGTAAAGGAATAGTTTTACGAGCTGAAGTGCTATTCTTTGGCATGATTCTATGTTGGTTGTGAGTCGTAGCAAGTGTACAACACTTATGTACAACTTATTATGCAGTTTTCACGGGAGGCAATAGCTGATGTAATAAGTATGCTGGATTGACGCTGATGGTCGTAAGCTGAGCTGTTGTAGGGCCTACCATTGTGGCCTCATTGTTAAATCTTTTTTTATTTTCCAAAATACAATCCAGACTTGTAATTCTCAATGCTTGTATGTTTATGCATGGGGAAAATGGCATGGTGAAAGGCCTATAACGTCATAATGAAGTGGAAACTCTTTTCCATCCGGTAAAGTCATCAATTAAGGTTATACGAAGGTCTGTGCGACAATTTTCTGGAGTCAAATTCTTCATAATGTCAAAGTTTTTTATACGAAACCTTCGTCACATAGCACGATGTATTGCCACAATCAATCTTACAAATTGCCAAAGTTTTTAATTTGAGTATATTTCTTGTTTATCTATAAAACATAGGTTCTAGCAAAAGTTGGAGAAGTAATTGTGGACAAAGACAGTCAGCAATTGTATGTTAAATATGCAGGAGATGACAGCGCTTTCCTTATGTCACCAAACTACCTAACTAAGGTAAACAAATCGCGGTTTAGTTCCATAATTTTTGTTTTAGTTCATAGACAGGCAAGGCGACTCAAAGTTGTTTGAAATTCGCACTAATGTTATATGCTGTGGGGCAGAGGTGTAACAAGGTTTTGAAAAGTGGGGGGCATATTTTCGCCATAAATTTTTTGGCCCTCCATTTTTTGAATTTTGCCCCCAGAAATTTGAAAAATGGGGGCATAAATTATCTTAACAAAAGTAATCTTAAAAAGCCATTGGAGAAACATAAAAAAGAACTGATTTGGGAGCACATGGGGTGGGGGGCACAGAGCACTAAACTGGGGGGCTTTGCCCTCCCCAGTTTTGAAACTGAGGGGACAGCTGCCCCCTGCCCCTCCCTTGTCACACCAATGCTGTGGGGCCTAATCGTAATCATACTACGGCTTGTTAGTTTGAAATTAAACGGATATTATCATTATTATTATTATTATTATTATTATTATTATTTGCTACCTAGATGTTTACACTGACATATACAATTGACATGTAAAATGACTGAATGAATAAACCCTGAAAGTTCTCTGCAGCTAATTGCCTATAGGTTCGTCGAAGAGGTTTGATTTACGGATCAACCAGTGGTTGTGGCGCATCATATCAAACTGTTTTTATGTAGTTTTAAACGTTTCTATCAGAGTAGGCCTACCTAGGCATGTAGGTTGCAATTAAAAAGGTATTTAAGTCTCAGGTAAAACAGCACGTACAAGCACAATCACTTGGATCTCAAGTACATGGCCGAGCCACTGTAAGAACAAGCAGCCATTTAGGACTTGTAGAGAGAGCTGTTGTTTTGCCAAGTGCACTCCATCAAAAATTGCTTTTGAGAATTATTGGGGATGTGAGCATCTTGTTAATGATCAAACGAAAATGCAAAGCTAAGTGCTTATAAAAGCGTATTTTCAAGTAAATAGGTATAAAGTAAAGGTAGGAATACAAGAACCTAGAAACTGAGCTCCATTTTAATTCGACTACAAGTTCAAATACTATAGGAATATCTTCGAATTCAATGGCATCTTAATATGCAGGCCAGGTTATGTAATGTAAACAATTTCGTGTAGTCTTGTTGTAGGCAATAATTTTGCTAAAACCCTGTAGCGATAACAATAAGAATACGATAAAAAACGATAACTAAGAAAAATACTAACTATATCTGTACTATGACAAAAATAAAAATCAATAACTTTAGCCAAAGGCGTCTATCCCCTAACTCATTGGAGCAATTTCCTCCGACTCTCCGCTTCTGCTCTCCTCCGGAAAAGCCTTTTGAAATTGCAGATGCATGTAAGCAAGCTTTAGCACATTACGGATACAAAATCGACTCTGACCCACCAGACTGTTTTACTGTGAGCATTCACTGTCCTGAATTTTTTTAAAATTATCATGCATGTCTAATTTTTTAACTTGCTTTCGAATGGCAATAATCTTCAATCCTACTACAAGGCATATAATGATAAGCAATAATATATCTAGGAGATATACATGTATAATATTCGTGTATTTAGAAATCTTCAATACAATCTGACAAAAACGCAGAAATGCTGACAGTGATCAGTAAAAATTTAGAATTAATATAAAACCAGTAATTTTTAAAATGATCTGGGGATATATTAAGAGTTGTCTTTGGATGGGAAAACACAGTTGTGTGTCCTAGGTCTTAATTGGTGACTGGATTTTGGACGGAGTGGAGGTAGGAGTTGGTGAAGAACATGTTTCGGGTTGTGTAAAATGGAAGAGTCTTATCCTATCAGAACCCATTTTCTCTCTCTTCTGTTCAAAACACAACGAAAGCCACGATCATTGCCAACTGTTATGTTACATGAGTGCCTCCCTATCCCTGTGGGGTCTAACCCTAGCCTACGATAAAAAGCGTCTGGGAGAACTCACAAAAAGAGCCAACATGTGACATAGAACAATCCTTCCCATCAGCTTCTAAACTTGCCAACATAGCAGATGCCCAACTCATTTTCTCCATTTTACACAACCCCAAACATGTTCTACGCCAAATCCTTCTCCACTCCGTCCACCATTCACCAATTAAGACTTTGACCACAACTATGTTCTTCCACCCAGAGACCACTCCCAATTTATCCCTAGATCACTATATAAAAATATTTACTAGTTTGTTATTAATTCTAGCTACTATTATTGCTCTACTGTCACTCATGTTAACATTTCTGTTTTTTTGTCAGATTGTTTTCTTTCTAAATAAGCGAATATCATCATCACAGATGATAACATAACATCAACAAATTACCCAATATGGGTGATATTATAACTTAGGCAGTACTGTTGTGTTGCTACTCTTCAAGTAATTAAGCTGTAAAACATTTTGAGGAACAGACGGACCAAATAATGAATCGTAGGATGAACCAAGTTAATGGCACACACACAGTGAATAGCACAGAATAGCTCAACTGCAAATAATAAACGAGTAATGATAAAATATATACAAAATTTCCTTCCCCTAAATCTTCAAGTTTGGTTCTTTCCCTATTTCTTGGATGGAGCATTTGCTCCAAGGCTTACATGTTGTAGACGCCTCTGACTGTAACTAACATAATTATAATTTGTAATGAGAATCGTGTTGGAACTTAGCAGCAATAAGTGACTTCTATTCCGATATGCGGAAATTCTGAAAATTTAGGTTGTTCATACACACCCAAATTATGTAACTCTTTATCAATGTCCTTAACTTTTTTGACTGGGTTTTTGACTTTGCAGTACTGCCTACGCTACTTTTACTTGTGGCATGGCATGACTAATACGACCTAAAATCAATATTTGGACTTGGTAACTCAATTAGTTTTTATTCTTAATACTGTTTTAATGTACAGTCTAGAGATTTGTGCAAATTAAAATGTTGCTCTATTAAGTTAGGTACCAACAGGAGTAGGTTGGTCAGTCGACTTGAAAATTACAATTGTGTGTTACAGTGTTGAAGACTATCTAAACAAAGCTCACAAAAAAATCTCGAAAATTTCAGGAATTCTGGAATATGACATAAAAATGTCAAAATTTTGTCAAAACAATGATGACTCGGAATTGCATTCACTAGCCACAATCGATTTATTCAGCTATGCCGACGGAGCGCAGATTCTGAGCGTCTGCATAAACAGACAGACCAAAGCCATAACCATGTGAGCCATCGGCGAGGAGATGGCTGTGCTACAGTGTAATGTTCGTTTATGTGCAAACCATAACTAACAATGCTGTCAAGTGTCTTAAGAGGGTCAAATCAATATAAACTTGTTGCGAGCTTCTTTTATTACTTAAAAGCCTAGGAACAAATAGTGGCTATCGACTCTACAACACACTTATAAAGTAGCCTGGTTCTATGATTTATGAATAAACGAGAACTTGTACGTCATATCATAAAAGATGAATATGTTTCTAATTTTTTCAGGCGAAAACCTTTCGTAAAGGTGATTTTGTTATGATATCGAATGATATACAGACAGTTATTCGTCTTCAGTCGGGTCACGGACCTTGGAACGACGAAATGAAATCAGTAAATTGCACCAAATTCTGCATTAGCTCTGTATTTAATTAATTGTTTTCTAGTGAGCCTCTCTGCTCAGTCTCTCACTTTGTATGTCGCACTCGTAGTCACTACCCCTCTCTCATAAATATAGCATACCATTATTTGAATAGGCTTATATATACTTGATCTACTGCTTTGATTGGTATAATATTACGCTAGGAACGCTGAGGCGATAGATCAGTTTGTAATTAAACAGATTTTAAATCATTAGCAGGTGCTACAACGCAGTATAACAATAACATGAATCACGGTAATCGCAATACATTAACGGAAATGTCTGCAAAGCATATGCAAAATCATTAAAAATAATATATACACTTAATTGTGAAGTCTTAAGACATATTCTTAAGAAAGGCGGTGACAAGTTGTAGCGAGCAGCCGTTGGGTGTTCTGGCCTCTGATAGTCGTGCTACAGTATAGTGAAAAAATGTGAGTGCCCAGTCGAAAATTCATGGCTGACCACTGCAGCTCTTCTCATATCTAATTTGAGTCCATTTACTCTTGCATGCCAATTCACAGTCCTTTCAGTCCTCTTCCATGTTCTTTATAAACTGTTCTTCTTGATCTTCCAGTGCCTTGGCCTGGAAGCGCAGGTCCTTGGTACGGACTCAGACGGAGATGTCAAGGTTGTCGTCAACGGACACAATTGGGTCTTCAATCCAGAAGTCTGCACTCTGCTCACCCTGGCATCTGGAGACATGGATGACGACGATGATCATGATGCAGATAATGATGACGATGGTAATGATACCGACAAGGATGAAGATGATGATGATAGCAGTGACGCTACAGATAAAACATCAAGTAGGCTACATACATTATTTTAGAATAGTTGTCTCTAATGTCATGTCACGAAATGATCGAATTTGCTTTGCATTCACGGCTCTAGTCATTGTCTTGAGTTCCCTTCAGATACGATTTGCAATATTTTTTATCACCTGTTATCCAGTGAAGCCGAAATAATAATAATTATTTATTCATATATTTATTATTATTATTATTATTATCATTATTATTATTAGGGACCTATTATTATTTGTTGTTATCATTGTTATATTATCATTATTTAGTTATTTATTATAATTTGTTTATTGATTTTACTAAATTATAGCTCAATGGTCTAGACTGAAATTTCTTGTTATCTCAAGTATTCTGTCAAGGTCGTATTCCGTTAATAATTCTGCAAAATTTAAGACTTTCGACACTTGAATAGCAGTTAGTCACATTTGCAGAGTGGTTTTATCACAGATTTGGGTGCCGATCATTTTCATTTTGTCCGTCTGAGGTCGATTCTCGAAGAGATCAGAGCTACTAATTTACTCACAACGAACAATCTGATCTCATTGGCAGCGGAGGGGAACTTCGATGCAGTGCAATCAATTATCAAGTACCACCCCAATCAGGTAAAAAAAAAACTTCTGGAGTTATTTAGCTTGTCACGGTGGGTGAACAAACTTTCTCCAGATCCACATGATATAAATGTTGTGGAAACAGACAAAACGGGTTCGTCTAAGAAACAATTATAACACTGGCTAGCAAATTTTAACTGTTTTGCTACTGAAGGAAATTTAGCTGTTCCTTATAGAATTTGGCATGCTGAATCCAGTGGAGTACTTGGTTTTTTTATATCACGACACGTTTTTGAGAAAATTGGTATGCAAGGTTTCAAAGGAACACCCAAATATTTAGTTATGCGTACATTCACAATGTACTTATAATTAAATTCATGGACACTTTGCAACAAAACTATGACTAATTTGTGGGTGTATTTAAAGTCAAGAGTTAAGTGAGTCTGTGATCAATGTATTTACTGTTAAAACCCCCCAAAATAATTACAAGACACATGTTGATATAAGCTTATGTCTTTCTAATCTCAAATTCTACATTAGCAGAAGCAAAGTATAAAAAATGTTTCAGACATTTGCTTTTGTGCCTGTAAGACTGTCGTTGTAAGAACCAACAATAGTCTCCTCTCATACTGGGATTTTATTTCCTTTGATATCTGCTTTCCATCCTCTTTCTATCATGATGGAACCTTTCCCATGCTTGACACTGGCATCGCCCGGATTGGGTGGAAAGAAATCGAGATGAGAATGTAGAAAGTGCATCTTCAGTGACATTCTTGCATAGACTCATATGATGTCAGCATTTTCTCTACAATTTCAGCATAATTCTCATGCTCTATGATTGCCTAGGAAGCCCTTGACAACGAGCCCAAATGCTTCCCAGGCTGCTTACTCAGCTGACTTCAGCTTACTTGAAGACTCATCGTCACGCATCAGTTCACGAATTTCGAGACCGACAAATACACCCAGTTTAAAGTTTGACTTGACTTTTCTCAAAGTGCCAAACTTATTTCTGAGATACTGTTCCATTGTTCCATTGCCTTCACGTAATTCTTTATGAGTTCCATCGTGGAAGAAAGACTTTCTGACTGTCTACTAACAGCATGTACCTCACGTTGTATCTACCTGGTGTGGTATCGTCTCGCTTACGCCAATTTTTCGACCATAGTGACTAGCATCATCACGACTGTTCCCAAGATGCAAGAAGAACCTGTATTTGGTATATTGAAACTGTAAGCCAAGAAGAAGTGAGACGACTTTGAGATTCGTTGGTTCACGCTATACAATATATGTACAGCAAAAGGCATCTTCTTCAGTTTGCCATTCAACCTGAGTTAGTCCTGAGTAACAAATAGCACAGCACACATGAGGGGCCCGTGCTTTATCCTAATTGACGACTTGACAGCCAAAGTAATGCTTGTATGCAGTTTTGAGCCTTTGGGAAATATTCTTTCGCTTCTCATGTGGATTGAATTGAACACAGGCAGAACAGCAACAATATGCCTACTGTCAAGGTCAGTAACACAACTTCTTCTATTAATTATATAATTGTTGAGGGCTACGAAGTGGGCATGATGCTCTTTTGTAAAAAATAAACTTGAAAGAATGGTTAAATAAGAATAAATCAACAAGTTATGCCAATGTTATGTTAAACAACCACTAGCAACCGACGACTCACTACAGCATTTCTATTTACAATTGCATAAACATAAACAACCTCATAACTTAAAAAACTGGACGTGATGGACAAAAACAGACTTCGGATTTGGAATCAGCACACCAAATTCAATAAGGTACAGATGACAGAATTCCAATAGCAAAATGCCTGTTGACCAGTGTTATGATATGACAAAAGCAATTATGTTCTTTAAGATGTCTGCAGGAACGTTGGTTAATTTACCAGAGTTCTTGACTCCATTTTGCCCATTAATACATAGCGTCCTTTTTTAAGAACATCGCACTTGACACAATAGTAGAATGGAATTTACCTGTGACCTGTAACGCATAGCGTCCTTTTAAAGGACACTTTTATTTCTCACATATTTCACGAACATTTTTTTAGCACTTGATCTCTTATTTTTTAGTCTGAAGACATGATATAACAAATAGCATGCATTAATAGGTTAGATCCATATTGCGCACGGTTATCAACCAATTGCAATCTTCGTTTATCAGTGGAATTTACTGCAGATATAAATGTTGGTAAAATATGAAGCGGAAGTCACGCCAGGCAATTCTGATATCATCTAAGATTGCAATTCTTCCCATTTAGAATCGAGGGGCTAAGAGAAGAGAACGAGCACCATTGCAACACCTTGAGAAATTGCAAGTTTACTTCTCTGCAGCATTGTCTAATCCGCGAGCATTGCTCAATTCAATAACTTGGGTTGATAGGTCACATTGTTAGAAAATCGAATACTGCGCCAGGGCAGAATATCAATGATGTGGCTCATCTGGTGGTCGCCCTCCTGGCAGCGGTCGCGTGTTGTAGTGCATGGGTGTTGCTGGCGGTGGTGATAGCGGTGACACTGATGTCGGTGGTGATGACTAAATTGCTGTTGTAATTGGTAACTTCTGTAGCGCCGTAATCTATTACTCACGACATCCACAGAAGGCACCCGAAGCATCTCAAACAGCAAAAATAGCTGGATAGTGGCTCCAACGCCAGCCTCTGTTAAACACGTGGGAACCAACCACTTAGGCCCCTACACTGCTACCCACGGCTTCTTGAGTCAAACTTTTCTTATGCGCTGAATATATTAAGAATTACATGGACGGAAATGAAGTGCTCGAAACACACGTACGGTCCAGTTCACCGCCGACCACACACGCTGATGATGATATAGACCATCATAAGTAAAATAATCATAAAATGTACACCAAGTAAAAATAAAAGTGAAGTAGGATCCCTGTCGCCAGTTCACTTAAAACAGCGCATTTAAAAACCAACTGGAAAGAACACGACTCAGTTCTCCTTCAGGAACATCTCTCTCTCTCTCTCTCTCTCTCTCTCTCTCTCTCTCTCTCTCTCTCTATATATATATATATATATATATATATATATATATATCTCTCTCTCTCTCTAGCAATCGATGTCTCTGTATTTTTCTGTTCTCTCTGCCTCACGCTCTCTCTTTGTCAGTCAGTCAGTCGGTCGGTCGGTCGGTCGGTCAGTCAGTCAGTTAGTCAGTCTGTCAGTCAGTCAGTCAGTCAGTCAGCCTTTTCCGATTTATCTTGAATTTGAGCATGTCCTTCGCTATGCATCACAACTGCAGTTGCACCGTCGAGGCGTGTCTGCACTTCTGAGCTGATTGTAAGAAGGGCAATATCAAATTTTAGTTGTATTGTGTTATCCGCCACAGCTGGAGTAGCTGCAGATCAGGAAAGATAGTTCATTTCCCCTACTGGAATTTATATATGAATGTTTCCGTCCAAAATCAGTCCGTAATTACAGTCACAGATTACATGTTGTTCTACTTCCTACGCATATTTATGTTGCATCTCATACGACTAACTTGCAATGTAGGCCTATGTTAGTATGATACAAATGTAACTGTAAAAGTACCGTTATATAAATAGGATTGGTATTATGTTACAGGTAGATATCAAGCACGAGGGCATGACCGCATTGCAGATGGCTTCCCATCAGGGGTACCTTCAGATTGTCACTGCGTTGATCAATGGAGGTGCTTCAATTGACATTCTAGACAAAGACGGGGACAATGCCTTGCATTACGCTACAATTGGGTATCTTCGTGAATCTAATTCTAAATCATTATTAACTAGCCAATTGTATTTCTACCCGTTGAGATACGCATTTATCAGTAAAATTAGGCAATTATTTCTTTCAATTTATGTGCACTTCAGCAATAGACATAAATGGTCAGTGGAGCTGACTGCCCTGCCAACTAGAAAACATTCTTTAACTTTCTTGTTGGCAATAAATCGTAATACAAAATATAGCTTTTTCTTATCACTAATACCCTTTGTCTCATTAGCGAGAATAAAAAATTAAATTGACTCCTAACGCCTTGACCTCTTAGGATATCTGATCCGTACTCATATCTGCCACTCAAAATTCTAAGTAAATAATTAAGTAATCCCTGTGAGAATGCTTCAAAAAGATAATTTCGGATTTCAACCTGCAAGTAAGTACGTCGTGTCTGTGAGAATGCCCCAAAATTATAATTTCGAATGTCATCATGCATCATGTCTAGGCAAGTGAATATGAAATCTAAGTGATGCCAGATTTCATTGTAAAATCGGTCAAAGCCGTCGACCACATACTCATTTGGGAGGAGCACTGACCCCCTAGGAGCTGTCGCTGATCCTGATGTGGCGGTTGATGTTTGCTTTTCCAGAGGAGAAGCGGAGGTTCTGGAGGCATTGGTCAAACACAGACCAAATCTAGTGAACAGCAGAGGCAACATGAATATGACTTGTCTTCACTGGGCAGTCTTGAAACAATTTCCTGACTGCCTAAACGTGCTTCTCAAGCAAAACGCCGACGTAAATCTGCAGGCAAGTTGTAGCATTGCTCAAATTCTAGTTCTATGCCTGTTTACGCGAATCCGAATACGTGCATATCCAAAGTCTATTTTAATAGTTAGATCTTAAGGCAAGAGTACTATAGGTTGGAGCACAGTTTCCCACAACTTGAAAGACATAATTATACATGCATATGTAAGGGGCAGTCCATAAAATGACGTAACGCGCCTGGGGTGAGGAGGTCACCCATTTGTGACGAAGTGTGACGGGAATTAGGGGCTGACGAAATGTGACTTCACAACATCATAGCAAACATGAAAATGAGTAATTTTATCCAAAACTGTCACTCAGTTGAACAAGTTCCACTTAATTAGCGGTAACTGTCAACACAATTTAACAACACTTATTATTATAGTTGTTTTCTTAAATTTCGGATTGTTTACCTTTACGGTTCTATAACACACAAGCAGGAATCAATTATACCGCCAAACGCATCACACCACAAAAAGCCACTGAACGTCGGCAAAGTGAGCTAATGTTTGTAAGCGCAAATGAAGAAAATGGAGACAGTGTTGATTGGATGGACGAAAAAGGGCTGGATCTGGACTATCTATTGAACAGGATGATGAAATCCAAGCTCCACCTATTTATTTCATGAAGGAGAATTGTTTCAAGTTATTGTTATTAAACATTTTTTAAATGCAATGATTCTACCAGAGCTTTTCATCTCGTGGAATGCACAATGAGTGTCGGTCAAATAGTTATACTTTCTCCATTTTCTTCGTTCTACTATAAAGTTTTAAGTATTTTACGTTACCGTTACTTTATTTATATTTCTAAGAAAATTTACACGTAAAATTCTCATCATTAAAGACATCTGTTTTTTTTGGGAGGGTCAGAGCTATGTGACATCATATTTGAGGGGTCATGGCATTTTTGACGACGTGTGACGAAGGGTGGATGGGGTCAAAAATCGCCCAAAATTGCGTGACTTCATTTATGGACGGCCCCTAATAATATTCATTCTGCCAAACTCTGCGTTGCTAATCATCATTAAAAGGCAGCTAACCAACCGGTTATTCTTCCGATTTGATTGCAGTTTGGATGTAAAATTATGGATCGTCTGAGAGTCTAAAATTCAGTAAGCGAGCCAGTGACCTTAACCTTCTATATATCTTATCTCATTTGATCATACCACGCAGGACAAAGACGGAGATACAGCCTTGCATGTCGCAGTGGGAAAGCCGGATATTGAGATCCAATTCGCATTGATCGCTCATCCAAAGGCGGACTTTAATCTTATGAACGGAAAAGGATATAACATCATCCACACAGCAACCATAGCGAACAATATCAGGTCAGTTCGCGATTTTTCATCAGTAAAGATTTCTGTCTCCTTTACTTGGTATGCGACGACGATTCTCTACGACCGTTTCTGTCGGCAATAATAATGACGTTGATGAACAACCAGTACAGCGTTCAATTGTAGAACCTTTATTTCTAGTTCTTCAGATCGAGCTATGCATTTAAGCTAAGCAGGTTAAATTTATAATGTATAACGAAGCCAAAAGAGAATCTAGGTAACAACGTGAGCGACCCAATCCATCAAATGGAAATGGTTGCGTTCGGCAGAGGGGGACAGGGCTTCCTAGGTCGCCATCCAGCGAAATCCGTCCAACAGAAGAAGCAACAGGAGAGACAACACAAATGAAACCAGGAATTAAATGCAGGAACTTGGAACATTAGAACGATGATGAGGCCTGGAAAGCTGACAAATGTAGTGCGCGAAATGAAGAAAGCAAGAGTAGATATATTAGGACTATCAGATATAAGGTGGAGGAGACTTTATGAGCGAAGGTGTAGGGGTAACATACACAGGAGGAGAGAGGAGCCAAAATAGAGGGGTTATCTTGCTGACAGAAAGAGTCGCCAGATGAGTAGGCCTATCAGGGTGTGAAATACGGATAGATTGCTGATAGTGAAATTGCAAGTGCATCCAGTAGACATAATGATAATAATACAACAACGCATGAGGAAAAAGATGGATGATATACACGAGAAAGTAGAATAAAGACTCAGAGACACAAAGGGAAAGGATTGCATGATCATATTGGGAGACTGGAAAGCAACAGCTGGAGAAAGGGAACAAAAGGAGACAATGGAAGGATATGGATCATGGACTGGGGGAAAGCAACGAGAGGGGAGAGAAAATGGTGGAGTTCAGCAAAAGAAATAAGCTTACAATAACCAATAAATGGTTCAACAGGAAAAGATATACTTGAAAAGCACCGGAAGACAGGAAGAGATACCAATGGGACTATACTATGTCTACCATCAGGCAAAGATTTAGAAACAGTGTAAAGATCTCAAGAGCATACCCGGGTGCCGATGCAGATTCAGACCATAATTTGAAAATACACCTTATATATACCAGCGTTCATCAAGAAAGAAAAGGATGTTCAAACCAAAATGGAATAGAGAAGAGATACAAAAGAAAAAAGAACTATCAGAAAAGAGAGAAGAAAAGATGACTGTCAGCCCACTTTCTCTTCCTCAATGTGAACTAACATTCAAAACTTATTCTCCTTGCAAACTGAAGACCACCTTTTAAGTTTACGCTTATTCAACATAATAGACTCGGTAACTGTTTTAAGTTTCTTTTACATACATGTGTAATAATCAACCCAAACAACTACAACTAAAAAACTGCACATCAGCACCTTTTTAAAATTGGCCGTCACGTGCACTGGCCTGTACAGCATCGGCCTACACGCTCGAGAAATCAATACGTTGCTTAGCAACTTAAGCCTGCGATAAGCGCTCACAGTTCGCAAAACTATAATCATATATGTATATGTAGAGGTATATATATATATATATATTCATATTACAATAACAAAATCATATGGCCTAACCTATACAATGTTAAATAATATGTTCACAATGACAGAACTAGACAAAGAGACATCAACGAACGAAAGATGGCTGAGAGTAAGGAAGGTCATGAAGAAACGAAAAAGACTGTTGGGGATACAAGAGGGTCCAAGACCGAAGAGACCACGGATAACAGAGGAGATGATGAAAGATAATTATGGAAAAGAGAAGAAAATGAAACATCAGGGCATACCATAGAATGAGGAAGAATTCAGGAGACGATGGAAGGAGTATTTATACAGAAGAATTATATACAGGAGAAGGTAACGTGGAGGATATCAGAGAAGAGGAGACTGCAAGAAAAAGTAGAAGCAAAAACAGATTAGGTGAGGATCAATCCATATTGATCCTCACCTAAAAAAAGAGAGAGGAACAAGATAAGCAATCACAGCTGTAAGAATACTAACGGAAAGAAACATATAAATTGGACAGGACACAATTATAATATGCTTCGTAGACTATGAAAAGGCGTTCGACAGGGCTGATTGGAAGAAACTAATGAACATAGTGGGGGGGGGGAAATAGTAGTAGACTGGAAGGAAAGACAATTAATCGGGAACTTGTATATAGGACAGAGAAGGAAAATAAGAATAAACGGGGAATATTCAGAACCATTAAGAATAGAAAAGGAAGTAAGACACTATACCCAATAGGCCTACTCTTTAATATATACGTCGAGGAAGTAGTACGAGAAACGTTGGAAAACATTGAGAAAAGAATAACATTTGAAGGAAGGCGGATAAAGGCGCTAAGCTCTGCTGATGATCAAACAATAATAGTTGAGAGCAGAGATGGATTGTAGAAAATGATGAATCAACTAAACAGGATTTCAACGAAATAAGA
Organism: Bimastos eiseni; assembly: GCA_959347315.1. Classification (NCBI taxonomy): domain Eukaryota; kingdom Metazoa; phylum Annelida; class Clitellata; order Crassiclitellata; family Lumbricidae; genus Bimastos; species Bimastos eiseni. The sequence continues at coordinate 18,975,508 of OY365812.1, forward strand.
AATGAAAATAAACGCAAAGAAGACAAAGGTAATGATGACAAGAAAGGGAGATATAAAAGCGATAAAAATAACAATAAATTGAGTGGAGATAGAAGAATAAGAGAGCTTCTTTTGCCTACGAAGTATGATCACTCAGGGTGCAATGAAAATATTAAAAGAAGAATAAGAAAACATGCCTTTTACAATAAGAAAGAACATCTGAGAGGAAAACTAAATAGAAGCTTGAAAAAGGGAATGATAAAAACGATGATATGGAGTGTGGTCCTTTACGGTTCAGAGACATAGACGATAAGAGAAGAAGACAAGAAAAGATAAGAAGCATTGGAAATGTGGATGTGGCGCAGAATGTAATAAGTTAGTTGTACTGAACACAGGACAAACAAAGAGGTATTACAGATGATAGGAGAGATAAGATCAATAATGAAGACAATAAGAGAACAACAAAGGAAATGGATTGGACACATACTAAGAGGCAACTCCCTACTGCGAAACATCATCATCGAGGGAAAACTGAAGGAAAAAGACAAGAGAAAGAACGTGAACAATGATCTTGGACTGGATGATGGAAGGAGGCGGCTACAAGAGGATGAAGGAGGATGAAGGAGGATGAAGGAGGATGAAGGAGGATGAAGGAGGATGAAGGAGGATGAAGGAGGATGAAGGAGGATGAAGGAGGATGAAGGAGGATGAAGGAGGATGAAGGAGGATGAAGGAGGATGCCGAGAATAGAGAGAAGTGGCGACATTGGACATGTGACCATGCTGAAAGCTAACAAAAAGTAAAGAAGAATGGTGCTAGCGCAGTAAATAATTATCTCAGCGGTTTTTTATATTGATTGCGGAGCAACTGTAATATACGTTTACAAGTTACAATCAATGACATAATAAGCATTATTTTTGAACTACCACCCCAATGTCATGTTGGGTTATAAATATATTTGGGTCTTAATTAAATGGGATAAAAAATACCCCGCTCAGTCCGCGACGTTGTTTTGTTTTTCGCTCAAAATGAACATGATATTGCACCAGAGCACGAACGTTTCAATCAAAGATAGCTGCCAATATGAGCCGAGATACAAATATCACTGTGTTTCGGCTTCCACATTGGCCAACATCTTAAGTAACAGTATTTCCATCCACGCCGTTTTCGATACGACAGATCCGTTCCTTGATCTTGGAACTATTACAGCCATCTCTTCATTTGTCATTGTAGCTGACCTGTTACCTGGAATATCACAAATTTCTTTGGGATTTAAGCCTAACTAACCCCGCTCGGAGCTTATGTATGGTAAATGGCTTGGTCCTGCAAAGATTAAGCCGTAAGTAAGTCTTAAGAGCTATAGGTCATGTTAGTATTTGGTTCAAGTCATGATCCATAATGTATATCTGGTGAATTGTCGGTCAGATCGACCATTAGGCTTATACTGAGAGGACGATAACCTCGGTGCGCGAGGCATCAGCAAGAAGTGAGTAACGTAATAAAAGCTTCAATTTTGTCCGAATCGTGGCAACCCCAAGTTGGTCTTTTAGAAAATGGAGGCGACGTTTTTAACAGCAATTGTTTGAGCTATATTAGGATAATAACGTGCTCTAAATATAGTGCCATATTTGTTGTGTAGGTATTTGAGTTCATTTGAGACCATATAATCTTAGATAATTCTTTAAACGTCTCGGTGGTTGGCAAAATGGTAGGTCGATTTAGGCGAATTTAACATGGAATTGATGTTGTTGTGAAAATGTAAGTATATAGGGTGTTTCCCAGAAGGTTTTGTGTACAATTATGGTGGTTTTCCTTTAATGCATTCGACATTCAAGAAGAGGTGATCAGTGGCAGAAACTTTGAAATAGGCTTAAAATTACAAATCTAAAAGTTGACATCGGTTTATGCTGTAGTTCAAAGAGGTTGTCTCTGAATCCGAAATTTTTTCATTACCGAAATTTGATACCGCCCTACTTCCAACATTTTTTGCTCAGAAGTGCACACACACGCCTCGACGGCGCAATTGCAGTTGTACTGCATAGCAATTGTGCGCGAAGGACTTGCTCAAGGTCCCTACACAGTGACGCCCCGGACAAGGCTCAAACCCGCTAGCTCAGCGCACACTGAACACCACAGGTTGACCGCGCTAACCGATCGGCCACCATGCCACACGAAATGAAATGGGACCGCACACACATTCAAATGTAAAGATGCTGAATGAAGTGTCGCCGTTACGATGCATACTTTGCATTTCGTATCTTTAGTGCGCTGAATAAGATGATACAGAAGGCTCCTTCTCTGGTCAATGTCACAAGTTCAGATGGATTCTCGGCTCTTCACATCGCAACCATCAGATCATACAGAAACATCGCAGAAGTTCTTATCAGCACGGTCAGATCATGTGAAGTTATTGCAACGTTCTTAATGAGCACATCTAGCGTGCCCGTGTGTGTATAGTGTAAACCATTGTGGTTGCTTCTATCACATAAATTCAACTGAATTAGGTAATGTCACAAAAATACTTTACCTGAATGCACACGGTGCTCCAATCGAACTGATCCAGTTTTTCTTGTGGCAATCAATCAGTCAATCTAGAGATAATTCAATAAAATATCGATTAAGTCAAATTGAGTGGAGGTAATAATCCGTGTCTTTCGACAATTATAATTGCATCAAACTCTACCAGTCGGGGTACAAAGTTATGAGCATTCAAAGTTAGACAAGCTAAATTCCAACTTAGCAGTATGTAAAATTCATTTATTTAACTTAACTGTTAAACAATAACATGAAGACATAAATTTTTTATGAATTTAAACCAAGTGCTGTTTAATAAGCTGATGTTCAAAATGCCTGCCATAAGCTCGAACACATGTTCGCTACTCAATGAATGCACGGTCGATAATTACTTGATCAAAACGATTACATAATTAGCAACCCGCTGCTTGAGATGGAAAAGTGGTGTATGTGGTATATGGGTCTCGTAAGTTCTTTGCTGTAGACCAGCGCGGCAATCGTATTAGCACCAGTTAGGTTATGGGCTTGCTTCGTTTAAAACTTTTCAATTGCAGATATTTGCTGGTAATTAATCCGATTCACTAAAGTTCGCGTATTTTTTGTTCTGTGAGTGTAAGGTCTGTCTTCTTGGGTCAATGCAAGTGTTCAGGAAACCAACATTTTTTTAGTACGAGCTCATTGTGGTCTACTATCACAATGCCGTTTCTCTTCAGACCTGCATGGTTGCATAAATCAAATCAACTATGTGATGGACCAGTTTCTGTCAGGAAATTTCTTCAAAACCTAGTTGCTCACTAATGTTTTTGTCTTAATTAAAACTTTAGTCATACTCAAGTCATCATTACTTGAACGTCTTTACTTTATCAATGTCTGCTTAAATGGAAATAAAGATATTATACTATATTGGCCACATGTTATAGTAAGCAGTCTAAGGTAAAGGTTGCAATTGAATAATTTTAATCGGTTGCATGTTCCAAAGTTCGTATTTCATTTGTCTAACTTTGAATGTGCATAACTTTAAAGTCTGTTCATAGAATTTGATCCAAAATTTCTGGAAATATTGATAATTTACCCTCTTTCCAATTGTTAAAGTGTATTTAAATTATTTGTAGAATTGGCGAATTATTGCCGTGGTAAAGGATTTTGTGCGACTGAGAGGCAATTTGTTTGCAAGTTGCCTAGGCCATGTGACTTTATCACACCATCCCTTCTAATGCGCGCGATCGGATCTTGCTATGTAGCTGTGGTGTACTCCAGCCGAGTGCTTACCCCTTGGTGGAGGACGAGCGACGCGGCTATTTTAAGTGACATCGACCGATAATCATGGATGGCTACTCAATCTACCGACCAAGACACGACGAATGCCTTTTCTACGTCCTCCTTGTACCTCGACGAATATCCTTACATGCCTCTGAGTAGATATCATGAAGGGTTGCTATATAAATGTTCTGATTACAAATGCTTGTATGTAAGCGAGCGAGTTCGACCCTCGAATCACTGTGTAGGGACCTTGAGCAAGCCTTTCGGTCACAATTGCTCTGCGGTACAACTGCAATTGCGCCGCGAGGCGTTTGCACTTCTGAGCAAAAGATCTAGGAAGAACGGAGATATCACATTTCGGTAATAAATAAAATAAAATAGAATAAATAAGAAAACAGTATTCAAATGAATGATATTGGTATGCATGTATATATGTATACATGGAACCTGCATGAATGTGTCTATATATTGTAATTTGGCAGAAATAACATGGGTGCAAAAAACCAAGATTTTATCAAAATGAAAAGTATTTTTTTTGGTTTTTTGGTGTTTTGGTTTTATTTGGTTTGTTAATTTTTAGTTTTCCTTCGGTTCTTGTCACAATAGTTTTGTTATACAAAGCATCAAATACAGCATGAAAAAGAGCTCCAACTTGTTTATATAATTAGTTTACCTTAATTTCCGACTGAATAACACACAATTAGTAATATAAGTAGTAATATTAGTAAATTTAATCAAATATATTTTAAATAACCAAAATATTGCTATTTTTGGTTTTTTGGTTAAAAAAACAAATAACCAAAGAACCAACATGTTTGCATCCCTGAAAAATAATGACCTTTTCTTCATTGTATTTATGCGTGAATCTTATTTTACACTGATTCGTCGCCAATCTATGTGTTCGTAAGTATTTTAATTTTCTGAGACGTGTTATAGTTTAGTCTTCATGTGTGGATACTGGGAACCTCGCTTCTGCGCATTGATCACGTGCGTCTTAATGGTGTTAGCGTCTAGGAATGAGAGTTCGAACCTGCGTTGCGTTAAGGGATGAGAAAGCACGACGCTGTCCAACTGTCGTGACAAGAATGAACTTCCGTATGAAAACAACTGCTTTGATAGAAGAGCGTGGTAATGATTTTGCAGCATTGTATTTCTAGTGCTTAGTTGGTCAGTTGAAAGACAAAATACGTCAGTTCATGAGTTGGCAGATTAAAATTATATGCTGAAACGGCATGATGAGTTTGTTTCGTTGCTTCTTTAGGGCAAGGCCGATATAAACGCAAGTGTTAGAGGGTGTTTTACCCCACTCCAGATGGCAGTCGACGATGGTCGTTCTTCCATGATTGATTTTCTCGTCAGCAAAGGTAGGAATAATAGTTCTCTGACTAAGGTAATAGTTTGGTAGCGATTATCTGCCAATAAAATATTATGTTGTGCCACAAGTAAGGAACGACTTATCTTGTGCTGGATCTTTCTGAATGCCGTCATTCGAGTTTACCGTAGCGCACCGCAGGGCAATTAGTGTGGGCATTTGTAGTAGCCTAGCTAATCAGAGAATTTGCGTTATAGGATTTAACAGGGTTAGTAGTAATTATCTATTTATTATTCGCCCTTTCAAAACTGTTCATCATAGTCATCTATCAGAGTCGGAAGGAGTTTTCTGACAAGTACGAATAACAATCGAACAAATTTTTCCCACAAAATATTGAACTCGAATTTAAACACTAAACACATCGATTGATAGGCTGTCAACATGCCATTTTCTTCAAAAAATCAATTGAATCAAAACATTCGTTTGATTAAAATTTCATTAAATTAGCATTTTCATTTAATTGATTTGTTTGATCATTTAATGATCACGCTGACAAAACCAAAGGTTAATTAACAGATAGATGTTAAGCTATTTGAAGTTTGAGTCATTTCAACTATACTTTCAAAATATATACTGGCGAAAATTGATTTGTGTGCACTCTCTGCCCAGTTTCCCCTCTTCACTTTCTCCACCCTCTGTTCATGATGTAGGGGTCACTCTTGACCAAGAACTCACCTTTGCTCAACATGTCAATAAAAAAATGTCTTTCGAAATTGCTTTTGCCAGCTTCGCCAAATGCGAGTAATATCTCGCTCTCTTAACCTCAGCGCCGCAGCTACTCTGGTACATGCCTTTGTTACCAGTCGCCTTGACTATTGCTCTTCAGTAATTTATATGTTGGACTCCCCCAAGTTCGGACTGGGCGTTTGGAGCGGGTTTTGCGTGCGGCTGCGCGACTGATTGGTGGGCTTCCCAGAACAGGTCAGGTATCAGAGTAGGGCCTACATGCGGGATGTCCTACACTGGTTGCCTCTACCCCAGCGCATTTCATTTAGGATATCTGCCTTAGTTTGGTATTTAGTACTGCGCCTGCTGTATTTGCAGGAGCTATGTCGCCCTATCACTGCCAGTAGTGGTCGACGACCACTTCGCTCTGCATTTAATGGCGACCTGATCTGCCCACACTTCCATAATGCAGAATCGGACTTGGACGGACTTTCTTGGTCGTGGGACCTACAATCTGAAATGGACTTCCCATAGAGCTCCGTCACCTACCTAAGAACTCCTCATCTTCATTTTACGCCTCTCTTAAAACTGTCCTTTAAGCCGAGGATTAGGCCGGGAGCGCCTCTGAGTAGATATCTTGAAGGGGCGCTACATCAAGTATTTTTTGATTGACTGATTGTTTGATATAGGGTGACACAAACGTTCGTTTACCATTTTCAAAATGCGTTTTCTCAGGAACGGTTTCATGTTTTTTCTTATATGTTGTCAGTACACAGGGTAGTCAAATGAAAGATTTTCTTGGACTTGGACTTGGATTTTATCCGATCAGTGATTGCCATAATATATAAAAAGATTGTAGAAGACCAGTTTCCCGGATATTACCGCCATGCAGTAACTGCGTTGCAGTTTGTTTATCTTATTATTGCTGCTAAAAAATAATTAGGCCTAGTAGACCATAACACAATATTGTTACCTATAGCTCTTACAGATGTAGGCTTCAGCGAACCATATTTCCGTTCTACTTAATGACGGCACCGACTCTACACGGCATAGCCCGAATCCGCAAATGAAGTGTCCCAACTTCTACCGATCTCCACGCACGCTAGTGGCGACATTCGAGCTGATCAGCGTTCTTTGACTCAGGTGTCGCAACCAAGTACGGCTGTGGGCCTATTGTGGATTATTCAGATGTCATCACACACCTCGTTCGCCTTTGATAGCACTCTCTGTGAACCAGCGCTACGTACAAGACTAAAGGTTAACAGTATGCGACAGAGTTAAATCGTTCCGCTATAAGCGGACCGTCCGCGAATTCAGTTCACTCTAAAATTCTTCTTTTTCCCCATGTTCGTGTTTAATGGTACTTCTCGTCACCCCGATAGCTCCTCTCGATTGGTCGAGCGCCTCAGTGTTCGCCATTGCTTCGTCCCATCGTTCAGTATCCACCGTTCCCGTGTTCCTTGATTGGCAGCGCCAACGGTTGGAAGTTTTATGGCCTCCCTACGCGTTGCTATTAGAAGTTTGTCAGCCATCTCTGGGAACAAATTCAAAAAAATAATCATGAAACGCTTGACGAATCGGTTGCTGATCAGAGGCGTGGTATGACTCTGATCAGAATCCCTCGAGGCGCCATCTGCTGACCGGCCGACTCGTCGTCATGTGGATTGTCCGGCCGTGACATCAGAATTTCTATAAGCTCTGAGAGACATAATATTCCGCAAATTCTCGATATAATGGAGAGAGATCCGGAGAGCTTGGGTGGCTAATCGTTCTGCTTTATGCGTGACGGGAGTTTGTAGCCAAACCACTTCGTAGTCACAGCTGATGCATGACATCGTGCACCAGCCTATTGAAAATTCCCAATAAATAACTTTCGTTGCATAACACTGCCGTTGTCTCTGCCGAATTCTGGCTTCTTGTATTGCTCGAGAATATTTGAAATATAGTACTGCAAGTTAAGTCTGGTACCATTTGGCACAGAATGAAGACTTGTAAGAGCTCTGGTCGTATTCCACCACACATCATCACTGGTGGACTAAACTTCATCTGTGGAACAGACGGAACGTTCCCCTCCTGTGAACCCCAAATAGTAGCCTTTTATGCATTCGGTATATAAAACACGAATGGCCACTCCTCGGTAGACCAGTCTTCCACAGTCCAGTGTCGATGCTCAATTAAGCCCAATTTAAGTGGTGTAAATAAGGGTGACGTCACACACAGGCACGAGCCAGAAATGCACCTCGCGCGCCGCAATGTACATTGTTACGCCTTTTAACGCACGTTCGACTTAAAAGTTTCATAGTTTGGCTATTTAATATGTGAGTCCTGTGTACGTAGAAAAATATTTAAAAGATCCAAATCACTTTGACTGAGAAATTTAAGTTTGAAAACGGTGAACGAACTTTTGTGTCGCCCTATATTTCTACTTATAAGATACTTATATTTATATAAGATACGGATTTTACCTGTCACTGGAACGAAACGAGTAACTTTAAATGTGTAGTGTCAGTTAATAAAGTGATCTTCATGAAGGGGCCTGTTTGATTTGTGACGAATTTTTGAAGACTAACTTTTCGTTGCTTTAAGTCCAGTACTTTTATGACGGCAGCAATTATTATATCAATGTCCACGACTTCAGGTGCTGACCTTAACGTCCAGAACAGAGAAGGGGACACGGCCTTGCACTTTGCAACCAAGCGCTTCCGGCAGACAACTTCTCTTGCCATTTTGAATGTCTTTCGACACGACAAGAAACCCAAGGACCTAAACGACGCTCCGGCAATTGCAAAGGTAACAGAAGTCTTACCTATCCGACTCATTCTGTCTCGCAGATAGGTGAAACGATAGATAATTGATAAGTCAACTCTTGCGCTATTCAGCTACATTTGTTTTCATACTTTCATTTAAATTGCTCATTCACAAGAATTATTTTAAAATCTATTTATTATCTATGCAATAATGATTCTATTGGAGCAAAACAATTAAGTGAGCAGAATACTTGACTGATCTCTGATAATTGTATACTTCGTCCTACTGCTATTCGCAGGTATCCGACTTAGAGAATGACGCGGAGATACAATTTCGTCACCATCCCCCACCTCGCCACACGTGCTTGTAGGTCTTCCACATCCCCTCTCTGCCCAATCTCTTAGAAATTTTAAAATTTCTTACCAGCTCAATCCCATCGTCACAGGACACATAACATTCCCTGCAACATGTCTTCCACGCTTAAAATTTGAAAACATGGTTATTTACAAAGCTGCTTGCATTGCTAAAAATCATAGAAAATTTCCAAGCTCATTCCAGTTCATATTTGCCTGTTCTAGCCCTATGTATGTGGAGTGGGGTTGGATAAAAATTAGTCCCCATTCACTTTCTACTAAATACCGGCTCGTAATGTAAATGAGAATCAAATAGGTCAACATCAGT